>JARVGQ010000517.1:0-11165 GCA_031762355.1 Hypsolebias martinsi | reverse complement strand
AGGCTAAAATCCGCGTTTACAGCCACCACGTGCGAGCAGTTTCGGTATCCGGCTAAATCGGTATCCGGCCGGGCCGTCATAACGGAACTCGGCCGGAAACCGAGGGTTACCTGTAATTGTTTTTTTCTTTTTTTTTATTATTATTATTAGTCCTCCATGTACTGGAAAAGGACTGTTGTTCTGCTGGGCCTATCTTACTTTCCCAAGGATAATCCTTTGTGTGTTCTTAAGACTGTTCAGGTAAGTTTAAATTAATGTGCATAAAATAAATATTACACACGTTTAAGCCTTTGTGTCTTACAGGATTTATTTTTTTATGTTGTGTTGCAGCAATTTCAACACAACACATTAAATTATTTATAATAGTAATTACTGCAGTTAGTCTCAGTTGTTGTAAACATTAAGAAACAATTAATGCATTTGTCCTGTGTCTTCATCATCGTCTTCTGTTTCTTTCAACTTTTCCCATCAAGTCATCACAGCAAGTCATCATCCTCCATCTCACTCTGTCCTCTGTGTCTTCTGTCCTCAGTCCAACTACCTCCATGCCTTCTCTAATTACATCCATACTGTATATCTCCTCTCTGGCCTTCTTTTCTGTCTTTTTTTCTGGAAGCTGTATTTTTAAACACTTTTATCAAAATGCCCATTTTCATTTGTTCAACTTGCCTCCCTCTAATTCACACATGTACGCTGTCTGACCATGGCTAATAGTAAGTAGGTACGTAGTAAAATATATATTAGACACATTTAAGCCTTTGTGTCTTACAGGGTCTATTTTTTATGTTGTTTTGCAGAAATGTCAACACATTCAGATATTTATAATATTAATTACTGCAGTTAGTCTCAGTTTCAGTCTCCACTTGACTAAGTTATTTTCCACCTGTTCCCTGGTTTCATCACATATCACAGTGTCATCTGCAAATATAGCCCCCTGACCTCTGTTTGTCTGTCCAACACCAGAGCAAACAAGAAGGGGCTCAGAGCCGATCCTTGATGCACTCCCACTTCCACCTTGAAGCTATCTGTCACTCCTACAGCACATCTCACCACTGTCCTGCTGTCCTCATACATGTCCTGTACCAGTCTAACATACTTCTCTGCCACTCCAGCTTTTCTCATGCAATATCACGCTTCCTCTCTTGGCACTCTTGTCATATGCTTTTTCTAAATCCACAAACACAAAATGGAGTTCTTTCTGACCCTCTCTGTGCTTCTCTATCAGCATCCACAAAGCAAAGATGGCATCTATGGTGCTCTTTCTTGGCATGAAAAAACATACTGCTGCTCACCGCTCATCTAAGTCTTGCTTTCACAACTCACTCCCAGATCTTCATTGTGTGGCTCATCAACTTAATTCCCTTGTAGTTGCTACAACTCTATACATCCCCCTTGTTTTTAAAAATGCATACCAGCACAAATCTTCTCTATTCATCAGGCATTTGTTCACCCTCGTACGCCATTTAGAGTGTTTCTAAACTCTAAACACTCTAAAAGAGCACAGGATGCCATGGTTTCTGCTCCCTGACTCATCTGCTCTATGCCACCTGCAAGCACTCTTGGCCATGCCCACGTTCCTGCTGCACGGTAAGCAGCAGATCAGCTGCAGCAGGAAGCTTATCCTGCAGTATGGGCTGCACACAGGTGCAAGAGGATGCTTTTTCTGCAGCTCTGGTCTGCACAAATGTGCAGCAGGTGCTAAATAATTAAAAATAATTTATTTTAAATAGCATATCCATGCCGATCGTGTTTCTCATCTATCAATCAGCCATTGTGTATCATGTCCATTTTTATTTTAAAAAAATGCGATGGTGCAAGTCCACAATAAACGAAACGCAAAGTGGCAAGAGACTTCTTGTCAAAATCTTTCATGCCAAAAATTGATTGCATGCGAGCACTGGCTGTTTCAGTTCTTTGAAATTTAACAAGATTAACACTGAAAAACAAGCATTTGTTTGTTTGAGATTATAGCAAAGGATTGTCTCTGTTTACCTTTTCCTTAATAAATGCACTTCAATGGTCAAAAAAGCTTCATTTCACCTGCTAGTTCAATTCTGTTAAATTACGAGCAATTGACCATTCCGCCATAGCTGTTTGGATGGCTGTGGCTGAGTGGTTAGAGCAGTCGTCCTCCAATGCAAGAGTTGGGGGTTCGAATCCACCAGCATTCACATGCTGAAGAGTCCCTGGGCAAGACACTGAACCTCTCATTGCCACCAATGTGTGTCCCATCAGTGTATGAATGTGATAAAGCACTGACCAGTCTCTTTAGAATGATTTGTTCAAATAACTTGAGAGATCTTGTGAATGAGTAAATGAGGGCACAGATTGTAGTGTAAAGTGCTTTGAGTGTCTTGATAAGATCGAAAGGTGCTATATAAGTGCAGACTATTTACCATTTCCGTGGGAACTTTCCATTCTTCTGACATGTCAGAGCAGATGTCACATCCCCCACAAATGGGTTAGGCAAATGTAAAAGAAAACATGTGGCTTCTCACTGTTGTGAATACTTTACATTTTTATTTCTTCCTTGCTTTTTAATCAATTATTAACCAAAAATTTACATATAAACTTTATATTAGAGAAAGATTTACCCTAAAACACTTTCTGATGTTATTTCTTTCTTGTTTCTGAAGATGTGTTTTTGTTGTTTGTTTAAAGCAACATGTGCCGTTTGTTCTCTTTTCAGAACAGCGACATCTCTGTGTGTTTGCTTTGCTCACGAGCCTCATTTTGGGCTTTTTTCCCCCTCCTCCTTTTATTTTTTTTATTTATTTTTGTTTATTATAGCGGCACACACAAGCACACAGCTGCAAGCTGCAATCACCCTCTTCCAAGCAGGCACGTTTTGAAACAGCCGCTGCACCAGTCTGATGAAATGACAGGAAACTCCAGGGCTCTCTACAGTACAGTTGTCGTGCAGCTATTACATTTTGTCGCTTAAGGGGCCTTTCAGGTCCTCTTGTTAGTCTGTCATGTACTTCCTGATACTCCTTTCAAATGTTTGCGCTTACAATAGAACACGCAAACAATTGTCAGCGCACATACAAAATTAAAAGCAATTTTTTTTTTTTTTCAAACTTCTTTTCAAGCACATTCACATCCTCCAATTCCTTGTAAAGTGCGTTGTGACAAGTGGGTTAAATGGGTTTTATAAATAAATCCAAGCAGCATTGCAATGGTACTCATTATGCAAAGCAGCGATCAGCTGTGCTGTGGCTCTCATTTACATATTTTGCAGCTACTCTTCAAATGGCTGTCTAAATAAATCAATGTAAAATATATGATAGCTTGTAATTTTTCTTCTTCACTTTTAATAGCGTTGAGGTCGCTTACGGAGATAGAACAAGTGCGCTGTTACACTCACTGATTATTGTTTACCACACTGATTTGTTGACTAACTTCATTCACCTTAGTTGTATTGGGTCAGTTCGATTACGCTAAAGAGAAATACAGAAATGGTAGTGACTGAGATCTTTTTTTTCACTGACTATAAAGAATGTAACTATTTCCTTCTATCTAATGCACATATGCACCCATGATTGTAACAAAATGTAATTAATGACTGAGGGAGCAGCAGGTGTCACTTTCACCAAATGTACTTCATGACGCTTCTGACAGACTCGTGATGGATCAACTCAGCATTCATTTCACATTTTCACTAAGCTTTATTTCCAAAACAAATTAGCAATAATGAGCTCTAATTATGACACCACACTGTATATTAATGCTAACTAGAGCATCTCTCTGTATCTAGCGTGCTAAAATTAGATAGAACCTGCTTTATCTCCAAATGTGGACTCAGTTCTGTAAAAAAAGAAAAGAAAAAAAAAAAGACTCAAGACTGAAATACTATTTTTAAGATTCTTATAAGCTGACATAATTACTTAACCTAATTTCTGCAGTTGCACTTTATGTGAGTTTCCTGCAAAATATGCTTTTAGTTTCAGGCGGTATCTATGAAGGCCACAGCACTGTGCTGAACTCACTATCATCTTCATGAAAACGTTTTGAGACCGTTTTATATTGCGAGCCTGTGCTGTTGACACATGAGACATCTTGGGTTCATGTGCATCAAGATTTATCAGGCACTATTTTGCAACTTCAGCAGTCTCCTTCTCGTGAGCTTGTCCCTGCAGAAGCGTCAGAATTTAACAGATGAAGCATGCTTGGAGTAAAGGAGCATAAAAGTATTTGCAATCGTCAGAGCTTAGAGTCAGCACACTTCTGCTTACAAAGGCACACAGTGAAGCTTTCAACTCTTTAAATTCTGACTGCTCACTGACAGGCTGTCATGTTCCTTTATTTTATTTATCTATTTTCCAAAAAAAAAAAAATTACGGTATAAATAAGTGCTGAGGATATACATGGTCATGTGTAGTATAAAGTTACGCTTCTTCTTATATCGTCTTATTGACTAAATGTATAAAAAGCAAGATTTTATTATTAACTCACATGTAAAGCTTCTGCTATCTATTAAAAATTCACGCAGCAAAAATATCAGCTCATTGACAAGTGTTCGTAGAATTCAGTTTCTTAAAATGTTTTAGAAAATTGTGTACAGTATTTGCACAACTTTGTATTTCATCATTTGAAATAGAGCCAGCAATTGTCTTTAAAAAAATATTTTTATTTTGGCAGTTCTTATTTTATTTCTTTTATTTTTTATTTTTTTTTTACTAATTTATCTTATTTTGTATAAAATCATTATCCGCTAAATTTGCATTTCCAAGCAGAAACATGTTTCAAGGTTTGTCTTCTGTAATGATCAGGACTTCACTTTCAGAAGAGAACGCTAAACTTATTCCAAGTCTCCTCACGATGAGTATGACTGACAGGGAAATTAACCAATCAAGATATTGCTGTAGAGTGAATGGGACCAAAACACTGGACTTTGAGCATTCAGGAAGGCCTTGCCAGGCTTTTCTTGAGACTACATGATTTGTGATGCATTCAGGTGCAACCTGCAAATTCAAAACATACACAATGGAATGTTGGTTGCTCTCAAAAATGACCGGTAAGAATTCCATTTGGGTGTACATTTTGGTTTTACTACATATTTCACAGAAACAGTAACATCTGTGTGGTTACTGTTAAATTTCAGTGTAAATTACTGAAATGACAAACTGTACTTGAACACAAGTGACTGTGTGAACTGCAGTGCAGTCTGGATAATCATGTGAGAGAAATGGGTGGACTTTTTCCAGATGAGTTCCAATGGGTTGTCCCTGTTTTTTTTTTTTTTTTTTTTTTTTTTTTATGTTGGGTTAGCATTTATAAAAAAGTTTGTAAGCTCAATCATCCAGGTAGAGCTCATGCTGATCTTATGCTGTTGATTTATTTCACGCTGCTGTGTTCATTCGTGCTTATCTGCTCACACAGACTCATGTTCGTGCTGCTGTTGTTCGTAGTATTGTTTTTGTACTATTAGTGCTTAGTTTATTTGCTCGTATGTCTTAGGTCATATCTTAGATCTTATTACTGTTTTTTTTTTTTTACATTTTATACTTTTGTTAGATGTAACTGGGACACTGTACACAGTTTTGTTCCACCACATGTACCACATATGGTGCGAACGACAAATAAAGAAACTTTGACCTTGACTTTGAGATAACAACAAAAATGGTTAAATTGTGTCATCTGGACCAGTTTCGTCCTCCATCCAGAGGACTTTGTCAGTCTGTGACCTGCTAACCAGATCTGTCCCATAAGTAGCACTTCATTGCTGTGTTTCAAGGCAACCTCATGTTGGAATTTCAGAAACAGGCTTTTAACAAGTGCAAACAGAGAACTCCTGTTTAAAAAAAAAAAAAAAAAAAATCAACAGCAATACAATGTTCTCACTTAAAGAAACTGGTCCAGATGACATGATTTAGCCAATTTTGTTGTTATCTACCTGGATGATTGAGCTTGCAAACTTTTTTTTTTTTTTTTTCCCTGAACAATTTTGGCCTTGGTTAGCAATTTGGCCAACTGGCCTAAAACATTTGATTGCTGTTGATGATGACTGATTGTTTTGGATGGGTGTGCTCTGTTTGCAGGTGTTAAAAGTCTACTTCTGAGATTACAACAGGAGGTTGGCTTGAAACATGGGACAGATCTAGTTGGCAGGTCACAGACTGACAAAGTCCTCTGGATGGGGGACAAAATGTTTCTCACTTAAAGAAACTGGTCCAGATGACACCATTTAACATTTTTTGTGGTTAGCATGTATGTTCAGGATGATGCTAGTGACTGCAAAAAAATGACATCAAAAGTCCATTTTTTACTTGATGGATAAAAATGTGGAAAACATTAACAGTCTGACAACTTTCTGGATTGTGAAACTAAAAGTTAAGTGAGGTAGGTGGATCATAAATTCATATTATCCTGGATGTTAGCATGTTTAAGGTTAAAAATATTAGTTACTAACTAAAGACCAAACTCTTATGGTGTTCACAACTTTTAATAAGAAGTTTCTATCAATGACAAAGTGCATGGCGATTCACTCACACACACATTGAATTGGTCAAAAAGGTTTAAAACTGCTGACAGTACTGTACATCAAAAATAATATGGTCACTATTAATTTAGTATTATACAACATGTATTTGCTCAGTGGTCTGTAATAGCTGTCCAAATTTTTACACAGTGACAGCAGTGGAACTACATCCCACACAGTTAAAAAGATTTTTTGAAGCTCATTTCAAACTGTGTGTGAGTCTGTGTGCTATAACCATTAATGTACTTTCTTTATCTTCTCCATTGATGTCTGACTTATTGCTTTTCTTATTTATCTGATTTTCCCCTCCTTGGTCTCATTTTGCCATTGTTTTCCCTGTGCCCAATGTTACCCTGACCCATTTGCTCCTTCCACAGCAAAATCCAATATTTGCAGATACGCTTGCTGCCTGAGCCTCAGTAAATGTGTTTTCAAAATCTCACTGATGTGATTTTTTTTTTCCACAATGCAAGCGGAAGGCTTGTAATTAGATTGATTATTTTAAAACATCAAGACAGAATTAAACCTGGTTGCAAAAGAAGCTCCATTTTAGAATCCATTAGTTATAGTAAAGAAGCTGTTATTTCTCTGGCATGGATGCGGACCTCAGAGACAATAGTTCTATTGAACAGACTTAACATTATGCATTCAGATGCACTGAATAATTAATGTATGCATTTTTGGTCTCGGTTCCTCTACAGATCAGAGGCATTAGTAATAGAAATCCATCAGTTGTTTGAAGGAAGAAAATGTAAATCTTGACCTCTTTTGCATATCATGTCTAATTGGCTTTAGTCTTCAAAAAGCTCTGCCTTATACAAAGTAGCTTGAACCTTATCAGACTCGTAGTCTGGTCATCTTATTAAATAACCTTTTTTCAGATCTAAACTTGTCCTTTGAGCTCTCAAACCGAAACAGTCTCACAAATAACTACATTGTATCCGCTAAAATTACATTGTGTCTCAAATAGATACATGCCAAAGAGTTGTATTGAATAATATGGAACTTAAGAATAGTGAGTTATTGAGATTGAACAAAAAACAATGGTAACTTTGAGCATGAAAAGGTTATGAGTTTTCAGCAGGGCTGCACAGTGAATAAGTGGCACAGTATTGACTCACAACTAAATGTTCTCCACCTCAGAAGAGGCCTTTTTGTGTAGTGTCTGAATGTTCTTTCCATAAATACATGGGTTTTTCTATACTTGGTTTTCAGAGTCTGAACATATGCCTTTTACATAACTGATGTTTCTAAATTGAAAATAAGTGTGTTTGTGCGTGTGTGGTTGTGGTCTTGCACATTTATTTGTCTCTATAGTGTCTCAATCTATTCTCACTACCCGTCCAGTGACTGAAAGAGAAATGCATCCATGCTGAAGCAAATCAAGCCATTTGCAACAAGTGGAGCAATGGATGAATTGACTCAAATGTGAAAGATATAAGATAAAAAGCAAAATATCTAAAAAAAAAAAATAATAAAATAAAATAAAAAATAAATTAAAAAAAAAAAAAAAAAAAGTTTTATACATGAGGAAACAACGGAGCCACTGGCCAAAAGGATGGCTCAGAACAGACAAGGAACATCACCAGGCCAGGACTCTGTGATCTACACTCATCTGCAGGCCAGCAGTCACTATTTCACAGATGAAGATGTTCACATCCTTGATAGAGAGGAGCGATGATTTGAGAGAGGAGTGAAGGAAGCCATCATTGTGAAGAGAACCATCCAATCTTTTACATGCTTCTTCCATTTCAAGTCATGAAAGTCACTGGTGCCCATGTTTAGAAATCACTATGCAAGGCGAGGGGTACACCATGGATATGTACCAAGTCCATCACAGGGACACATACAGACAAATGAGACAAACAACCATTCAGTCTCTCACTCACACCTAGGGACAATTTAGAGTTACCAATCAGCCTAACATGCATGTTTTTGGTATGTGGGAGGAAACCAGAGTACCTGGAGAAAACCCACACATGCACGGAGAGAACATGCAAATCCCACCCAGAAAGGCCCCCTGGCCGGGATTAGAACCTGCAACCTTCTTGCTGAGAGGCAACAGCTCTACCAACTGCACCATTGTGCCACCAGTTTCTACATACCCCCAAATACTTTTATTTTTAAGCATATTATCTATAAAAACTCATAAAAGAAAAAGAGTTACATTTATAAATGATATTACATTTGTAAGAATTTTCATATAAAAATGTATTTGGAACATTTATGTTTTAACAAATAAAGTCCAGGCTTCAATCAAAAATAGTGAAGGTCTTATATACTGGTAAAACACTCTGCAAAAAGTTATTTTTGTTATTTTTTTTTTTTAGGTAGGAGACAAACTGTACATACATCTTGTGTGATAATACATAAAGTTGAGGTAATTTTGATCCTTAGACTAGACCGGGTGCATGCCTATTTACAGGCCTCCTGCAGGGAGTTCCCCATCTCGTTTTCACTTTCACAGTATTCAAGCATACAGAGCTGGAAAATCTAATATTTTGCTTCATGGTTATGGAACAGACTAAGCCACTGCTCATGGTTTAGTGCTCTTTAATTGCATCAGAGGAAACCATGCAATGTGTGTTTTGCTCCCTAACTCCAGCTCGTCGAGCATGATGTATATATTAGTGTTGGCAGGTGGGGAGTCAGTGCAGCTACAGCTGTCAGCTTTGCTCCAAGGTATGAGAGGCTGGAGCAGACAATCCCCATAGGTGAAAAAAAAAAAAAAAATGCACAAACTTGCTTATTTTCAAACTTTCCAAAAAGAAACTTAGTCTGAAGATAAACAATATGAAAAGATTCAAACCAAAAACTAGACAATAGATTAAAAATTCTAGCATTTCTTGATAAGACATGCAAAAACTCCTTTCATGACGGTCTAAAATCATGTTATATTGACAAAGTTGTATCAGTTCTGGTAGGTTTTAAAACTAGAAAACATTGCCTCTGATCATACTGTGAAATACCTTGTTCAGAATATGTGTTGTGAATGATATTTGGCTACTACTGCATACAACAGTATCTTAATACAGTATAGCAATTTTTGTGTATGCTGATGTTGATTAAATATGGTAAATGGGTTGCACTCTGCTATTCTATCAATATATTCAAAGCACTTTACACTATAGCGTGTGCTCTCGTTTACCCATTTATACAGCACTCTACTATTACTATATCTATACAAAGAATAATCAGAGCTTTATCACATTCATACACCAATGGGATACACATTCAGTGACTGCTGGTGGAATCGAAACCCCAAATCTTGCATTGGAGGACGACTGCTCTAACCACTCAACCACAGCTGCCCATATATGATGGCCATCTTGAGATGGGTTAACTCCTACTGGTAATGAGCTGTAGATGATATTATGCATCGATAACTTTCTGAGAGCTTCATTAAGTTCTGTCTAGTGGTTCATGCCACATTTATGGTAAGAGGAAGTGTAGATCTTAACAGTTTATGCTATAATTTAACCAAATTTTACTGACACTCAAAACAATCCCCCACTCCCCACCATTGCAGAAGAAATAAAAACACACCATTGTCATGTCACCACAATAGCAGAAAATAATTACTTTATTTGCTGATGTGTTAAAAGAATGAAAAGCTCTTATGTGTATGAATTTTCAATCCAAATGCATTCATAATTCTAGTTTATTGTTTTTAACGGTCCCCCCCACCCCCACCTCCAGTTTAATACATCAAATTTCCTTTTTTCTTTCCATGGGTTTTCAGCACAATGAAAGTTGAACCAATTTGCCCTTCTTGAAAATAAATTATAGGTCTTAAGAGGTTACTGATCTTTGTTAAAACAATTATTATAAAGGTTATCCATTTGTGTATCTCAGCCAAGTGTTGTATTGAATTGATTTTAAACCTCTATTTAGAAGAAATTATCCAGCTTTAGTGCAGATCTGGGAAGGGAAGGGAACACATTAAAGCAATAAACAGTCATCTTAACAACACTTGAAGACGGTTTGAGTGCAGTTCTGGACTGGGCCTTCCTACTTGTGTCATAAATAGCCCATGAATGCAAATACAAATTACAAATGCAAAGTGATTACTGCTCTACAGATTAATTATCAACAGCAGCACATTGTGTTGGTAGATAGTACACAGTATAATGATTATGCTCCCCAGAGAAATGACAGTAACAGTCAATCAAGTTTTTGGTCCATTCCTCAAATCAATGGACGTGACCAAACAGTATTGGTTGTACTTCAGTTTGGATTAAAAAATAAAGCAAAGTTCTTTCACCAAAGAATATTTAGTGAGGAATAAAATTAATGCTCTGGAACAGCCAAGCCCTTAGCTTAATCCAACAGAAATGTTGAGGAAAGACATAAAACAACAGTTCATGTGAGGAAATCTACAAGCAGCCCAAAACCTTTTCTTGCTTTTTTGTGAGTTTTTGTTTCACGTTTTATAATCTCTTGGGAGTTCTGATAATGAACAAGGTCATTCTTATGTAGAAATTCATTACGTAAAGAACATGCCCCAGCTAAACACGACTGACATAATTTCAAAATGATCATTTAAAAATATCTGAACTACCGGTAATATTATATATTTATTGAATCACCCATTTGTAACAAGTAGTAATTCTGTTTATACATCATAAATTTTTGATTTTCTGAACATTCTTTTTTCTAATATGTTGACCCTTTCTGTAATATA
>JARVGQ010000510.1:0-10310 GCA_031762355.1 Hypsolebias martinsi | reverse complement strand
ATTCTGTACCTTAAACATGTACAGTACTGTATTTCCAAGCAGTTAGCTAACACAGTACCCTCAAAAAACACATGAAAAACACATAAACAGCACCGTGTGGAGTGTGATGACGTCACTGGGGAGGCAAACGTAAGTCCGGATTTCCGTAACCCTGGTAGATCGTAAACCGAGCACCACCTGTACTAAAACCAGGAACATGTCTAGTGAGTACAGGTCCCAAGTATATATTTCTTAAAAGTCAGGAGCACCTATATAACTTGAATAAGCATAAAACATAAAATAAACTACCAACACTTTAAAAACACTCTGTAAGATGTGCCTCAAGTCATTTAGTCATTCTGTGAATAGTGGTTTTGAATCAGCTCTTTTTTACTAGCAGAGAGAAGACATTTGTGATCATACAGAACATGTCACCAAACTCTTAAACATTGCTCTCGCTGTGACTCATAGCTCAGGTAGATGTTAAGACATACAGCCGAGCAGCACTAGTTTCACTTGTTGCCCTAAATGTTGATGATGTAATCACGTATAACTGTAATAGACAAGTTGGAGCCTTGAGGCAAACAGTAATGCACTACGATTTGTTTTCCAAGCTGATTCCAAGACAGCTGTGCCACTGCAGGACTGAGTGCTTGTTTTATTTGTAGCTGGGCTTTAAATTGCCAGGATATTCACTGCACCAATATTTACATGAAAGCAGAAGGACATGAAACTCTACTTACATGAAGGATAAGGCTTAAACTCCAAAACAATATTTGCAGAAAGATTTGTTTTGCATTGCACCACACCTGAGCTTTACTCATTTTTACAGTCTTAAAATGGTTTATTTAAACCCAGTATATTATATAGAACCAGTCACATTAAATATGCTGGAACTGGAACTGCTATTCGCTTCTGCAGGACAAAAACAAACGCAACATCGCAAATGATTTGATTATTGTGATTAGGTTTGCAGCTTTGCTCATAGTCTATTTTAAATCCCACATCCAGCCCACTCTCTTTTCTTAATTTCTCTAAGCATAAACCTATAAATACATATGCTTTAGACAAAACACAAATCTCAATCTTGTTTGCAGTCTGGTTGTTTGGTACATCAGGAACACGAGACATTAGCAAGTACATGGTAGAAAAAAAATGTAATGGTAGGAAACGAAGCATTTTATTCATATTTACTTTGCTTTTACTAACTAAAAATTTCAAACATTAAATCATGTGTTTTGGTCTGTTTTCATCAAAATAAATGTTTGTAGTTAGGCTCATTCTTAATGTTTATGCAAGCCATGACAGAGCTTCACTTTTATTCTGCTTTTTAGCAAACATCTGATTCAAAGGAAGACGTTACAGTAATAGAGATACATATAGTGTCCTGCCATAAGGGTTTTGGTTACATTAGCTTATGCTAAGGTAATAAGGACTTAGCACGCACACAAGTACATGGGCCACCTCTCCCACCCACACTGAAGTAATAAAGGCTTGGCCTGCGCACAAACACGCTCACAGACTTTCACATTGAATTACTGCAGTCCTGTGCTAGCTTGCCAGGTGCTTTCTCACCACACACATAATGCTCAGGAGACCAGGCAGACATCAGACCAAACAAGTTGACCAGGTGACTCCCTAAACCACTTCCACTTTTGGGGAAAAAAAAAAAAAAACAGAAAGAAATCTACCCACTTACTCATGCAGGCGAAGCGATTAGTATATACCCTGTATCGAGTATGAAAGTATTTACCCAGGGATGTGGCAGACATTTCCTAAAGTGCCCAGACTTGGCAGCCGTGGTGAAGGCGCTCTGTTTCCTATTATGCATCCTTTTTGGTTATGGTATGTCATATACAAGTGCTGTGATCGTGCAGAGAGGGAGAGTGCAACCGGATGGGAGCCATGTTGAATAGTAGCAAGAGCTAAACTGAAACCATGTGCTCCTGTGGTTTGAAATTTTGTCATGACTAACTACCTCTGGGAGAGCTCTCGTATATCTAGACACTGAAGGGGGGAGAAAATCCATTTTTCTCTTGACTGACAGTAACTAGAAAGGGGTGATTTGTTGTGATTTAATGCTCATAAAAAGTTGCCACTGAAGCTATTGACCCCTGCATAAGACGTGAGGGCAGCAGTAACCACTCCATCTCAGAGTTTTGATGTGATTTCAGATAGCTGAAAACTCCTCCAAGCCGGTTTAACAAGTTAATTTCCAGGCTTGTTTCCGAGGAACGATGACAGTGACCTTTAGTAACCCACAGTGGAGAGCATGTGCCACCACTTGCCACTGCTGCCAACCCTTTCAGGTCACCGAATGCATGGAGAATTGCATTTTGCAGCTGGATTTACTGAAATGTCAAGGGTCAAGAGAAGGACTCTGGGCATGGAAGAAGAATAAAGCTCACAGGAGAGACAGTGTGTTGACATTGTGTTTGAACACTTTGAACAATGTTATCTCAGACAGTGAAGAGCTATGAGCCAATCAATCATTCTGTTATTGGACCAGCCCCGGTGATTATTCATCCTGAACCTTTGATATCAGCTGATGTCAAATTGACGCCTCACGAACCTCCTTACTTGCTCACTGTCTGGACCTTGTCCTTGGGAAATTGATGCTGCTGCATTTCCTCAGAACATTTACTTAATAAAGTAAATTGAGGGTTTCTTGTCTTTCCAACAAGAAGATAATCAGCAGCAACGATGGAAAGGTCCAGAATATTTATGAAGCTAAAGAAATTCTAATGGCGCAAACTGCACTTGAGATATTTCAGGCTCAGCGGCTGACGCATGAAGACAGTATATATTTTAAATCTGGCATGTACAGGCAAGCGTACCTCAGCAGCGGAGACAGGGTAGGTCACACGTTGGGGGGAAATATGGTTTTGCTGCACATTCCCTGTGATTGTTGCAACAGGCAGTTCTCAGGATTCTTCATGTGTGTTAATAGGAAAAGCCCTGAAGTGCATTGCAGTGTTTCTGCTGGCTAGTTTACACAGTTTACACCCCCTCACCCCTGTCCATCTGCTTTGCTTAGCAGTCCACATAAAAAAATAAAAAAATAAAAAACACAAAAATAACGTCCAAAGAGCATGTAGGGACTTCAAGTAACGAAGAAAATGTGTAAGGAGTAAGGTGAGTTTTTGTTTTGTTTTGATTTTTTTAGCTGCTATGACTGTTGATTTGAGAAAGACATGAAAAAATATTGATGCTTGTTTTTGTTTTGTTTTGTTTGTTTTTTGCTTTTGAGTTCCTACAGCTGGTTCATACTTTTTTTTTTTTTTTTTTTTTTTTTTTTTTAAATAACATAATTCTAACAAAGTTAAGTCAGGTCCTCTGGACAGCTTCTTCTGTATTCAGTCTGAGGAGCTGCAATAAACTCAGTCTTACAAATATCACCTTCTCATAGTGGATCAACCATTTTGCTGATGACAACCAAAACTACTTTGTAGCTGTTCACATGATGGAGGATCATCAGCCTAATAACTGGTCGTTAGTGCCCTGATGACTGATTGTTAATCAAAGAGGGTTGAGTGATGCAATAACAGCATTGTAAGAGGGGGACAGATGAACACGGAGGCCTCCACCCATGTTTAATGACGGATGCTGTATTTTCACACAGATGGCTTCCTTCACTCCTCTTTATAATATAAAATTTCCAGACATATTTTCATACTGAAAAAAAAAAAAAAAAGTCACACAACAAACGATTTACTCTTAAATAAACACTGATACTGTGGTAAGTGCCTGTTCAGAGAAACAACACGCGACGAACTCAATGAGTTACTGATGAAAAATTTCCAAAGTTTTATTTATATATTTATTTAGATTATTCTTCGAAATTTAAAATGCATTTGTGTTTAGCAGTACAATACAATCAAACAGGACCATGAGAAAGGCAATGATTGATAAAATTTATTCTTGGGGTGTTGGGGTAATTGTTCCAAAACTTCCACTTTCTGCCCTGTCAAACTAAAATACAAACTTGGAGTTTTCAAATTAAAATAGAACAATTACTTTCCCCCTTTAGAATATCTAAAATAACACTGGAGTGGAAGCACACTAAACTTAAATAATGCAAAATGCCTGTGTATGAAACAACTCAAGTTTAAAATTTAGTGATCTCTGGTTCATTTTAGTCCTTATTTTTAAACATTTCTTTTAAAAGGACATGAGATACAACATGGGCCACTAAAAAACATAAAATGACAAAGACAAAAAATATATATTTTTTTTTTAACCAAAACCGTGATACATAAATTCCAAAGTTTTTATATTTGAAAAGATAAATGGGTCATTCTAAACTAACAGTGCAACTTTTTCCTTTGTCAAACTGAAGGTATGCGGGCCAAATCTGGCCCTTGTTAACACCTTACCTCCCCAATTATATTAAATGTTAAATACTTTTCATCTTTGCTCATTTTGCTTAAAAATACTGATAGATATTAGTGCAGGTTTCTCAAGACAGCTGGCTAACTTTGAAGCCAATAAAGGTTGAAAGCTTGACTCTTTCAGTAATCTTTGATTTCTTTTGAAAGGGCAATGGAGAGCGTCAAATGAGGCCAATCAAACTCTTGTTGATGAACCTGCAGAAAACATGTGTGGTATCAACTGAAACTGGCCCGTTGCTTGGAAGAAGTTTTTAATTTTGGCCCCTTTTGTAACAAAGTTTGACACCCTTGATTGATTACCTACAAATCGATCCCTAAGAAGACTCTTCTGTGATTTCAATTAAAAGCTATGAATGTATCTTCCAGCTTGGCCTTGGCAGACGTTCGAACGGAACGTTTATGACATTTGTTTGCACTCTAAAGCTTCACGTAAATCCCGAAACGAAACCTCATGTGAAGTATCTGCAAAGCCAATGACGGATCCTTTCCTTCCTCCTCAACACATGAATTCCTCACCATCCAGCTCGCTCTGTGAAACTTCGGAGCGTCCGCTACGTAATCTTGTCACGGCGGTGAAAGGTTGTTTCTCTCGCATTTTGTCTGCACAGTGTATAATTTACACGCTCAGGCTGTTTGTCAGCTGTGCGTGCGTGCGCCTGCATGACACCGTGATCCCCATACGTGCATTTGACTGAGTCAATCTATGACTGCCTGTCTGTCTAAATACCTTCCTTCTGGCAGGTTTGTCGGCACCGAGACAGTAGGGTCATGGTGATCGGAGTCTGAGTCATAAATCTGAGGTGAGCTGAGATATAAAGAATTTATTTTCACAAATTGAAGCCGAAAGGCAACAGATACTCCCTAGTCAGTGCGCTCTTGGTCGTATGACAGGCTTTGGGGTCTTGGTGGAGGTAGGAGAAGAAGAGGTTTGGTGAGATGGCGGAACGGTGCAGATTTACAGCAGCAGGACTGGGGTTAAAGTGGAGACAGTGGACGTGGAGCTGAATGAGTGTTTGTGTTAAAGCAGGGGGAGGGGGTGGTGGTATGACCATGGTGCTGTATAGGGGGTTCAGCTGGGACTGAATTTGTGATCCTGTGTTAAGTGCTCGGTCAGCGGTGAAGGTCTGGAGGATTAGACCCACAGCCCTAAAACTCCCTCCCCCCCTCATCCCTCATACAACCTCTCTCTTCCTGGATTCCAACTTTGAGCTTTCGTGAGATTCTCCAGAGCCACCCACCACCAACAACTCCTCCTCCACCGGTACTACTGGTACACTTTGCCTCTTCACACGCTTGCATGCATTCAAGTACGCACACACACAGATACGCTCACACATGCACACAAAGCCACTTGAACATAACCAAGATCTCATCATTCCCCTAATATGTCCACAGTAAAAACAATCCTCGCTGCTATTAGACCACAGACACTGACGTGGGAGCCACAGTGTGTGTGTGTATGTGTGTGTGTAAGAGAGAGAGAGGTCTGCAGGAGTTTCTTAAAGGGGTTAATCTATATGTGTGTTTTGTTCGCATGTGATTCATGTGGGAGGAAGTGAAAAGGACACGTGCACATGCAAGGTCTTTTCGTCTATGTGGCGTTCGTGAAGAGAAAGTAGAGACACTGATATCCTGGCACGAGATGAGTGGGAGGAAGGATGGATGAGGTTAGCAAGGGTCTGGCAAGAGCTCAGTAGGTGTAAGCTTGAGAAATTTCCATATGGCAGTAAAATGTCTGCCACTTTGCTTATTGAGTTTCTAATGTGTGCCAGGTGCTGTTGGGACGCTCTCTGGAGCACTTAGTGGACCATTTCCCTGTGTCTGTGTATAATACATGTTTATATGCATTTGTTTTAGGCCACATTTGAAACAAATTATGGACTTCAAACCAGATCAAACACTGCTCCGGGACAAAATCAATGTTCACAATTTGGTTTCAGGGAGGTTGCTTTCAAATATCATCTTTCCCCGTGCGGGTTGAATCACAGAGGGAAGGTAAGGGAAATGTTTAGAAGAAAGCTTGGTTTGGGTGTAGGTAATGACCATGGGAAGTGTCCAGGCAAAAATAAAAAAAAAGAAAAGAAATGTCACTGCAGCATTGCCAAAAACAAGCCATCTGTGTGTGTATTGCACACACACAGATGGTCAGTGGCCCATTACAGTCGTTACCGAACAACAGGCCAGTGCATACATCTTTACTGGAAACGTTCATTGGAATGATTTTTAATCACCTAACTCTGAATGATGCACACAGTGAAATGTGGAGGGATAAATCTGCCCAGTAAATTTGGTAAAACTCAGCTAACGCTGTAGAGTTATTATTGCAGACCATGCTGGAAAAACTCTCTGCCACAGTATGTGGGTTTATACCAAGCTTATATTTAAGATTTGACACATCTATTTTTCACACCGGCAAGGAGCAGAGGGTAACTCTTGCAGTAATCATACGTCAAATTATTACTTTACAGAAAGTTAGCGTAAAAGTTTAACACACTCATACCAAAATCGTAATATGGGAAAAAAAAAAAACAATAATAATTTTATGATTAATAGTGGTGGACACAGGCAACTACAGAATTAGCTTGGCTAATGCTAAACCGCTAAGACCACTGTCACTCAGTCTTCTTCATCTCCTACCAGTTGAAACCGTGTTGGCCAATCACATCTTGACTTGTGTATATTTAGTAAGCAAATACCGGGCCTTCAGCTTGCGTCGACCAATCAACTGCTAACAGTTTCTAAAGTTAGTGAAAACACTAGTAGGCTAACTGAAAAAAAATTGTTTCGCGATTAGCTGTTAGCATATTAACAAACCTGTGCCCATCATTGATAACTACATCTGGTTAGTTATACTTTAAGAAAAGTTGGAATAAAACACTGTTGAAGAAACAACCATCGTGACTTCTCTGATGAGGCAGTAGAACTGAAACTTCAGTGGTTCTGGCAACAAATGAAAGTTTTATTTTAAGTTGCCACACGTCCTCTATCCCATGTTGCTTTTCCTATTGGAGGATTATTCTTTCAAACAGACTACTAAGTAAAACATTGTGAAACATTTCTCCAGGGAAAACAACAACATGTTAATACAACCCCCACCCCCACACGAAAAAAAAGCTTTATTCACTGTATTTATTAATACTATAGGCCACTAAGCATATAAACAAACTATTAGTCAAATCAAAAACAAAAACTGCATATACTTTTAAGTTGCAGCAAAGTTGTAGCAGAATGTATTTTATTGTATGTCATATTCTGTGATTTGGTTTATTTATTTATTTATTTAAATTACATTGCTGTCTTTATGAATTCTGCTGGTATTAAATTCTAAAACAAACAAACAAAATCAGTCCAACTTGGGAGCAAATTAACTTATAACTAATAAATTAAAATTAAAAATAAAAATCAAGATGCCTAGACATCATAACTTGCAACCTCCTCCTCATCTTCCTCCTAATTTCCAATAGTCGGGTAATTGAACCACATTTCTAAAAACAATAATAAAACAATGGAACATTAATTCAGATTATAAACAGCTTTAGTAAAACCATTTAAATAAACTGATCACTCACACACACACACACACGCCCACACACACAAGATCTACATAATTTATGTTAATTAATTATTTTTTGCAATATACATTCATTACAAAATATTTTTTCAATAAATTATTTTGAGCGTAGGTAAATTTAAATTCTTTCATGAACAAGTGCTGATACAATTCTAAACATTTTTTACATAAGCTTTTTATTTTAAGCTATCCAAAACAACAGTTTTACTAATGACGAATGGCTGAATAAATAAAGAAAAGCCCCAAAATAAAAATTTAAAATAAAAAAGTAAATGGCAAGGTGAATTATTCATTTATTTTATCTTTATCGTTATTAGCAAGACTTCTGAAGCAGCAACGTGAGAGCAATTAAATTGATGATTTGTTAGATCTCATTGTCAAACTTTTTTTTCCAACAGAACAGTGGTTTTGCCGTACATTAACATTTAAAGCACCATTCAGAGGAGCAGGGAAACAAAATGTGTTCTGTACTTTATAAAAAGAATTAAATAAACAAGACTTTAATCTATATTAATTATGGATCTTTGTCACAGTCAACATTATTTATAAAAGTCAAATCTACAACTTTGTAACTCTGTATAAACTCTGACTTTTCCAAGTTCAGCCTCACATTTGTAAAACTTCATGAGCCGTGCATTTTAATTTAACTTCAATAACTGGATCAAACACAAACTCTAGAAGAAGTCTTTACAAGGCTGTTGTTTTACCAACATGTTCATAATTGCACCTCAGATTACAAAACTTTCTGCTTCTTTGTGCCCTTTCAATAAAATCACCAGGGTGTAAACTGCACCAACACTGCAACTTAAGAAGAGTTGCACAAAAAGCATTGCTCACTACCGGTAATTAGATTTGTTTGCATACTTTTGTGTTAATTAAACTCAGCAAACATTTTCTTTATAAAATTAGTACAAATAATTTGATAATCTCATGGTCTATAAATAAGAAAGGATAAAATCTGTAGTGATGATTCCCTTTTTCACCTCAGAGTCACGAGGATCAGTTTAATTCTTGGACTGTGAGGTAAATGTCCAAAAGACACAGACGTGTGCTGGTCTGTGTTCTTCTCAATCTGGAAAAAGCTTCAGGGATTTTTGTTTTCTCTGCTTCTTTTTTACTAAAAACATAAATTACACACAAAAACATAAATAAAAACTAAAGCACTGGATGTGATCCAACTTATGCTGCTGTCACCACCCAGAATAACACTGATTTGTGCTCTTTTTTTTTTTTTTGGGTGATTATTAACGCTTTGAAGCATTAAAACTGAGAATTAAAAAAAAAATAGTTTTAATTGATCAAAAACTAAAATGTGAACTTTCATTGTGTCTTCATGGAAGCGGAAACTCTCCGCAAGGGGGCGCTGTGCGTCCATTACTTCGCAGGGACTTGATCTCTCCAACACAACCCGCTGCTAACATGAGGGGAAACATAATTCTCTTAAAAAATACACAATAGAATAATAAATAAATTAAAAAAAATGCTTGTAAGGAGATCTGCTTTACGTGACATAGCGTTCTGATTTGGTTTCATAAGGTCGTGTTTCTGCTCTGCGGGTTAAAGTGAGTTTAATAAATTCAAATGAAACTATTTTAAGGGAAATGATGTTTGATTTTGATAAATAAATGTAAAAACCAAGTGATTATCAATAGTGGTTGCTGAGCGCAGCTGCTTGCGCTGTGAAACCCCTCCTCTCTGTGCCCCCCTCCCTCCTCCTCCCCCCCTCCCTCTCTCCTTACGCCTCCTCGGTCGCGGAGCTTCATTCCTGTGCACGAGCCGAGCGGAGCAGACGCTTTCCGGAGAAGCCGGATTCGAACCAACTCGCTCAGGGATTAAAAACATCTCCGCCGTGCGCGCGCGCAGCTGTCTGGCTGCTGGGGGTGGGGGGGTTCTTCTTCACCTTTTGGGGCTCTTTTCACCAACACACATGCAGGAATACCACTTGATTGTGGGGGACGCACGTGAGCACGCACATGCCAGAGTGCGTGCGGGACTCTTAACGCCATGGTTCTGACAGGAGCAGCCACAGGAAGTGTTGCGGGTCTGTTCGGGATGAGCCGAGCCCCCCCCGGATCTGTGTCTGGATGCTGACCTGGACTACTGTCTGGACCACCTGCACCCCCCGGCGCGCGCGGAGCGGACTGGGAGACTCCCCTTCTCCTTCTTTCCGGTTTAAACCTGGGCGCTTGTTTTGGAGCTCACTCTGAGGGGGGGTCACTTATCATTTTAACCCCCCCACACACCTGAACTCTCACCGTGCTGCTGGATGGAGATCAGGCTGCACCTGGAGGCTTGACACCAACTGGGACTGGGACCCGACCCGGGTGCGTTGGATCACCCAGGATCGAGTTCCCCCCACCCCAGTCCAC
>JARVGQ010000474.1:33806099-33817833 GCA_031762355.1 Hypsolebias martinsi | reverse complement strand
AACACCCCCCCCCCCCCCACCCCGTTCCCTGTGCAAACAGTGAGCAAAAATACCCAAACAGCAGGGTGGTAAAGAGGGAGCACAATGTCCAGTCAGTCTGGTGTCCTCCATGATTCACTAACACCCCCCCCCGCCCCATGCCCCGGTCTAACATTCTTAATTGTCTAAACAGCCGAAGCCCTGACGGCTGCAAAGGTACCTAAAGGAACAAAATATAAATCAACTGCACAAATCAAGACAACTGAAAAGCTTCATGAAGACAAGTTGACACTGCTACGGTTAAAGCCAAACGTATAAATGAAGTCATATAAACATTTTATAATCCCTATTTGGTCTGATTTATAAAAGATAGTTATGATCCTTTAAAGTGAGGCTGTGTAAAGGATATTAATAATTAATATCTAACCTGTTGTAGACAACACTTTGAATGATTTCGATTTAAATTTAAGGCTCTAGCGCCTTAAATTGCCTGCCACCTTATCCTGATGCTGCTCAATAAACCAGGTAGAACAATCTAAAGAAGTTAACTCTGGTCCTCTGGACATTCAAACAAACAAACAAACAAAAAAAAAAAAAGAAATGTTTCATCTTTCCTCCAAACCTTACATGCCAGAGTTTTGCACTAACATCATCTTGTGTTCAAACCGTTTTGGTTCAAATGGTTCTTCATCACGTGGTGTTGCTCAGAATATTTCTGTGAAGAACTTACTACTTCTCACACTTTGTCTTCAGCAGTGGGCAATTTAATTCTGAGCAAAACTGGAAACAAAGTAGTGTCTCAGAAAACTCAGATAACAAACATTTTATAACAGTTTATGCAAACATTGATTTATAAACATTTATCATGCTGCCAGTTTTGCATTACATTTTTAATTACATGTTATTAGGTCTGAAATATCATTCCATCTCTGCTGGGAGTGCCTAAAAGAAACAGCTAGATGGTTCTGTTTGGGATCAAATCATATAATTTGATGTAAATAACAATGTAATGTGACTCTGACAGCAATGCAAAGGTTTATAAAATAAACTTTGAATGAATTGCTATGATGCGTTTTAGAGAAAAGATCCACTTTTGTCTCGGTCCAACTCGAGTGACCCGTCACTTGATCAAAATGAAACTCTTTCTCTCCAATCGGAGGTCATGTCCACACCAGGCAAGACAATAACTGTTCATGAATTTTCCACAGAATTCCACTCTGAAAGATCTGAAATATAACTTTAACATCAGACAGCTGTCAGTTTGATCAAAAAAGCTTTGTATCAAAAATATAAATGGCAAATGAACTCTTCATCAAACTGACCCAGCCACTAACGCTTACATGATGCGAGCTACAGTTTCAGTCCAGAAACAAGTTCTCCTGGAAGTAAATAGCAAAATACAATTAGAGAAAAGAAAATCTTCACATCTGGGTTTTTTTTAACCTTTTTAAGAAGAACCAGGGTGAATTGAAAAGGAGAAATAATGAATTTAGCCAGCTGACGAGCAAGTGAATCCTCCCTTAGCCTAACAAGCAGCTTGCATCCTCAGGGCAATTAGTCACTGTCGTATGAGGGCAAATGTAGAACCCTTTGCATGCTTGTTAAGTAAAACTTACACAGAGGTCACTGACATGTAAGAGAAATGCAGTGTAACTGCTGAGCTACAGAAGACTGCCAGGCTAAAATAAGCTCCAGCATTACAATAAATCTATGTTGATTTAAATAGTAGACGTATCAACCTTATGCAATGTGGGGAAACTAATGAATGCAAAGCAAACACGACGATAAAACAAATAGTTTTCGTTCCTAATTACATGTGGCTTTGTTCACCTCATGATGAGAATTTCTTTTTCATTATCTAAAGCACTTAAATCCAGCTTTTGCTCAGAATAAATACTCCCACTGTTATTTTATTAAGTGTTTGTGCACTGATTTTTCCTTTATTCCATTTTATCGTGCACATATTTAACAAATTTAACTCATCCTGAAAGCTAAAATCTAATAAATTATCTTTGCACAAAAAATACCCCTAATGGATAAAGGGAATTTCACAACCATTCAGAGTGCGATTGTTTAATGTTACCCTTTCCGTACGTTATAAATAATTTTTCCAACACATACAGGGGATATATAGGTCAGAGACCCTGGTGCCTTATCAGTAATTTGCCATTGCCTGGTTGTTAAGGACAGCTTAGGTGGAGAGGCCTGGAGAAGCAGGAGGGGTTAAGGTGAATTGATTGCCTGTGGACATGTTAAACATGACCCTGTCAGGCCTCCACTCCACTCCTAAAATGCACCAACCTGTGCGCCTCGCTCCAAGTAATCAGCAAGCTTTAATAAAATTCAGAAAGCCCCGAGAACTTCCCTCCAGGGACCGTGCCAAGTTGGAAATAATCGAAACCTGAGGCAAAAGACATTTGCACTGTGCTACGGTGGGAGGCATGACAAAATGCCAAGTGCTCTGACCCTTTTAAAAACATTTTCAGGACCCAAAAAGTGGTTTGTGAGCATAAATGAAGCCCATTGGTTGTTGTTGTTTACTGGTAAACAGATTGGGAAGTAATCAGCAAAGTGTCTATTCCATTGCTGAGAGGGTTCACGTGCACAGCTTGCAGCAGAGGGGCAGTGGCAGGGTAATTACGGGCTAACTTGGGCTCAATCTGTCTGCAGACGCCCTCCCTCTTGGAAGAGGGTGTTTCCCTTGATTAGCCCAACTCAGGGTGAAGCCCCCACTGCAAACGGCAGATTGAAGTTCATCACGGGGGTCTCAGCTGCCAGTATGTTGCAATGAATTGCTTGGTGTAAGAAGGTGTTGACAGGAGCAGCTGGACATCAAAGAGTGATGAAAAGAAAAAGGAAATTCATGGAGAAAGCAGACAGGCCTGTCCTCTGGGGACTGGGACTGGTCATCTGCTGGTGGACAGCCGAACTGCAGCCTTTAGTTGGGCCTCCAGGTGTGCTGATATATCCACATGTGTTCTTTCTGAAGACAATACTTAACAGCTTGAAGGTCGAGGTCAACGTTCTCTTTATTGTCATTTGCATCTCGTGTGGTACATGTGGTGGAATGAACCGGCGTGCAGGGTCCCAGTTACATCCAACAAAAGTATAAACTGTAAAAGAAAAACATTAACAAGATCCACAATATGAACTAAGAATATGTTAAACACCAATTGTACAAAAATAATATGACAAACAACAGCAGCACGAACATGAGTCTGTGTGAGCAGATGAGCACGGATGAACACAGCAGCATGAAATAAATCAGCAGCATGAGATCAGCAGCACACATCAACAATAAAGAGGCGTTACAGTAATTTTTCTTTTTTTTTCAGTCAAGCTTCTGAATTGCACGAGTTCCTCCTGGAACAAAGATTTTGGTCAAATTGTGACATAAATTGTTTGCAGTTTATGTTTCAAAATGGTAATAGAAATTAAAAAAACATTTTATTTTTATGTCATCTCGTGGCCCCACGACCCAAGAAGGAAGAAGCATGTAAAGATAATGGATGGATTGAAGGATAGATGATGATGATGGGATCATCTCATGGTGGGTAATGTAAAACACTCTGAAACTGCAAAATGAAAAAAACTATGTTTAGTACTGAATCACGGATGAAAGTTGCTGAAAAAGCTGAAACTCAATAAAAGCTAAAAGATGCAAAACACTAGCTAAAAGCTAACTACCATATTTTTCTGACTATAAGGTGCACTGGCGTATAAGTCACAATACCAATGAACAGGTCTGTTTTCATGCATAAAGCACATTAAGCGAAACAAAACATTCAGACAAGTCAAACTTTAATCAACACATTTACAATAAACACATAAAATCAGTTCGAGGTCAATAAGCACAACCAGGATTAATTCATAAGGAGCATCTGATTTGAAGGCTCACTGTCGATTTTTGAGAAAATTAAAGGATTTTAAGTGCGACTTATAGTCTGAAAAATATGGTACAAGGAAAATGTAGATAAATGCTAGTTCAAAGCTAAGTAGGAAATTACTATGTAATAGCTAAATGAAGCAAAAGTCTAGATAAAAGTAGCAAAAAGCTGGGTAAAGGCCAAAAGTAGCAAAATACATAGCTAGACACAAATAGCTAGCTAAAAATGGCAGAATAGCTAAAAGGAATAAGTACCAAAAAGTATAGCAGATAAGTAGGTAAAACTAAAAGTAACAAAATGCTAAAAGTTAAATATTCTAAAAACTCTGTTAAATGACAAAATTGGCAAAATGTTAGCTAAAAGTGAAAAAGTAGCTCAAAACAAACAAACATAGCAGAATGGTAGAGTAACAACTAAAGGTATTATCTTGGGTCTTTGTATCAAAAAGAGCAATGATTTTAAAGGAACTGAAGGGATCTTAAGGAAAAATGTGCGTACCGTAAATACAGTTACATTTTAGAAAAATATATACCGTATTGCAAAACCCAAAAGTCAATACACCCAACTATTGAACAAGATGATCCATATTTATTTATGGATATCCAAATTAACACAAAATAAGCATAGGAAGGCGAACCTGGACAAAAACAGGCAAACGATAGTTTCAGTTAGCATCATCATGTCACGGCTAACATACGCAGGCATCAGAAATCTGTTCAGCATTGTAATGTTGGAACAATGACGCAGGACAGGGCTGTTTTCAGGACAGCTGACTGACTGTGGGACATCACAGGTCTGCTCCTCCGCTCACAAATGGTGGCTGATGTTAGTGAAAATGAGAAACGTGTGTGTGCGTAGATGAATGGAGATGGTGCCCTCAGGTGAGGATGGACTATATTGGTGTGATTCTACCATTTGCTATATTAATGAACTGCCTAAAGGTGCAAATTAGGTTTAATGGGTGTTACCTTACCATCTCGGTTTAACCACACACAAAGCCCCTCGCCCTCCATGGTGTTTCTGCTGCTTTTCTATTTGAAGAAAGATAATACCATTTGTAGCAAGTTCAACAATGCTGAAACCAAATGCAAACAGCAGCTTCAGTATCCTTTTTGTTCTGACTTGATGTTCTGACTTGTTTTTCCCTCCACACTTGTAATAGCTCAAGTCACGCTGCCAAATTTAGTCTTCCACCGGCTTACAGCGAGCAGAGCCAAACCATTTTGTGTGCATGTTTGCTCGTGCAGTTTCATTCAGTGCTTTATTTTTTTGCAGCTGAAAAAAATTGTTGAGTGAAAAAAAAG
This sequence comes from Hypsolebias martinsi, assembly GCA_031762355.1. Classification (NCBI taxonomy): domain Eukaryota; kingdom Metazoa; phylum Chordata; class Actinopteri; order Cyprinodontiformes; family Rivulidae; genus Hypsolebias; species Hypsolebias martinsi. The sequence continues at coordinate 33,812,663 of JARVGQ010000474.1, read as the reverse complement.
TTTCTCAAACATTTTTTTTTTAAACTTGATGACAAAAACAATCCTTTAGGAAAATTAGCTGTTTTAACGTCTGATTTTTGGAGAAAGAACAACCAGCTAGAATCACACAAAATAAATCCATAACTGAGGTCCAAGTCTGATTAAAGTGCAGTCTCTGTCCTCCACAGACGCCGAGTGTTGCTGTGCTTGACTGAATGCAGTCACTCCATTGTCATCCTTTTTTTTCCCGTACGGTTTTTGGCATCTTTCTTGTTCCACATTTTTTGTGCTATTTCAACAAATATCAAAATGTTCGGCTCTTTCAGGACAATCCTGCTGTGACTTTTGGTGTTGGTACAACGTTAGCTTTTTGAAATATTTAGCCTTTTCTGACATGTTTGCCTCATGAACTGAGCTCATTTGACATCTTTCATATCTTCAGCTCTGTTTATAACATTTTACTGCTCCTTTCACATTTTGTTCTGCTTCAGCTTCCTTCTACAAATTTAAACTTTTTTCAGCTTTCAGGTAACTTTAGCTGTTTTTCCAGCTGTTTGGGGCTCCTTTTAAATTCTTTCTGCTAACTACAACATTTTTGTGCTTCTTCTAACTTATTTCTGCTAATTTCAATTTATTATGCTCCTTTCAGCTTATTTCTGTGAGTTTCAGCCTCTTCTACTATTTCAGCTTCTATTTAGCCATTTTTATGCTGATTTTAGCTTTTTTTGGCTAATTCCTTCCCCCCTCAATAATTTTAACTTTTTTCAGACTAATTCAGCAAAAATGTGCTCTCTCCACTTAATTTAAGCTTCTTTCTGCTTTTTTTAAAGCTCTTTTCAGCTGTTTGTTTGCCAATTAAAGCCTTTTTTTTACAGTTCCACTCTTTTGTGCTCATTTCTGCTTCTTTCAGCAGAATTGGGCAAACATTCTGATTTCTTCTGCTAATATAAGCTTTTCCTACCTTTTCAGCTAGATTTTTTAGCTTTTTCAAACTAATTTCATCTTTTTCCAATAAATTCAAGATTTTCATGTTAATTTTTGGTACTTCCAGCATAATTAACTTCCATATGCTAATTTCAGCTTGTTATCCTCCTTTTAGCTTTTTTCTGCTAATTTCAGCTTTTTCTGCTCTTTCAGCTACTATTTAACTCTTTCGATGCTAATTTTAGCTCTTTCAGTTAATTCCACATTTTTTTTAGCTCATTTCAGTTCTTTCTGCTTCCTTCAGGAACTTTAAGCTTGTTCCTGCCTTTTCAGTTAATTTTCAGCTTTTTTGTGCTAACTTCATCTTCTCACATTTAATTTTCTAGTTTTTGTACTAATTTCGGCTTATTTAAACCTTATCCAGCAAATATGCCTCCTTTCTGCTTTCTTCTGCTAATCTAAGCTTGTACTTCCATTGTTTTAGCTAATTTCAGCTGTTTTCCAGCATACACATTCACACTGCATTTCTGCAGGAAATACAATTTCTCTAGTTTCCTTTCTGATGAGGTGAGAGGCATTAGGACTTTAGCACATTTCTGTGTGTGTGTTCATTTTTCTGTACAGTTAGCAAAATATTTCATGTATCAATGGTCAGATTTTAATGATACCCTTCGAAAATAGTTACTGGATGCATCTCCAGCAGATCATGATGGCCACTTCAACCAACATTAGAAAACACAAAATGGCTATAACTCAACTGATTTGACAAACGTTGAGCTAAACTTCGGTGTGGTGGTGGGTGAATATTATTCCCATGACATACCGTACTTTGAATGCCAAACGTTGTGCAATATTTTTGCTTAACACTTCGATATTAACTTCTGGCATCAATCCTGTTGTCTAACACAAAAGCCCATGAACCACCTGATAACTTTTAATAAAACTCTCAGAGCGTAAACATTGGATGTACATCTGTAACTGATTTTAGAGGCAGCCCAATCCAAGATGGCCGCCACAGTTGACCTGAAACAAAAATGGCTATAAATCTGGTAATTTTACACATATTCAGCTAAAATCTGGCGTGGTTGTAGCTGACAGGCATTTGCAGCACATACTCTGTGCACAAACACTTCACAGAAGTTCTGACAATTCTGAATGGAATCCCACATAACGCCATTTACAAGATTTAACACACAGTCTGTAATTTGTGACCTTGTCAGGATAATATGGACTGAAGTTTAAAACTTTCATGTATGCATTCATTTATATTTTTAAGGTTGTTTGCCTCTGTGAAAGATTTGTTCCCTTCCAGTCAATAAATGAAAAGTTGTTTTTGGCACACATTCAAGTCTGCTGGGAAATCTGATGTGTCTGTCTGCCTGATGATGCTGCATGGCTTTTTTTTTACACTTCAACTCCTGCACCAAATCTTTAAACATACAAAATCAATTGTGTTATTGATCTATAACTAATTAGGAGAAGATAAATGGTTTGGCTATACAAATACAGTCTCTAATGAGCCTGTGTTGAGGAAGACATTTTAATTGACTCCTGCACGTGAGACTGGTCTTTTATATTAAACTTGAAATGTGTTCAGAAGCACTAACGTATCTTTACAGATGATTGCATGTTTCAGGTCCCAAATAAAAACGTAGTTTGATTTTGTGTGCTGATGTCAGAGCAGCAGCCAGACCCCTCGGTACAACCATCTCCCTGGTGCGACTCGTGTTGTGTGCACTCGCCTGCGATCAAAGGCTAATTAGTTTCAGCCGACACGAGGTAAGGCCCTCAGGTCAAAGATCATGACCGATGTTATGGAGATGATGGCGGAGGAAGGGGGAAGCAAAGGGAAGCAGAGGGAGCTGAATCCTCATTAAGCAGAAATTGTTGCTCTCATATTGAATCCCAGACTGGACCTAACAGAACACATCCCCCTTCTAATCACTTCTTTTAACGCACAGATAAATATATAACCTAAACTTTTGGCTATTTGGGCTAAAAACACATCCATTTCTCAAATGCATGCAGAAAAATGCTGTAATATAATAAAGCTGGTGCACGCTTCCCCAAAGGGCGTTTGACATAAGGAAAATCATGCCATTTCCATTTAGCACAAGAAGGACTCCGCACCAGGGGCTCCCTCTGCAGGTCGCCTGCTGACTCCAGCACGTGGCGCTGACAGAGCCTCTCCTGCAAAGCTTCATTTGTCATAGCAGATGTTCCAAACTATTTTCCCTGGAAGCCTAAAATCTGAAGAAGTAAATTAATATCCTCTCCCCTCCCATTTGAAGTCCCACACACTCAGTTCATAGCGTGCACTAAGTGCCCTTGTTGACTCAATTGGATTAGCACTAATGTGTAAACACAGGAGGTAAGAGGACTAATCCTCTAACGAGAGGAGGAAAAAGTGAAATAAATAAGTTAAAATGGCGTGCCTTTAACACAGGCATCTGTCAGGTAAGCTGTAAATGTTGTGCAGACTGAGCAGGTATTAAACGTGGACCGGGGGATATTCAGAGGTAAACTGTTGTGACCGTTCAATGACAGCGTAATTACTTGTTTGTAACTTAGTTGGATAATAGGAAAAGAGCCTCCCGGGGAAAAGACAAAGACTTGTTAATTATTAAAGCTTACATCAGCCAGCCACTAGAGAGTTGCAATTATTAATGTTGTTGTTCTTGTTTGTGCTTAAACACTACCTCTGCTGTTAATATGCTCATTAACCAAAATGAGTGATTTTATTACTCCTGATTTGGTTTGGGCTTTGTTAAACATCTCAGGGCTCAGCTGTCGCTCTTTACCATCGATAAACACTTCAGGCAGCTGTGGAGGAGAAAAAAATCCTGTCCTGTCAAATTTGTTTCAAAATTGTGTCCCTCTTCAGTCTGTTCATCACTGATGTAGTGAAATTAAACGCATTCCTTCAATAAAACACATTTTCTTTTATGGTGCTGTGTATTGGTTTTGAGCAGCCCTTTACAACGTTGCAAATGAATTTTGCACATTGACGTAGAAACAAGGCTAATAAATTCCCATCTGTTATATATTGTGTGTAACCCTGCCACTTTTATTCCATCTTTGATTTTTATTTATTCATTTATTTTTTTTTAATTTATTATTTTCAGTTTTTGCACTTAATATAGAGACACTCTAGCTTGTTGGCAAAAAGCTCTTAGGAGTTGCTTTGTTAGAGTAAAAATATAATCAGAAATCTGTAATTTCATGTCTCTCTATTGTACATTTATTTCAACATTGAGCAATACACACAAACACACACCACCCCCAATTTGGGTGTTTTTTAAAGACAGATTTGTTTGATTTTATTATAAAGTGTTTTTGAACAATAAAAGCATCACACAAAATAAAAACATCCACATCTGATCCAGATTCAAATCAAGTCATTTCCAATATGATCCAACATGTTCACAGTCAGTACATTAAGGAATCCAGTGGCTCTCTGCTTCAACAGGCTGCGGGGGGTGGGGGGTGAGAGGACAGCAAGGAGACACAGGTGAACAGGACTGGTCCAGGTGTGATTTCATTGGAAAGAAAAACACATCAACTGTAGAGAGAGAGGGTAAAAAAAATAAAAAAAAAAACAGCAGAGTGAAGCAGTATGGTCAGTTTGTATATATAAGTATATATATACAGTACTGAATCAGCATATATAAAGGACAGCTCAGGAAACCCAAGCCTAACCCTAACTAAAGGATTTATATATTTTAAATTAAGGTTTTGAACCTAATTTCAACACTGAACAAAGTGTCAGCCTCATGGACAGAAACTGGAAGTTGGCTCCACAAGAGAGGAGCCTGAGAACTGAAAGATCTTCCTCACATTCTACTTTTAAAAACTCTAGGAACCACAAGTCAACCTGACGTTTCAATGCAAAATACTCTGTTGGGAAAATATGTCTTTATTACAAGATGGAGCTTGGTGGTTGAATGGTTTGTGTGTTAAAATGAAAGTTTTATTTTACAGCAGTCCCTTGTTAATTCGCAGCTTGACTTGGGCGGACTCACTGTTTCGTCGGTTTTCAACGTAAGAGTGTACACGACACATGTCTGTCAACTTCAATATTACCCACGTGATTGGAATGGTATGGGGTGAAAACTTAACGGAGGAGCGTGAAACAACTAGTAGGACAAAAATGTAAATAAAAGAATATTAATACTTTTAATAATACTTCAGACAGGTGGTGCCATTTTGTACTTTTCTTCTGATAATCCTACACTGTAACACAAGTCAAAAGAACTACACGGCCCTGAAGCCAACAGTACTTTCAGCCACTGCTATCTGCTGAAAATCAAAGAACAGCAATGGACGGAGCAAAAAATAGTGGAAAAACCGATGTGGTAAAAATAGTTTCCCAATGCAAATTCAGAAGTAATGATCTATCTATTAAGCTCAGAAAAGTGGCATGTTACAAATATTCCTGAAACAGAACTCATCCTTTAATTTGTAGTAGTATCTTCACTGGTGAGTACCCATAGAAAAAATTCAGTACTGTTCAGTACAGGCCTATGTATGCCGTTAAAATCACATAAGTGTAAGAGTTATAATATTGTTAAAAAAAATGCAAAAGGAAAAAAAAAATAGAAATATACACACACATATATATACATATACTGTATATATATATACTGGCAGTCCTCGAGTTACGAAGCCCTCGACTTAAGGCATTTCGGACTTAAGAACGGCACCCGGTGACGTCATCACGCCTCCATTGAGCAGTATTTTTCAGTATTTTCTGTGGTTTTTTTTGTGTTTTTTTTGCTAGCTAACTGCTTGATAATACATTTTAAAGGTACAGAATGTACGCTGATGTTGTGTTACGTTGACTAAAACGTGTTTAAAACGTCGTTTACGTGCGCGGTTCGACTTACGGCCAAAAATCCGGATTTACGAACGCCACGTGCTACGGGTCCCGACTTACGGCAAAATCGGGTTACGAACAGTCCGTAGGAACGGAACCCGTTCGTAACTCGAAGACTGCCTGTATTAATAATAATACATTTACACATGTGAATACATGACTGTCTGATCACATCTGATCTGTATTATTAAAGAATCCACACAATGATTATCAGTAAGTATAATGCATAATGGAAGACTTATTAACTGATATAAACATAAAACACTATTTCTTTTATGTTACACTCAATCTGTAACATTTGAAATTCAGTATATTTTATAAATATTTTATTAACTGTTTTGTAGGAATGAACACATTTGTAAAATTTATTCAAAATATGCCTTTTAACATTGACAAATCTGTAGTATTTTTAAGAACCTATTTAGAATAAAAATCTTCCAATCAAGTCAAGAATCAATCAAGTCCTGTTTGCCCTAACTGTTGAGTTTGTAACATTTCTGAATAACTCAACTCTTGCAGATACAAAATATCAGTAATGTAATACAATAAACAAAGTGACATTTTTAAATGAATCATGTGACATTAGTATTGATCCTCAGCCTGGATTTGTCTCGGTGCGGTGGGGTCTGGCGGGGGCCTACGACTTTGTCGCTGTTGACCCCAGGGGGTTACTGCGTGTGGTCGCTGGTGGGGCTCTTCCGGTTCTCTCCTATGGTCTAATCTGGGGGGTGGGTAAGTGGTTCGTTCTGTGCGGGTGGCCCTGGGGGCTCTGCGCTCGGGGTCCC
>JARVGQ010000474.1:33517417-33528858 GCA_031762355.1 Hypsolebias martinsi | reverse complement strand
GTCTGCTGCCTTCATACATCTCCTCCTACATGTCACTGTGTGAGTGCAGCTACAGCGTGCGCTCTCAGGACATTATTCTCTCTTGAAAATGAGTTCTCGTGGCTCAATGAGACTACCTGGATAAATAAAGGTTAAATGAAAAAATGAAAATTACCTGCAGTGTTCCCTCAGTGAGGACTGAGCTTGGCAAAAGGACCTTCTCCTCCTCTGCTCCTGCTTCCTGGAATATCTTACAAAAAGACCTGAAGCTCTCGACTCTGACCTCTCTAAGGGATTTTAAACATCTGTGAAGTTCATGGCAAAAAGCAACACGTTCCTGTTTTTAGTATTTTTACCTCGTTTCATGATGTAGCTTGATTGTATTTAGTTTTATACTTTTATTTACTTTTTCATTTTATATGCATTTAATGACAGTTTATTTTCTGTACCTCATCTGTGGTTTGTCGTAAACAAGTCTCTCTTGTAACGACTCTAACCTGTGTAAATAAAGGTGGAACGAACAGATGTGGCAGCCATCTTGAATTAAAACGACTCCAAATGGTTCAAAGCAAGATTTAGACAGCAACCTGGTGAGATCTGGTAGCACTCAGACTATGTGCTGGGCATCAGTCTCAGCTACTACCACACTGTCTTTTAGCTCAGTATGTGTAACATTCTGATGCGTAGGCGTGCGTGTGTTTTTAAAGTTGGCTGCTTGTTGCAGCCGTCGTTACAGTTGATCGTGGACACCAAGCGAATCATTTGTGATAACATATTAATAATCATTCAGTAGTTTTACTAAGAGTCACATGCACAGATAACTTTAACAATACTGTAATAAATGTTTTACATTTTAACTGCTTAGCTACAGAAGTCATTACTGATTATTTTTTCATGTCACACAGTGTTATCATTTTTTAATCAAGCTGCTTTTAGTCGTTTTGTTTTTTTAAATCAGGACCAGTTCCTTCAGCTGCTGCCTTCAGACATTTACCAGCATGCATCCTGTGGAGAGCATTCAATGATGCTAAGAACAGCTCTCTTCATTTTGTAGCTAAAATACAAATTATCCTCCAGAAGACACGACATTGAGTTTAGTTGTGACTGTTGTTCGACGCCTCCCCGGACGAGTTTACAGACGAGCATCGAATCAAAGAAAAACCTTCAGCTTGTTTCGCTTTGTTTTTCATCCACACAGTGATTCACCTTTTTTAATAGTTTTTATTTTGTTGCTTGGATTTAATGCTTATAGTATATTTTATCATTTAGATGAGGCTTAACACACGCCAGACAATGTTTTATATTTTTAATACTTAAAGATGCACATGAGAATCATCACCATTTACATCATAACCACCACGTTCACCTCCTAAAATTATCCTATTTGCACATTTTATTTTGAAGGCTCGCCACCTCGGGTGAAGCGGGGATGCTTTTGCACGTGTCCGTGTGTGCATGTGTTTGTATTTAATGTTGAATATCTCTTTAAAAACTGGACAGATTTCAATGAAACTTGCAGAAAGTGATCCCTGATGTACCTCTACAAATGTCTGGAGTCAACAACATGTTGGATAACCACCAGGATAATTGTGCACCATTAAATTCAGTAGTTTGGCCTTGGGTGTCTCAGAGGACATCAAACCCCAAATCACTGTGTTCCAGTTGCAAGATGGAAAACCAGTGGGATTAGCTAATGGTTGTGCTGGGTGAACAGGGTAACAAATACTAGCAAAACAAGCCAATGACAATGGACTTCCCTGCTTTAAGTGCATTCAAACAAATGACTGCTAATGCTACCATTAGTGGTTTGAAAGTGGTATACGAGTTAATTAATATTTTATACACACATTTACACACAATTACAAATACTCACATTACTGTAATTAAGTAGATTTTTGGGGTACTTCTACTTTTATGAGTATTTCTTTCAAGTGTGTAATTTTACTCCAACAAGTACAATTTAGACCATGTAATCTACTTCACTACTTTTAAAATCAGAAGTCACTTCTGAGTACGGCTGCAGTTTGAATTAATATTCAAAGCGTTCATCTGCATCTTTGTAGCCAACAAGGCTCTCGAACACACCAGTTACCTGTGATGTAAGTAAAGGACAACTCTGTGGAGTAGAGAGTCATTTAGAGTCTAAACGAAGCTGGATCGACTCTGTGACGTTGGAAAAGCGGCTCCAGCTGAGCTGACACCGAGCAACAGGTTCAGAAAGTGAAGGGCGACCCTATGTGTCATTTTTCACCACTTTGTTGTCTCTCCAGCAGATCTCACCTGTAAATGAGTCTTCAAGGCTCAGTGTGATTTATCTGTTTAAATAAAGGTTGAATGAAAAATGTCACCTGCCTGTTGGTCGCAGGGTATTTGGAAAAGTTAGACTGTTCTATGCCGGTTCAAGAACGTTTTTGTCTTTTTTTAACAAACTACATTTCTGCTTTATCTACATTTGTTTACTAAAGAAATGACCTTAGTGGAATTAGTTTACACTTTATTGTTTGTCTAAGAAATGCACTTTGAATGTAGCTGTTATGTACAGTAAATCAAATTGAATCACTTCTACTGACAACACAATAAAACACGAAGTGGTTAAAAAGTAATTAATACTGTGAGTGGGTTTAGTGGGTTTACTTTTACTTAAGTATTTTATAACACCAGTACTTTTACTTGTAATCAAGTACAATTTAAGCAGCGTAAGAGTACTTGTACTTGAGTACCAGTTTCCAGTGCTCTTTCCACCTCTGCACATTTGGACATCACTTGCAGCTGTATTGAATCTGAGGTTGGGGCTTTCAGTAACCGCTGACTGTCCATGTCTTGAATCCAACTTCAGGAGGACTTTCCAGTTGACTTTGGTTTTTAACTTGGGATTTATTTGAACTTCTTGGTCCAAACTGAGTGCAGCATCAGCCATGACAAAAATGTCTCCATGTGAGAATCTGTGTCGTGTTACTTCTTTAGATTCTTGTGTTCATGTAGTCGTGTTTCCTGCCTTCCTCAGTGTTTTGTTCATCTTGTGCCAGCTCCTGCTTCACCAGCTCCCGGCCCCAGTCACCCGTTATGTCCCTGTTAGATCAATTAGATTCTTTATTTTTATCTATCTGTCTATACTTGGGTTCAAATACTCAGAACATGATACTCTAACTCACTTTACAGATACTGAGATTTTCTAAGTGCTAACGCACATAATGAGATCTCTTTTTAGTAGTTTTGATGGAAAAGGGTTAAAACTCCATCCCTTTACAGCATAAGAGGATTTTAGGTTCAACTCTGGCAAGAAAAGCTGTGGGTGACATGCATTTCTTCCAGGAAAGCTAGACATTTAAATCTTTTTCAATTGAATAAATTAATTTTCTCTTAGTTTTGTTAGTTGTTGCAACCGTGGAAGCTGTGAGAAATCAGGCTCTTATGAAATGACACAACAAGTCCTCTCACATAACTGGAGCGATGCCAATGACAGCTTTTGAGGGAGAAGCCAGACAGAGCTCCTCTTCTCTTTTTAATGTGCTCTGGATACAGAGCCATGAACCGATCACACGTCCCCCGCTAGCCTACATCCACGCTCTTCCATGGTTGTGTCTTTTGGAAATGGCCTTTGTATTTTTCAGTCCTTCACTTTCCCACAAACACTGGTCGAAAACGACGCCGCTGCTGTAGTGCTTTCCTGTTTTATTGACTCAGACGGCTGAAGAGCGTAGAGAGAGGGATGTGGAGAGGGATAGAGAGCGTCAGTACATCGGGGGTAGTTTATGTTCTGATCCTAGTCAGTACTGCAGCAATGCATACAGATAAAATGCTCAGAGGTTTCAGGTCCTGTGAGACCCGCAGTGTCCGGGTTTATCATAATCCTTAACATGCAGCAGCCTGTAGCTCACAATTATGATGGACACGAGAAAAGAAATGCAACAAAAACACATTTCATTTAGAAAGACCAGCATGTTTTATGTTTCGTTATGTTTACTGGTCTGGTGGTGATGTTCACACTATTTAAAGTTTACTTATTGTGTTTTTATATTTGTGATGCTCTTTTTTTTAATTTAATATTTGTAGACTATTAAATATTGTGGTCAGTATATTAAGATGAGTTATAACTCCAGAAATAAGAAGATTCATGACCATCATTACATTTTCCATGAGTTTTCATCAATATCCCTGTTCAGTCAATGACTACAAACCAAAACAGCTACTAGCTAAACTGGGATGCTTTTAATGGTGCAGCTGATAAATACACTTTTTCATTCAACCTTTATTTAAAACAATTAATCCCACTGAGCCTCAAAGACTCATTTACAAATGAGACCTGTTTGGACAGACAGTAGGTCGAAAGTGACACAAGCACATAATGATGCCAACATTCTGCACACGGGGGTACGCAAGGGCGGTGAGCATGTCCAGAGACAACACACAGAGGCACCAAGTTCACATAGTTCCCTCTGGAGAGAGCCGTACACTCTCGGGGGGCGAGAACGTCCAAGGACAACATCAGAATCTAAAGAGTTCTGAAACAATGACATAATGTTAATTCAGCAGGGCCCCTCTGATTGGTCCATTGACTTCCTCGATAGGAGAGTGGGGGAGGGGCAGAGCATCAAGGTTTACAGAGCTTTCTGGTGAATTAAGATAAGATGGTCTGTCAAGGTCAGCCAGGGAGCCGAATTCAGATAAACACCATTGTTTTGGTGACAGGCAGAACTTTAGTGACATCTACCTTGAGTCTGTGTCGGTCCATTCGGTTCTGAAATGTCCAAATTAAATGACCATACCAATGGACTGTGCCTGAGAGTAATTCCCTGAGACCTGATCCATCCTGCCAAAAGCATTTGAGTCTGGGCGCTCGAGGCACAAACCAAGCCATCATGAGGCCGGCAGCCTGACCAGGCACAGATTTGCTGCTGACGACTTCCTTGAATGTTGACAGACCAGGAACCAGTTATCACTAATCCATTATACGTGTGTCCTTAACATCCACGAATAGCAGCAGAGATAGACACATCATCTATCAATAAAAACATTATTAGAAGAAAAGTTGTTTAACAAAAACTTACACAGAAAATGCAAAACAAAAAACAAATAAACAAACAAACAACAACTAGAATTTCTTGTATAATTGCATGTAGGCTGCCACCTTTCAATCAAGAGTTCTGGAATAAGATCATATCAGGATGTGAAATGACAGAGATGATGCCTTTTGGGCCCAATTTTGAAAAATCTGTAAGTTTATGAGCAATTTTATGCAAAGTCCATATATCGTTCTGAGTGTGTTGTGACTTTTAGCTTATTTTAGCTCAATATCTGTTAAATTCACTGAGTATAGGTGTTTTTGAGTGCTAATGTCAATTTGCTGTGATGGCCATCTTGAAATAGATCAACTCTGAAATGTATTGAAGTACATTTAATGAGTAATAATGGCGGTTTCATTCAAATTTGTCAGAGTTAAAATATTTTGGTGACAGACACAGACCCAAGCAAAAACCACACTGTCTGCATTTATTCTTTGACAGTCATTTCCCTTTCTTTGTTCAAAACTCGGAGTCTAAACTCAAGGTATTTTGAAGCTGCACACCTGGTTGGCACAGTAAAATGTACAAAATGTGGAAGTTAAAAACCTGTGAGTGAAAGAAACAAAAGGAAAAGAGCAAAAGGTCAAAGGTTTATAGCCGTCCTTAATATAACGGCAAATGAACTGATGACTGCCTTAAATACGTCAGGTCTTCAAGAATATTTATAATAAAGTAAATTTCAGTTGTTAAAAAAAAGCTGCTACACACAAATCTTGGTATTTTCTTCTTCTTTTTATTATTTTCTTGCTCAATTCCTTTTTGAAAGATGATCTAGGTGTTTATGAGAAGAACTGTCGAGCTCTCTGATTGGATGGAGCGTAGCAACCAAGGCCACACCACCGCCTCTCCACTCCCGCTAGCTGTGAGCGCTCTTGTCTGAATTACCTGTCAGCATCGATTAGAGAGAGGCCGTGCGGATGGGATCTTGGATTTTCTCTCCCTCAGAATTAAGATAAGCTCCTGCCTGCCTGTTTGAGTCGCCCCTTGTTGACCCACCTGTTGAGTGTGATGTGAGATGTTACGTGTGCTTCACCGCTGTGGCCATATCATCCTCCAGCGATGCACACACATGAACACTGTCCTCATCTGTTAGTTTACCCCCGTTGGCCCTGTTCACCGTGTCTCCCCTCACCTTTGTGTTCAACCTGGTTTTCTTTCTCTCTGCTCTCGCTAAGCTTTCTGTCTGCTCTCATTCAACCTTATCTCCTTCTCCATCGCTCTCTTTCACAACATCTTGTTGACAGCAAACTCCAAAGAGAACATTTTCCTTCTGCTCGCATCCATGCAGGAATAACTGATTCTGCTTTTTGAAATCCAAGCAGTGAATTTAAATGAAGCGTATCCAGACAGTTAGGGAGCACAACGCTATCTGACATGCCATGAGTGAACAAAATACAACCGTGTGTGTTGCGCGTCTCAATATTGGGCTAAAGATTGTGTCACTTATTCTCTGTTTATTTTCCGTTTAATGTTGCAGGGCAACATCATGATGCTACTCAGCTCACTTTTGTCAATAAAAGTAATTTCCACGACTTGACGCTGCTTTTCAGCCCATTTTGTAAACTGCCGGTCATCAGATTTAACCTACATGCCAATAAAACGGGTGTGAGTCACAGAACTGGTAATACAAGTTCAAATTAGTTTTTTCATGGTGGTTTTACAAGAATTGCAGAATGAAGTCTGCTTATGAGGTCAAAGCTCAAAAGTCTTTAAAAACAGACTTCATGGAATATTTCAATAAATAAAGACATTCCCTGCACCATATTTTCTTGTGAAGAGACATAAATGGCTGATCTGTGGAGGTAATTTGAACCGCACAGTGAGGTCCACTGTTGCGTTTCTCACAGGAAGGAGCTACGTGCTGTGGTTTCCACTACATCATTTTCTGTTGGCTGCTTTCTCTGCAAATTAAAGAAAATCAGCAGTTATGGTATTTTTGCTGTATAAGTTGCACCTTTTTGCTTAAATGTGCAAGTCCTGTGACTTATACACTGAAGTGACTAATATACATTTTTACCCCATATTTATAAACCAATTTCTCACTGAGATCTGACGATTTCATTCATTCTGACATGGAAACTATTGAACACTACCAATTTCAGCCTCTAGAGGGCCCTTGACTAATATGGCAAGCCAAGTGTCTCATTACTAGGTAAAAGTGGTTATTAATGAGACACTTGGCTTGCCATACCAAGCCACCTTCATCTCACTCCAGAACTCTTGGAGCAAACGTCAAATCAGCTTCAGTTCACGGCGCCGCCTAGGAGAAAAGAAGCTGATTTGAACATTAAAGTGCATTTATTAAGGAAAAGTTCAACTGAGACACAACTTTACTATAACAGCGAGCAAACAAATAATTGTTTTTAAGTGTTAACCTTGTTAAATTTTTGTTAAAGTCCTCCCATGCATGCTCCGGCGGCCGCCATTTGGCAGCCAATCGATTTTTGGTACAACACCGGTCCATGTTTCCAGGTGGTCAGTGGTGACACATAATAGATGTGACTTATATGGCCAAGTGATGTATTTATGTTTTTTTCCCACTTAATTAGACATATTCGGACTGATGCAACGTATACGCCGGTGCGACGTGCGCAGCAGCAAGCACGTTGGAATACTAACAACACTATGGAGCTGTAGCTCTGCGCCTTTTGACCATTTGTTGCTGTTATAGCTGAGGTCTGTGTTATTTTGGTTATATTGTGCTGATAAATTATCATTCACCAGATTGGTTTTTGCAGAGGAGATGCTTTATTGTTCTTTATTAATATTGATTGTTCATGAATGAATTTTGGTCATTGTATTTTTTTAATGAGGTAAACATAATGGATGAATGCTTCTGTGAAAATATTGTGAGCAATTAATATCTTACCTGTTGTAGATAGCTTTTTGAAAGAACAGTTTGGAGAAAATGTTTATTTCTGATTGGATTAAAAACTAATGGCTAGTGTGAGTGCAGCCTTGATCCAAGTCACTAGTTCACGCAAGAGTTGGTTATTTAATATGAGGCAGTATCTCACTGCTGGAGAATAGCTGGAGAACACCATTTGAGTGGGAATCTCCATAATGTTTTGCTTTGAACTTTTTAGTAATAATTGACTTCATTCATGTTTTTCAAATTAGGTAACCTGCTGCCAAAACAGCTGTTTCTAACAGTGCTTTATTTATTTATTTATTTATTTATTTATTTATTTATATATTTTAATCATGGCTCATTTGCTTAAGTGTGTCATACTGTGATTATGTTTTTTGTATTTCACACGAGTAAATAAAAGTTTGGGAGTGCTTATTAACTTAATTATTTTTAGAGTCACATACCTACAGGATGTAAGAAGTGACAAGCTTCTTTACTGGCTGTTATTTATGTAGCATCAGTGATCACCTCTGACTCATCCCTGCCTGTGAGACTTTGAACAGCCCTGAAATTAATTAAATATGATGGTCTCTAAAAATAAGTCAGTTATTGGGATGACTTTTACTAGGCCAGCTTGAAACTCTAACATAACTTTATACCAATCCTCTGTATGGGCCACAAACACCAAACAGCAAGTAAATGAATAAAATATGGAAAAGGAAGACTGGGACTAAAAAAGTATTATATTCTCGTCTCACAAAGACCTGTACTGTATGACCAGATTGATGTAAAGCTCTTCAAGCTGTGGTTCAATGAGATTTCTTATTCAGTATCAATAACGGCGCTTCAGGCTGTGCATCAGTGTGACATCAGTGTGAGTATTGGTTCACTGGCTTACTTACTGTAACTGATGTTGATTAGTTTTTCTAATACCATCAGAAAGTGACATGATTTCATGGAGTATCTGAAAAGGTTTCATCAAGGAACTGGAGCTGGTCCTTGAAAGAGCAGTTTCCATAATTCGTGAGGCTTCAGGTCCGACGTGGAGCTGATGAGAGATTCGTGAATGGCAGTCTGATATGATTTCAGTCGAGGTCTGATTACACTCTCAAAGGCGCGCAGACTTTTAAGTATGTTGGGTTAAAGAAACACAAGGGATTTTATTTTTAGCCTTCTTTAAGGACATTTCATTTTACTTTGACTGATTGGACCTGTGAGAAATGGGGGCAAGGTGTGATTTTCTGTCATTTTGAGAATGTGAGAGAAAACAAGTTGTACTTTAAATGACAGGCTTGGCATTGCTTGAACGCACATGATCTTTTTGTAGAGTTTCAGACTTAGAGCACCTTTGGATGAGAAACGACAGGAATGCTTTATAGCCAGTTCAGGCAGGTGTTGTCAGTGACTTCATCTGTGATCTCATTAGGTCTTGTGAGCTCTTACAAGATGTAGTAGCACTCAGAGTTCACATTGAGGATGACTCTCAGCTACTACTACAACAAACTTAGGTCAGTGTGTGTAAAAAATATACTTAGAGCGATTTTGTATGTGCTAATGTTCATCAGCAGTGGTGGCCTTATTGGATTAAATTGTTCACGAACGCTCATAATTTGTAAACATCCATCCATCCATCCATCTATCTCTAGATGGATGGATGGATGGGGTGATCTTTGTTCATGTTACTTTGTGCGGCCCACTTCTCCAACATTGTGAGGACCAACTGCTCCTTATGGGGCCCAGAGCTCAGGCCCTTAAGAAGAGGTGTTGTTTGTGGGTCAGGGGTTAGGTTTAGGACTAAGGTGTGAATTGAGACTTGGTTAGGGTCAGGGTCTGGGTTAGGCTAAAGAAATGAATGGAAAATGAGCCTAAGTCAATACAAAGTCCATGTAAAGATAGAAAGACAACCTTGTGTGTGTGTGTGTGTGTGTGTGTGTGTGTGTGTGTGTGTGTGTGTGTGTGTGTGTGTGTGTGTGTGTGTGTGTGTATGTGTGTGTGTGTGTGTGTGTGTGTGTTTAGCACTGAATACAACAGAGTGGTTGTTTTTTGTTTGTTTGTTTGTTTGTTTGTTTGTTTGTTTGTTTTTTACATTCATGGAAGCAATACCCAGTTAACATGTTTGCTTCTCCCAGTCTGACACTTTTGATCTCCTCCTTCTCCAACTTTTTCCAATCTAGCCTCTTTTATCCACTCCTACTTTAACATTTTCACCTCCCATCTTTCCAACCTCTACCAGAGGGGGATTCCTTGGTGATTATTAGTCTGCTTTTCCTAGTCAAGACCCTAGCAGGCACTCTTCACCCTCCCCTTTTTTCTCTAATAGACCTAGATTTCACTACTTGCTCTTCTATACATCCCCATCTCCTCTCCCTCCTCCTTTTCCCCCACTCCTCTTTTGTTTTCATCTTGCTTTTTTTCCTCGTAGTGTGTTTTTTTTCTTCTTTTTGCCTAACTCACTTGACCAACACTGTTCACTTAAGCTTCCTTCCACCTCCAAACTCCACCTTCTCCTGCTGCTGTTCCTCTCCTCTGGGGCTCCATCCATCAGGTTGTCGGGGGCTGCTAGCGGCCGACTCCCAGCCACCATATTTCACCGCCAGCCAGCCAAGCAGCTGACAGCACAGCCACGGCCAGGAAATTGCTTTGGCTGTGAGCAGAATTTCAAACGCAGCCACACTGCGTCGCCTGGGCCGCCCAAGCATCCCTTCCCTCTCTCTCTGTCTCTTCCCTGCCAGTCTCTCTTCACACATCTCGGTTTTTCTCCGTCTTTCTCTTATTTCGCTCTCTCTCTTTGTTTGCCTTTATGTACTCATTCCCCCCGTTTTCTCTCTTTTCATTATGCCTCAGTTTTTATTTTTTTCTTGCTCTTCTTTTCCTCCTCTCCCTTTTCATACACACCGTATGCATCATCCTCTCTTTGGTTCGTCTTTCTTCTTCCCTCTCCTTTACTGCCTCCTTCTATCTCTCTACCATCCTCTCATTCACCCCTTCCTTCCTCTCCTCCTCTTTATGACCCGTAGGGAACAAGGTGTGGTGCTGAATCTTTAATGAGCAGAGAGGGAAAGAGATAAAGAGCAAGAAGAGCAGAAGGATAAAACCAGGAGAGGGTTAGGAGATAGAGGAATGCTGATGATTGTTAGTCCATGGGTAAATGTCAACATTTGGGAGGGGCTGCCATGCCTGCCCTGGCAGGTATAGTTTTAAGATTGTTCAAGTGAAGGTCATGTTTTCACACCTTTGCTTGCTTTGGTGTTTTTGTTTGAGACTGGGTTGTAAAAAATTTAATCGAGTTAAAATGAACTTAATTTATCTAAATGCTGTGCTCCATTTACCTTAAGTTTTGCGTATTGGAATGAAGTTTATTGCTGTTTATTACTGCTGCACTATGTGGCTGTATTGTTTATGATACAGTATGATACAATATCTATGCATCTACCTTACCATCATATTTCAATTTCAATCTCACTACATGTGCAAGAACCTGTCACACATCCTGTGTAGCATATGTTAGTTATGTGCTATATATATACAGGTGGTCCTCGACTTACGAA
>JARVGQ010000474.1:33308371-33319267 GCA_031762355.1 Hypsolebias martinsi | reverse complement strand
ATATATTTATTTTTTTTTTTTTGCATTGCAGCCTGTTCTCATTCCAGCCAGTTTTACCAGCGCAGGTCACATACGCTCTGTTTATATGGAATAAATAATTTTTTATTCATTTTATTTGTACAGGTTGAGACATATTTGTCTCATTTGCAAGAGAGACCGTTATACACAAATAAAACAATACAATCAATAAGACGTTATTTACAGTCTCTCTTGTAAATGAATCCCCGAAGCTCAATGAGACTAACCTGGATAAATAAGGTTGAACGAAAAAATATGCAAATAAATAGTTGGAAAATATAAGCTATACTTAATAATCAACAAGAATTTATTGAATATATGAGTTTTTACGATTGGCTTAGATTGAACTTGAAAACAAATTTGTCTTTTTAATAATATAGTGCAATATTTTAAAGTTTAATTCTGAAAGTCTTTTTTTGCCTCCTCTTTAAGTGTGTACAAGTTTTAAAAAATATATATATCCCAAAGCTAAAATGATTCCAGTTTTGAAATTTTTTAAATTCTTATTTTTTATCATTTGGAGATTGATCATTTTATTTACCATATATATATATATATATATATTTTATTATTTTTATGTTTGCCTCTACAGGTGGCTGGGCTACATAACCTTACTGCTGTTTGACGTCTTTATCTGCCTTCTCGTTCTATTTGGCCTTATTCGCAACGCAAAGGGAACACTTATAGGGTGAGTCTCATCATGAAATAATTATCAGTTATAGTGTGACCTCTTAGAAATTAAAATAAAAAAAAAATGTGTTGAAATGCAGAGAAGCTTGGGCAGCAGATATTGTGTGACTCCCTTTAAGTGGAGTCAGTCTCAGCTTAAAATTAACATAGTTGGGATGTTCAAACAAATCAGGCACACAAGTTAAAGACTCTTTAGTTCATCCGTCCATTATCTTTTACCCACTTCTTCCTTTTTGGGTCATTGGGGTCACTGGTGCCCATTTGCAGCTCTCGCTGTGCGAGAGATGTGGGACACCCTGGACAGATCCAAGTCCACATCAGCTAAAAAAAAAAAACTGTCCCAATATATTAACTGTCTTAAGACCCTCTCATTTTACAACTTCAAAATATGCAGATGACCTTTGACCTCTTGTTTTCCAGAGTGTGCCTGTTTGGTGTAGTGGCTCTTATAATCAGCTGGGTCTCACTGGGGCTGGAGTTAGCTGTCTCTGTGGTAAGTTCCTGCGTCAGAAACCGGATCCTGTTTTCAGTGGCGTGTTGCTCGTTTCATTGCATGAAACTGAGAATAAAATATTTTGTGAGCCAAGAAAACACGTGAAGTTAAAAACACTGATGGGTGATGAGAACATGCTTTTCTGTAGTTTCACAACCATAAAATAAAGTGAACCGTGTATTGTGGGGGTGATGCTTTGAATATAATACAGACCTGTTTGTACATCTGTGCGGGGTTTTCTAGTTGCTCTGCCTTTTCCAGAAATCCTCAAGATAATAATGGTGATTAGGATGTGTGACGCACAGCGTTAGTCATCAGACTGTAGTCGTGCAGTGGAGGAGAAAGCAGTAAAATAGTTACTGAGAAGGAAGACTGCAGAAATGCAGAAGCATCAGAAATCTACATTATATTTTAATTGAATTACTTTATTTCAGTTACACAATGTAGGTTTTCAACTATGAAAATATTCATGATGGCTAATCTGCATCTATCTATATGTAAATAAAAATGTAGACTTTACACCTACATACTATAAATGTGTTGTTTTTTCTTCCTCTTCTTTAGTTTGAATGACTTCTCATTTGATATGAAGGCAATTATTTCACTTACCAGTAATTTAATCCACCATCATCTAAATTCTTGTTTGATTAGAGGTGGTGGTGCGTTTAATGTATAATGAAGTGGAAATGTGGTTACAAAAGCATGCACTTCATTTGTGTCATCGTTTGTGTGTTTTTATTCAGGGTTCCAGTGACTTTTGCTTTGCTCCTGATACTTATGTGACCAAAGTGGGGAGTCGGTATGGAGTCATCAACCAAGGTATGATTCCTTTGACTTGTTTTCATTTCAAGTCATGCACTAAACATTCAGTTAGCTGTTTTATGAAATGTGACTTCAAGTCATCTCAGATTACACTCAGTAAGTTATTATGACTTACTCTGGATTTCTGTCCCTTGGGAGGTCTAAGTGCTTTGATTGTTGTGCAGAAGTGAGAAGCTGCATTCTACAGAACCAGGCGTGTTTTTGGGAACGCCACGATTCATAAAAAGCTTCTGAGAATTGCTGCCAGATCTGCAGCAAGGTCAGGAGGGCAATGGGCTGCTT
Organism: Hypsolebias martinsi; assembly: GCA_031762355.1. Taxonomy (NCBI): domain Eukaryota; kingdom Metazoa; phylum Chordata; class Actinopteri; order Cyprinodontiformes; family Rivulidae; genus Hypsolebias; species Hypsolebias martinsi. The sequence goes on along the minus strand of JARVGQ010000474.1, from coordinate 33,316,962 downwards.
TTTAACCAGCACAGAAGCCTGTTTAACTCATTTGAGATGTTCCATTCTGTTTCATGTTGGGATGCAAGTCAGAAAAAAAAACAGCCTCTGGTTTAGTACGACTGAGATAAGAGCAGTGAAGCACAGGATCAGAAAAACGGAACGTTTCCTGTGTGTCGACAGGTTTTTTTCATCATCAGCTCAACAAAACAAGTGTTTTCTGCTCTCCTCTGTAAAATATGAAGTTAGCTGGCTACAAGCAAGCAGAAATCAGGACATCAGTTGTAATTATAAATAATATGTACTGGCTTACTGCTTAGTAATATTTTTATTTTTTTATTTATTCATTTCAAATTAAAAATACAAAAGAAACAATTTACAAGCCACATAGGAAACAAAAAAACAGATTTAAAATGAAAGTAATATAAAGCTTTAACACTCGATTTTACCCAAAGAATAATCCAGCTCACACATAGATAATATTGAACTTGTATTTTCTTCCAGTAAATATGAATCTGTTAACAAAAATCTTATTTTATGGTTTATATTAGTGTTTTTATTCATGTGTCAAAGTACGTTGCTACTTGAAATGTCACAAATTACTGTAGTGTATAAAATAGTAAAAAACTCAATACAGGAAGTTTTATTTTAAAGGCATTTTTTATCAGTTGTCTCTAAATTTTGAGCCTATTTCCTCTTTTCCACCTGAAACTCCACCAGGAGCAACTTGGAGTGTTTCATAATGAAGCTAGATTTATTGCTTCCTCCAGCTGGATATGTGACATTTTGACAATTCTGGTACAAAAACAGAATTTGTCTTTTACTCCTTTTCGTTCCTCTTTCTCTGGGTTCAACACAAATGGACTGTGTCTGTAATGACAACGATGAGCTCGATGTGCGATGGATATTTTACAATTTTAAATCATTGTTTAGACGTCAGCAACTGTCAGTATTTAACATTTGTTCACTCTGGTTGTGAACAATGGTTTGTGTCTGATAGTCCTTGCTTGTTTACGTTATTGATATGTTGTAAAACTGAATTTACAAAAGTATTTGCTGAACTACTAAAGGTTCAGTGGCTGAAAAGTCAAACGTGTGTGATAGCAATGAGTGAGAGGCAGAAAAACACTGAAAATAAGGCTCACACAAACATCATCATCATGTTGCAAATATTCTAAGCTGGATCTTAAAAATTCTTGAACTGTGAGTGGCTCTGATGGTCACACATGAAATTTTCTGTATTTCCAGTGTTTTGTGTGGGACATGAACATTTAAATGCACCGTGCATTTCCACTTTCAAAGAGAATATTTGGGCAAATATTTGGAAAGAAAACCACAAGTCCTGTAGCTCTGAAGAGGGCTGCGGTTACAGATGTTTGCCAACGTCTCATCCGTAGCAATTATTATAATTTTTTTTATAACTTGTTTCACATGACATACCACTATCAAAAGTCTTAGCACACCACTACCAATCGAGACGCTTGTTTTATTGTGTAGTTTACATGTACTAATAGAAATGAGCCTCTACGTGGAATGTGGCAGAGTACAAGAAGCGGTGGTATTATGATCTGTACTTCTCATAATTAAAACCTGTTCCCAGCTCCTTCACAAGGCGTCATCTCTCAGGAAGTCTGTTCTTCAGATAATGGTTACCGGGTGGACTTGTTAGATAGAGCAGGACTGAAATGTGACTTGCACATTATGTACTTGTATGTACTTTGCTGTGCCACAAAGCCTCTTGTCATGCTCAGCTGTGTGAGAAGAGAGGGGGGGCTCCTGACTCAGCAGGGAGTTTGGACGTCACTAACACCATGTGTCGGGTCGGCGGCGTGTTCGCACAGCTTGGATTTGTGTGCAGTACTTTTGAGTCACGCTCGCACATAAAGATTTTCTCATCAGTTCCTTCTCATGCCGTGAACGAACCGACGTGGGCGGAAACAGCAAGTGAAAGTTTGAACCTCTAATAATTACCATCTTTGGATCATTGTGCGCTGTGAGCAGCGTGCAAGTTTACTCTTGTAATTTAACAATGAGAGTGCAGAATAGTCATTGGTGTTGTTTTCAGGAGTCTGTGTATAAAAATAGAGGCTATTACGTGTTTCATAGTGTTTATTCTGTTCTGTTTCGGTGTAAATGAGACTTTCTTTGTATCGCTGCAGTCTTTGTCTGCTTTATTCTTTGGAACTAGTCACCTCAGCGCTCGGAGTTACTCACACTCTGTCAAGCAGCAGTAAAACTGTGACATGGTACAGGACAGCGCTACATAAAGATTATGTCTTGTTTCTTTTTTTTCCTGCAAAACTGTAGTGGCCGAACAAATAATTCAGGACAAGCAAAACACAATCATACATATGAGATAGCAGAGATAAGACTATTTAATTTATACAATCAACATTATATAAATGTGAAAGGAGATCATTTTTTTTAACCCTCTACTAACAACCAGACTTAACTTTTTTAGATATTTCTACCTGGATAATTGAGCATGCATCAGGATACCTGTACTAATAACTTTGGGTTCGAAATTTATCTAGACTTTTTCCTATTGTTGAATTTTTCACGTCTCTATCCATGACCTCACTGAACTCCTCCCACATCTGAGCTTTTGCCTCAGCGACAGCCAAGGCTGTGGACTGCTTAGCCCTTCAGTACTCCTCGGGTTCCTCCAGAGCCCCACCAGCCATCAAGGCCCAGTGGGACTCCTCCTTCAGCTTGACAGCCTCCCTAACCTGGGGTGTCCACCAGGTCTGTCCGGCATCTTCCCCCACCATCTGATCCAACTCGCTACCAGGTGGTGATCAGTTGACAGCTCAGCTCCTCTCTTCACCCAAGTGTCCAAAACAAATGGCCACAAATCAGATGACATGACTACAAAGTCAATCATTGATCTACGACCTAGAGCATCCTGATGCCAAGTGCACGTTTGGGATGTTCAAACATGGTGTTGGACAAACATGGTGATGGACAAATCATGACTAACACAGAAGTCCAACAGCAGAACACTGCTCGGGTTCAGATCAGAGAGGCCTGTCCTCCCAATTGTGCCTCTCCAGGTCACACTGTCATTACTCATATGGGCATTGAAGTCCCCCAGCAGAATAGAGTCCTCAGCTGGTGTACCTTCCAGTACCCCAGCAAAGGACTCCAAGAAGGCAGGTACTCTGAACTGCTGCTTGGTTAAAAAAAAAAACCTCCCAACACACAGGCATCAAGTCGGGGGTCGGGAGTAGACTCACACCAGCTTGGCGCCTCTCACCACAGGCAGCTCCAGTGGGGAATAAGGTTCAGCGCCTCTCAATGAGATTGGTTCTGGAGCCCATGCTGTGCATCAAGATGAGCCCAACTATATCTAGTTGGTACCGTACCTCTCAACTCACGCACAAGCTAAGACTCCTTCCCTGAGCGGTTACATTCCATGTCCCAAGAGCCAGATTTGGTAAGTCTGGGTCAGAGTGCCAATGCTTACCAAACAACTACCCATTGTCATGAATCCGACTCATATGGCCCCTCTTGCAGGTAGTGGGCCCACACAAATTACCGTCTCAAACCTTCTCAATCCCACCGGCACGTCTTCGATGAAGGAAGTGGAGTCAGGGGACTTTGGGGCTGGTCAGTCTATAACCGTGGCTGATGTTGCCGAGGTAGTTAAAAAGTTCTGTGGCCGCAGGGCTCCGGGGTTGGAGATCTGCCCTGATTTCCTTAAGGCTCTGGATGTTATCAAGCTGTCTTGTTTGACGTGCCTTTGCAACATTGCATGGCCATTTGAAGCAGTGTCATTCGATTGGCAGACTAGGTTAGTGGTTCCCCTCTTTAAAAAGGGGGACAAGAGGGTGTGCTCCAATTACAGGGACGTCACTCTCCTTAGCCTCCCTTTGTAAGGTGTATTCAAGAGTACTGGAGAAGAGAGTCCAATCACTGGTCAAACCTCTGATCCAGGAGGAACAATTCGGGTTCCGTCCTGGCCATGGAACATTGGACCAGCTCTTTACCCTCACTTGGCTCCTCGCGGGGTTATGGAAGTTCGTCCATCCAGTCTGCATGTGTTTTGTGGACTTGGACTGTGTTCCTTGGGATACACTGTGGAGTGTTCTCCACTTGTATGGGATTGTGGGTCTGTTGTTATGGGCCGTTCAATTCCTATACAAGCGACGCAAAAGCTAGGTTCACATTGCCGGCACTAAGTTGGACCCCTTGTGGGAGTTGGACTCCGCCAGGTCTGTCCATTGTTACTGATTCTGTTCATACCTTTTGAGGACTGAATTTCTTGGTGCAGCCAGGGGGTGGAGAGAATCCAGTTCAGTGGCCTCAGGATTTCATCGGATTTCGTCTCTGCTCTTTGCAGATGATGTGGACCTGTTGGCGTTATTGTGCTGTGTTCGTCATCTGTCATTGGAGCAGTTCGCAGCTGAGTGTGAAGTGGCTAGGACAGGGCTATTCAACTAAACTGCTCAGGGGGCCACAATTACTGACAGCCAAGAGCACAGGGGTTGACATCCAGCAGTTATTGTCATTTAGTAAGTTTGTATTTTGGTTTAAAATCTAGTTTTTATTAAAAAAAAAAAAAAAAACATTGGTGGACTGAACTAAGTTCAGGCCCCAGGGCCACCAGTTGAATAGCCCTGGGCTAAGATGAGAATCAGCACCTCCAGATCTGAGGCCATGGTCCTCAGTCGGAAGAGGGTGGATTGCTTTCTTTGGGTTTAAAGTGGGGGAGTTCAAGTATCTTGTGATTTTGTTCACAAGTGAGGGAAGAATGCACGTGAGATTAACAAACGGATTGGTACAGGGTCTGCGGTATTGCCGTCTCAGTGCCAGTCCACTGTGGTGAAGAGGGAGCTGAGTTGTAAGTCAAAGCTCTTGGTTTACCTGTCAGTCTATATTCCCTACCCTGACTATGGCCACTCACTGTGAGTAGTGACCAAAAGATCGAGACAGCGGATTGTACAGGTGAGTGAAATGCATTTCCTCTGAAGTGTAGCTGGACTCTCCCTTAGAAATACGATGAGAAGTTCAGTTATCTGGGAGAGACTCAAAGTAGAACTCCTCCACATTAAGAGGAACAATTGAGGTGGTCCGGGCATCTAGTAAGGATGCTCCCTGAGCGCCTCCCTAGGGAGGTGCTTCGGGCATGATCATCTGGGAGGAGACCATGGGGAAGACCCAGGATACGCTGGAGAGACTATGTCACTTGGTTGGCCTGGGAACGCCTTAGTCCTCCCAGAAGATCTGGAAGAGGTGGCTGAAAAGAGATGTCTGAGCCTCCCTGCTCAAGATGCTGCCCTCACGACCCGAGGATGGATGGATGGATGGATGGATGGATGGATGGATGGATGGATGGATGGATGGATGGATTGATGCAATCAGCAAAGTCACTTTTCATTCAACCTTTACTTCTTGTAGTTTAATGTTGTGGCGTTGCTTTTGAAACATAAAGATGTTTTTATTCATCACTTTGCTTTTCAAGATGTTTTTCAAACCTCGACAATGCAACTTTTTAAAGTTTATGATAAAACAGCCATTTTAAAAACACTTTGTTGACATTTAGTAAAATAACTCAGAAACAGTTCAGCTGGTGATCTTCAGGTTATTGCAAAATAAAAGTTGTTTCAGTGACAACCTTTAGCTCTTCTAATCTTCATGTTTTCTGTTTCTGTACCTCCTGGTGTACTTTCAGAAATCCTGCAGTACTACATTAGTTGCAGTTTGGAACAAACCAACCCCTTCCAACAGGTTTGTTATAACTAAATTTGTTTTTGCACATATAGAAGAGACATTTGCCATGTTTAAAACTAAACTGTGCATAAAACAAATCTGAGTGAAATGTTATTGCAAAAAGGATTTAGGCATGGTGTTATGAGCTTATAGTTGGTAGGAATGCCAGTAAGCATCATCAGTAGGTGACAGCGCCTCAGAATAAAGCTGTTTCCATGTAAGAGTACAATACTTTGTATTCTGTGAGCAGCATCATGTCCATGCCTAACCCCAAGCTCACTGTGTAGGCTCAGTGTACAGAAGCACAGTACTGTGTGAAAGGTTTGAGTCTCCTCTTGTTGTTCTTTCAGTTTTATGTCTGTTGAGTGACTTAAACAAAAATTAACGTTCCTCTGGAAGTGGTCAGGTACAAGGACTGGACTGAAAATAAGTAGAAAAAGAGTCAAAGCAGTACTAAGTCTGAAGACATATCATCCAATACAAATGAAAAAAGGCTTCTTAGGAGTAAAACCTAAAGAGGTATGGCTCAAGACTTTTGCACAGTTCTCCCACGCCCTCTGTGAGAGTGGTTGTCTTTAATGGGCACCCTACATTTTATTGTTGAAGCCACATCAATAATTAAAACTTGTGAGTGCTCCTGAGTTTAAAGCATCTGTTGTAGACGTCTTTCACCTCCCACCTGTAAACTGCCTGCATGGTTTGACGCAGTCCCTGTGACCAAAATCAAGACAGATGCTGAGGAGTTCTTGTAATTATTTATGCCTAAAATAAATTATAACAAATGCTGATTCATTCTCTTCTCAGAGGCTTTCGGGGAGTCACAAAGCTTTAGTGGAGATGCAGGATGATGTGTCTGAGCTGCTGCGCTCTGCTGCCAGAGAATACAAACAGACCAAGGTTTGTCTCGTTGCACCACTCGACACATTAGCTGTTTGTGGTGACCTCATCCAAAGGGAACTGTCTGACCTGCACCTGCCCACATAAACATCTGCTGACAGCCCACCTGGGAAAGGCACAATGTCCATTAGCAGCATTAGACTTTCATGGCACACAGCACGGTGCGCATGCACAGCGCTGCTTCCTGCACTGTGTTGACAGATGTAAAGGAGAGCTGACACAGGGAACAGTGACACGCACATTTCTGTTCACATACCCACACAGAGAAATTAGAATTTTTTATTTTTTAATCTGGTAATCAGATGGATTTTCATCCAGAGCTAATTGTTGACCAAAGTAAAACGGCTCATTAAAACGATCAAATTAAAATCTGCTTTTCAGCTCTACTGTCTCTGTGCCTGCTGTATATTGATAAAAACATTGTTCCTGATTGAATGAATAAACAGTGAGTGAATCTATTAAACTTTCACATTATTTTCACTTCTTCAAAGTTCATGTTCATAAAACAGAAAATTGTCCTGAATTGTACCAATTTGTTTGCAATGGCTGGTTCCAAGCATGCAACACTGATAGGCCTTGATCTGAAGCTTCAGCTGTATCATTTTAGTATTTTCTTTCCCTTATCCCCAGGAGAGTTTGGAAGAGATTCAGGGAGTACTGAACACCACAGAGGTCAGCCTTCACCAGCTCACTGCACTCGTGGACTGTCGTAGCCTGCACATGGTGAGCTGAAACGAGAGGATTCACAAGCTGAGGCCTCTGTCGTGTTGCACAGAGAGGGACGGAAAAGAACTGATTTGATCAGACATTTTATTTTTAAAAGAGCCCAGTTACATAAAGCAGCTCGTCTTTTTGTTGCTTGTAGAGCTCGCACACCTGTCGCTCTATATAACATCTCCTTCCTGTATCCAAGTTCCTGTCCTGCTGATGCTGGCTGTGTTTCATGCATGAAGTTGGCAGAAAGTAAAGTAGTTGCGATTGCTTTTCCTTGAAGGGTTGTTCCAGGGAGTGCCCAGGTTCTGGGTAAAAACGGGCAAATGTTGCACTTTGGATATTTTCTGCCCTGATCTCCCTCTCATGCTACTTCAGAAGCCGCTCTAATAATTTCTGTTTACTGGTATCGTTTGAAGCTGTGGTTTACTTCCCAGCTTTACAGTACACGTTGACTGGATATTCAGTCATGACGTGGCGTTTAGTGCATTAAACGTAGTTCACCTGTGAGCAATTACAGTAGTCCCTCGTTTATCACTGGGTTTAAGGGGACCGCACCCCCCGTGATAAATGAAAGACCTCGAAGTAAGGATACAGTAGTCCAAGTTCAAGTTTCACTCCCAACCTCCCTCCTTCAGTGTAAATAAACCATTTAAATGTAAATACTGTAATGCTTTAAATAAACTGAGCAGAAGGAAGCTTCTCCCTGCACCTGTGTGCTGCACGCAGGTGCTAAATAATTTAAACCAATTTATTTTAAATAAATACTCCATACCGCTCATGTGGCTCATCCATCAATCAGCCAACCGTGTGTCATGTCCAATCTAACTTTGAAAAACCGTGAAAGTCGAACCACAAAGTAGCGAAGGACTAGTGTAGTTTGTATTTAATTTAAGTTAGTAGACACATTTTCTAAGTCACTTCTCTGTGAAGCTCTTTCTTTTCTATAATTGATTCACTGTAAACTAACACATGAACATCTGCATGCGTTGCAGGACTACGTGCAGGCTATAACAGGACTATGTCATGATCTGTAAACTAACACACGAACATCTGCATGTGTTGCAGGACTATGTCAATGATCTGTAAACTAACACTTGAACATCTGCATGTGTTGCAGGACTATGTCATGATCTGTAAACTAACACTTGAACATCTGCATGTGTTGCAGGACTACGTGCAGGCTATAACAGGACTATGTTACGATCTGTAAAATAACACTTGAACATCTGCATGTGTTGCAGGACTATGTCATGATCTGTAAACTAACACTTGAACATCTGCATGTGTTG
>JARVGQ010000474.1:33284020-33298506 GCA_031762355.1 Hypsolebias martinsi | reverse complement strand
AATTTAAAGTTTGTTTTTTTTTTTTTTTTTTTCTTCATGAACTTTAATGATCACATGATTTTCTGGATGATGAAGTTGTTTTGACTGAAGTTTTGTTGGTGGTCCAGGATGACACTGAGCTTCCCTGACTTCTAAAGAAAAACAGCACTGAGGCAACAACATAAAAAATGTGATTTTCCATGAACTCTAGGGAAGGAAATGAGAATGTGGGGGTGGGGCGCTGGCTTTAAAAATGATTTTGACCTTTATTGCTCTCTTTTTTATGAGCTCCCCTTCTGTGATCTTAGAAACTAAATGGAAACACGAGGAAGAAAACTAAAGGAGAGTAAAAATAGGAAATAAGTTGAATTAAAGATCAAATAAAAGATCAAAGTGAGCTGATGATGTGATGCTAAAGTTAAAATATAAGCAACAAAAATGAACAAATATTACAAACAGGATGAGATAAATGGAGGATTTTTAAATAAATATATGACAAAAAGTTTGAAAATTGCAGAAATAGTGAGTGGAGGAATGAGAGTCACCCTCTCACAGATCACCACAAGGTGACAGGTCCAAAGGGACACTCTGGACCCATGCAGCCAATCCCTTCTTGGTAAAAGTGTTAAAATGTGCGATCGTCTCATTTGGCTGAGCACATGTCCTGTCTTCATTTGCATCTCACTTTTAATATAAAACAAATAACCCAGATGTGTCTGACAACAAGCAGTGACAGGAAATCATTTATGTGCAACATTCGCAAGACAAATCAGGTCAATTGAATTTATTTGCTCATATAAATGTTGATTGACATGAACAGAGCTGGCTTACTTTCCTTTAAATTCTTTTTACTTTCAGTGGAAAATGTTTCTTAATAACTATTTTACTTGCAATATAAATGAAATATAAAGAATATAAAGGAATAATAATTGACTTTTCAATCAACCTTTATTTCTACAGGTTAGTCTCATTGAGCCACGAGGATTAGTTTACAAGAGAGAGCTGGTTTAAACAGATCAAACAAACGCAGCACTTTGCTTGGCCTTGTTGCTGTTTTAAGTGCTCTATAAATAAAATGGTAATCACAGAACACAGATGAGTTACAGACAACAGCAGGCAATTATATAAAAAACAAACTGAAAAAGTAAATGGAAGAAATGAAAAAAAAAAAAAAAACCAGTTACATTGTAAAATAGTGTAGAAAACTAGCAACAGGAACATCTGCATTGCTTTTTCCATGAACTTAACAGATGTTTGAAGTCACTTAGAGAAGTCAAGGTCGAGATCTTCAGATCTTTTTGTAAGATATTCCAGGAAACAGGAGCAGAGTAGGAGAAGGTCTTTTTGTCAAGCTCAGATCTAAAATTCTTAAAATTCTTAAAATTGTTTAGGTTTTCTTCATCATTTGATGTATTTGTACTCATGTCAATTTTTATTGTTCAATTCAGATTTGTGCGTTTGTTTCTCATTCAGATTTTTTTTATTTGAGCTTTGCTTTAAAGTTTAATTCTCGTTTTGTGATTTGTACGTCTGTGGGTTAGAATAAGTTGAACCAAAGGCTGTTTCTCTTCTTTAAACATGTTTGAGGGAATATTCCTGAGATCCAATAACTTTGTGTCCTTATGATTTTTCAGCTGAGTTAACTTAATCTTCACTGATTAAAAAAAAAAAAACACTATTTTTTGTAATTCATAAAATGTTTTAAAATCGTTTCCACCCTCTGCCCCAGACCCGTCCCGGTCTGCCCGTCTGCTGGGATCAGGGTTCGGCCTTCATGAGCAGGTGAGGCCGGGGTCCGAGGAACGTCCTTCTGTGAGTCAGCAGCTCATATGATCGTCTGCGGTGACCGGCGGAGCTCGGAGCCGGGGAGATGCCCCTGCACGGCCTGAGGGGCCTCGGAGACTCTGCTGGCGACGACCGGGAAAAGCTTCATCTAACTCGTTCTGGATTTGGTCGTCCACCAACAAGCACAAAAAACGCCTGCACTTCAGCATCAGACCACGGTGTTGCCATTATTGTTTTTAAAATCTTACAAATAAGTCCAATCGCTCCTCGACTTCGAACGCTGCTAGTTGCAAATGGCAGATCGAATGTTTTGAAAATTGTCAAATCCCTCCAGTGACTCCGCCCCCTGACCAATCAGTGACCGACAATGTTCTGATGTTTTGGTGTCGACTCGGCTCGGTTGGTCCCCTGGAGAAGAAGGGACCAAAAAATGTGCCGAAGCGTTCCGAACTGAGTCGAGTCGTCTGATGAGGTAGCTGCTGTGGGAAAGTGGCTAAAAGTCCTTGAGCCGAACTTCAGCAGTGACTGAAGTTTGCTAAGAAACACGAAACACTTCCTGCAGTTTGTCTTTTTAAATGTTAAAGTTCCTCAGGTCCTCCACTGAAGTGCTGCTTTCACAGTTCAAGTTTCTCCATTGTGGTGATACGTGACACCTGGATTATGGCCTGTAGCACATGTTGAGCAGGATCAAGATCTCCACCAGCTGCTGTGAGATCAGTCCAGAGGGGCTTGTCCCACCGCTTCTAATCCTGCAGACAATGCAGCCAGTTAATTGGAGCCTGGCGGCAGCAGCACAGGAAGGGCATGAAGACAATGTGCAAGTGGCCCACGTCCCTGTAATCCCCTGCGCTCTGAATAACGTGGCATCCATCTGCACATGCTTCACCTGCTCTGCCCCACCGTCTCCGTCCAAACAGGGCCTTCCCATTTCACCCACAGAGATGCTGCTGAGCAGGGGGTCAAACATGTGACGCTCGGCGTGAAGGAGCGCACGGGGCTGTTTGTGTTGAACAGGCTGCAACAACAAGTGCTAACAGATTCACTGACACGACGTCCCATCATCTCGTTCTTTGATTTATTCATCACAAAGTGGTTCAGTTCTGATTTATGTGCCGCTTAAATCAACTGAACCACAAATCATTTTTTAATTCATTAAAAATAAAACACATTGGCTCTTGTGTTGCATGACAGTAACACTTGTCGAGCTTTAACTTGTGCTGATTGTGTTTTTGTGCTTTTATTGTGTAATGATTCAGCACTCATTGTTTTCTATTCAAAATCCAGTTCAGTTTATTTTTAAAGCCAAGTCGCCCCAAACGTTATGTGAGGGCACTGAACAGAAACATTCACATTCATTATGATTAGTAAAGTTATCTGAGGGAGAACGGAAGCAGCAGACTGTGTCGAGTCTTCATTCTGTCGCAGCTCCCACCCTGAGCGAGCACAAAGGCAACAGTGGGAAGGAAAAGTCCCTCACAACAGGAAGAACCTCCAGCAGAGCCAGGCTCGGGACAAGCGTCCGTCTGCTTCCACCTGCTGGGTTTCCTGCTTTTTGCTGCTACAACATTTCTGCAGTTGACGTTTTCAGACTTGGTGCCATTTCAGCCGTTCTTCTAAACGTTCGGCTCCTTCGTCAGATGTTACGTCTGCTGTTTGCAGATCTTAGCTTTTAGTTACCGGTAGGCTTTTGCTGCTTTTAGCTTTAACAGCTCAGTTTCAGTTTCTTCAGCAGATGTCTCCGTTTCTCAAGGTTCGTGTGATTTTTCCAGCTAAATTATTGTCTTATTTTGAAGTTTTGAATCTTTTTGTGTTGCTTTGGGATGCTTTTACATTGTGGTTGTGCATAAATGTGGTTAATTTTATTTTTTTGTTCTGGTTGACAATGTAAATTACTATCTTTGTGGTTGTTGTGTGGCATTTTGTACTTGAGTAGTGCTTTTTCAAACCGGTGCAACTCTTTGGAAGAGGTTCTTGTCAGCTGGTTTCACTTGTTCATAGTTGTGTCTCTTTTCTTTGTATATTTCTGCTTCATGTGTTTATTCTTGTTCATTCTGCTTCTTGATGCGGCTGTTTTTCTTTCTGAACTCATTTCTGTTTCACTTTACAACCACGGCTCCTTGACCAACGATGCTTCTTACAAACTTGGTGCGTTGGGGTCACTTTCACCGTGACTTTTCTGTTTCTTTCCACGTGTTTCTCGTCTTCTGTTAGTTTCTTTGTGGCTGTTCCGGTGATTTCCCAACAACTGATTACTTTCCACTTTTCTCCTGTTTTTTTAATTCTTCTTCCTGTTTTGATATAAAACAAACAGTTCTGCATCATTTCACTTGGCTCATATAATGTGTCACACCATACTTCTTTACGCTCAACGTGCTTTAGGTGTTGAAGGAGTTTTGATGCCATCAGGAACTTTCTGCATCTTGAACTCTTTTGAATCCAACTTTCATCTCTTCCAAGTGAAGGTCACAGAGCGTCGTCGTGTTGCTCCAACATCCCGCCTCTGCTCTGCCAGTACTTATTGGTTTATTAAAACAGTATCAGACAGAACTGTGGGATTCAGATCTTGTCTGAGTCGGACAGACAAGGAGATTTCTTGCAGCAGTCCTCGGCTCTGCCTGTCAGTTACAACATGAGTGACAGATAAGTTTCCATGTTTTGTTTGATTTCTCCCTGAGGTGCCGACAGCGTTCGTATCTCTGAAGTCGAACGGACGTGCACGAGTCATGCAGGCTCTGTGTGTTTTGTAAACTGAACTCTTTAGACATTCTGGGGTCACTGGATCCTTTTTATCAGCGATTGGAGATCAGCCACAGCAACGGGCCCCACCCGCTGTGTTTCACCAGTTTGCTGGCAGGGACGTGGTTGGACAGCGGTGGTGGACGTCTGCAGCTGAGTTCATGTCGTTGTAACGTCACACACCTGCCACCACACACATCGATGTACAAAGCAGCATTTAGTTGTTCTCATGTCCTGATTTGCCTGTTTGAGGTGACGCATCCGTCTTTGCTTTGAATCTCCACCATGACCTCAAGAAGGCACAGGATTTGATAAAAAAGATCCATTTGTGGACAAAGTGTCAAATTATTTCAACTTCTCAAAGCCTGAGTCTTAAAGATCAACACCAGTCCAACCCCTCTAAGTAGTGAGGGCTACCACCGAGCAAGAGACAGGCTGTAAACAAATCCCAAACCCTGAACTTCCTGCAGATGTTCCCAGTAAATCCATCGTCAGGAAATAGAATGATGAATAAATTGCAGCAAACCTGCCAAAAGAGGGTCACCCACTAAAACTCACAAAGTGGGTGATGAAGGTATTGACCAGGAAAACATCCAAAAGATGAGTGATGGAGCTGAGCAGCTCTTCTAAAGAGACAGGAGGATGTGTCCATTGGACCATCAGATGCTGCCAGAGCTGAGTTTGATGGAAGAGACGCAGGACAAAGAACTTCTTCATCCAAACGTGTGTGAGAAGCAGCTGTAGTCCCTACAGTGAAGCACGGTGGTGCCAGCATCATGTTGTGGGGTTGTTTTTCATGAGCAGGGACTGGAAAACTGCTCAGGGTTAAAGAAAAGATGGATGAAGAAAATACAGAGAAGCTACTGAGAAGAACTTGTGGAGTCTTTCAGAGGTTTGATACTGGGTGGAGGTTCCACGGGTGACTGGTCCTAAACACACTGCTGAAGCCACAACCCCAAACAGAGAAGGTCCAGTCAAAGCCCAGACCTCAATCCAGCAGAGAATCTCTGGTGTCGATTGATTGTTGGACACAAGCAACACCCATTGAACCTGAAGGAACTGGACTAAACATCTTGTGGTGGATAGACTGAGATCATGGAAACAAACCTGAAGAGACTTGAACTGCTGCTCTTTAATAGAATGAAACATGCAATTAATATCCAGGATGTGAGGCAACAAACAGAAAGATTACCAAGGAGGGTGCAGACGTCAGCAAAGTACCGTGTCACTCTCAAACGTACCTCTCACGCCAGCTGTCACTGAACTCGTTGCATTAAATTAAAAAGCACAGCTTCATTTGTGTACAAAGAACATTCTGCTGTTGGGTTGGACACGGATCTCCAGCAGGTCACAAGCTGCTTCAGCTCCTGTTAGACGTCTCCATCCACGAGAGTGAAACCTGGTGTGAAGAAGCTAGAAGCTTAAAGGCTCAGCGTGACGGTGTTGTTCTGCAGCTGGTATGGGAACAGCCGTACTCCACCGGTAATTGCAACAGCAAACGTTAAAGGGAAGATAAACAGAGGAAAACCACCACGGGGCAATAATCACATGTAACCACTGTTGTTCATTCAAAGCTGCTGGCAGATGTTTATGTGTTTGATGGATTACTCATGTTGACGGATGACAAACTGAGGGAAAGGTCTGAGGCGGTTTCAAATCTCCTGTTTTCTTCTAGAACTTTGGGTGCGACATTAAACTGCTGCTTATCTGATTACTGTTTTTACAGTCGGAGCATGCCAGACGCTTAAGACAAGACTTTCATATTTAAGCCACATGCTTCGTTTTCCCATGACGATGGTGCCAGAGGACACTTTTCTCACTCCTTCTTAATAAAACTGATTTCCCACTGAAGGAATGCCATAAAGCTGCTAATAAAATGGAATGGTTGTTCTGTTTGATACATCGTGATCTGCACGGCTGGTTAGGAAACATTTTATGAGTCAAAGTAGAGAAATAAAGAAAAACACGGGGTGAAGAGGACCGATGCTGTTTGAACGTGTTCCCACTTTACATCTGTGGAAAACCAAGCTGTGCTCATGGTTAGTGGTCAGGATGTTTGCTGTGAGTAATTTGTCTTCTATGCAAAGCTTTGATGATAAATCTTTGTTTTGCATCTGTCAGAGTTTAACCAACAACTTCAGCCTTCTTTATATATATATACACAGTATATATAAATATAAACGGTTTTATTCATGTTAATTGTTTTGTAGTGACGATGCCGCAGCATCAAAATGTAAAAATACTTTATCTTTTGGTGTTTTCAGTAAAATCTCCTAGATTTTCATCTTCTGCTCTGAATGATCAGAGTAAAACGTCACAGCTCATGAACAATAAACATTTTGTAGGCCTAGAAAAAAAAAATCAGCTCGTTTGTGAATATTTATTTAGTGATTCTTTGAAACCAACGGCATCTGTTTTCCAGGGGTTTCACAGCCTGCAGGCACGGCTACACTTTTAATGTTTAGGTTAACAGACGGAGAGGGTTCTGGGAAAACTTTGAACTTCCTGCAACAGATATTTGTTTTAGACGTTTATCTTGAATCATTCTTGCAGATTGGATCGTGACTGTTTCTACATTTTTCTTAAGAGGTTCGAACAGAAAACCTCTCTTTAGTGCAGCTGCAAACTTATTTTAATACGTTTATAAAAAGACGCTTCTCTTAGTATCTAACATTTTAATAACTTTAGAATAAAGTCTTGGTCATTCCTTGGACACATGAGAGGAGCCGTTTTACCACATATTAAAGACCTGTAGGAGAAACGTATCCTGATGCATGCTCCATGTAGGAGAAACGTTAATGCGCTGACGGAGAAAACAAAAATAGATCAGACATGTTTAAAGATGTGTAAATCAGAGCAGGCGAAGGAAAAACATTAAAAGTTGTCTTTGTGTTAGCAAAATATCTCATGGACAAGTCGACAGATCAAAGTATTCAATGGATGTACGTCTCCAAAACTACATTTTGGTGTTAAGATGGTCACCACAGCTACTTGATCTTAGAAAGCACAGAAATGGCGTCAGGTCAGTCGATTTTAAAGATACTGAGTTAAATGTGGGCGTGGTTGTAGCTGCGAGTCATTTACTGCATTTTTCAGATTATAAGGCAAAATAAAAGTCAGATAAGTCAAACTTTATTCACCTCATTCACAATAACTACATAAAATGAGTTCGAGGCCAGAAAGCACAACTAGAGTAAGGTGCACCTGATTAAGAATTTTAAGTGTCACAATGTTGTTTGAACAGCAGTTTGACCAAAACCAGCTGTAATTTTATTATTTCTCAACATTAGAGAAGTTTAAAACTCTGTCAGGAAAGTAGGTGGGCAATATGCATCCCCTCAAGGAGCACAAGGTATTTGTTCCAATTATTGTGTTGCAGTTCATTATTGTCATCTCAGTAAAAGATCAACGGCGTGAGTCAGCTCTCACGTGAATTTTGATGAAACACAAATAAAACACAAGCAAAGAAGTAAAGTTTCATAGTGTTTATGCACTTTTATTCAGAGTTTAAGGCCCCACCATGGTCTCATGGCAGTTCAAACCAGGATTTAATTCCTGAGACGTCACACTTGGGAATGAACTGTTCGGACGCTCCAGATACTGGAGAATAAAGACGTTTAGCACAGTTCAATACACACAACAACAAAATCCTGGTCAGACCATTAAAACCAGCGTAAACCACAATGAGATACTTCCATTCTAATCATGTACAATCACTAAATGAACAGACGGTGCAGTACACAATACTGCCGGAAGATAACTAACCCAACGTGGGTGAGATGTGACACAGAGGGAGCATCCCCTCCATGTGCAAACACTGATGCTGCTCTCACCTCTCACGCCTCAACAGTAACAAGATTTACGCATAAATATGGAACTACTGTGATGACAAAAACACACTCGTCAGTCTTTTTGTGCAAACTGTGGCTCGGATTACAAATTTACTCCAACGCCACAAAACTGGAACAGTCAGTCGTTTGAAGTAAAAAGACTCGGATGTTGCGTCTTTAGAGGTGAGAGGAAAACATCTGGTCATTTGAAACAGCTGTGCAATAAAAAAAACGAAAGCTGATTGAACCCCCCCTTAAAACCAAATCTCTTCCAATCATTGCGTTTCCCTGATTGTTAATCCAAGGAGCGGTATTAAATATTTGGACATAAAATTAGATTTTAAGGGGGTTATTTTTGCTGGATTTGGACACAAATCTGAAGTATGTCATGAAAGGACATAACTTAAGCCAGTCAGGCATTAAACTTTTTTGAAAAGTGCTTTGTACTGACATACCTCAGATTAGGTCCCTTTTGGAAATCGCCAGCTCAGGATGTGGGAGAAATAACACTGTTCACTTAAAAGTACTACAACATCTTCATATTAGAACATTTGATCCGGAGCCAGCTGAGTTAGAAACATTAGACGCGGAAGTTTATGAAATAAAAAGCCTCAAAGCAAAACCAGAGCGGCTTTGCTAATTTTACAAAGAGCTAAAAGAAAATCGTGTAAAGCTGGCAAATATTTGACAAAACATTCTATGAGAATTGTTCGTGCATTTACAAGCAACATATACATTAAAAAAAAAGCTCAACTGATTGCCTGCAAAGCGAAACGGTGAAAGCTACTTCCTTCCTAGAGCTGAACTCCTCCCGAGCGTTACGGGACAAAGTTCTGGCTCCAGAGAGGAAGGAAAAGTCCAAAGGGGCCGCACAGCAGCCTAGTAAAAGCACTGAAGACCGTGCATGGCTGCAGCAAGAACACAGCAGCAGCACGGTCCAATACAAACGCTGGTCCCCACGAGCCTTTCAGATACCGAGGCGTGTCGGGGGACGAGGATGAGAAGGGAGCGGTCACCCTAGAAGGCAACCAGCGGGGGGCACCAAGGGGTGTCTGGATACAGGAGACAGTGCACAGACTTGAACCTGCAAGACGACGACAAGGTAACGTTATAAGAAAGCTGTCTGAAGTGTTTAAATCTGCAGCGGGGGATGAAGCAGGAACATTTCTTTCACCTTGATGGATCCTCCTCCACAGAAAAAGCTCCTTTCAAGTTGATGATGTTGCTCTTGTTTTCAAACATCCCATAACTCAGGGTGACCTGGACACAGAAGAACGAATAAAACACGTTACAGGTGCATAGAAGAAGAACACCAGTCCTGTCTGGGTCTAGGAGGTGTGCACGTCTCACACCTGCTTGTGAATCTCAGGTCTCGACACCTGTTGCAGGTTCTCCAGGTGCGAGTGGAACAGGTTGCTGCGGGTCAGAGGGACGCCCAGAACCGACTCGATGATGTAGCCGACGGTGCAGTCGTCAGGCAGCCGAATCTTCTCTGCTGTGTTCATGAAGTGACCGCCACTGGAAAGATGTGATGAAAACATGGGTCCAAATAAAATCTAATTAAAGCAAGGGTCTTTAAAAACATGCAAATACACGTTCCCTGAAATTACAACCCCACCTCTGGAAAAAAAAGGGCTCGACAAAAAATAAAATGTAAATCAAAACAAAAGGAAATAATGTTCAACCCTCAAAAAAATTACTCATAAAGAACATGGAACAAATGCTAAAACTAAGAAACGGTACCATTTAATTAATAAAAAAGGTAATTCTTAATTCATAGCAGCAACCTATCTCAAAAAGTTGGGATAGGGTCCAGTTTAAGTCTGCACTAATGCACCTCCATACCAACAGAGAGGCAGGCTTTTGAACTGTGCACTGATAACCAGCTGGATGGTCCCGTTCCTTTTAGGTATACATTAGGATATACTGTCGTTTGTTACTCGGGTGCTAAATTAAAGGAGGTGTGTTGCTGCCATCAAATACAAAATGACCTCCTAAAAAAAAAAGCACAATTCCTTAGTTTAAACTTTTGAAATTTTTATGGTGTTTCATTGTGAATAAATCAAGGTTTATGAGATCTGCAGATCAATGAATTTTGTTTTTATGCACATTTTACACAAGACCTCAACAATTTCAGAATTGAGGTTACCGTATTTTCCGGCCTATAAGTCACACCTTTTTGCCTAATTTGCATACCCTGCAACTTATCCGCCGAAGCAACTTGTTTATGTTTTTCCCCACATTTAAAAACCAATTTTTGACTAAAATATGACCATTTTCATTCATTCTGATATAGAAAATATTGAACACTACCATTTTCAGCTGCTTGCCATAGCCTGCCACCTTCGTCTGTCTGGAGCAAACGTCAAATCAGCTTCATTTCACTGCGCCGCCCCAGTGATATGCAGCTGATTTGACCGTTAAAGTGCATTTATTAAGTAAATGTTAAACTGAGACACATCTTTACTATAATGTCGAGCAAACAAATAATTGTTTTTAAGTGTTAATTTAGTTAAATTCTTGTTAAAGTCTTCCTGTGACCACTCCTGCGGCCACCATTTGGCAGCCAATCGATTTTTGGCACAACACCCGCCCACATTTCCGGGTTGTCAGTGGTGATGCGTAATAGATGCGACTTATTTATGGAATTTTCCAATTTATTAGAAATAGTTGGACTGAAAAAACTAAAAAAAAAAAATACTTGGACTGATGCGACTGATATAGTGGTGCGACGTGTACGGCGTAACATACGGTATATAGGTATGTGATTAGCCAACTTCTTTTACCTGGCCCAGGGGCTCATCTTTAGTGCCAGACCCCGGCTCACACAAAAACCTGCTCCTCCAGTGGCGAACCAGAAGTGTACTGGTTTCTGTTGAGAAGATAAACATGTGCATCATCCACCACTATGATGATATCACTGTGGACATGAGCTTCTTCAACGTACCATCTTATTGTCCCCCAGCCTCTCCGTGGCCTCAATGGGCCGGTCCAGGCTGGGCTTGCCGATGTACATGTCCTGGGTGTGGGGGTACTGAGACAAGTGCTTCACCAGAGCGCGAACGTTCACGTAGTTGTCATCGTCCACATGACAGAACCACCTATAAACACAAAGAAACAAAAGTATAAAACGCACAAATATTCAGGTTGTTTTGCATAAATCTTCATTTCGAGAGCGGTGCTCACTTTTTCCTCGATTCGATGAACTTGTCGTATTCCACCGCCATCTTGCACGACAAAGCTTGCCGGCTGTGAGCTGCAGAGCAGTTGGTGTTGATTGCATGACTCCCTGAGGCAGCAAACAATAAATTAAAATTAAAAGAAGCTTTATATGTTCTATTAGCGTTTTTAAAAGCAAAAAGCACCATGGTGCATTTGTGACTTTTAAAATGTGACTTCATGTTTGTCCAACATCCATGTCCCCGTCTGTTCCTAGCACAAAGGTTCCTCCATTAAATCTTACCCATTGTCTTCTTCAGCTCAGCATCCTCTCCATCTGTGAAGATGTACGTCTGCAAACAAACAGAGAGAATCATAGATGAGGCGACTACGTCTCAAAAACTCCACAGAACAAAAAGAAAAACTTCAGCCAACATGTGATGCTGTCACAGTTAAAACAGCGTCACCCTTCATGTGTGCAGCCGCTGTGATTAGCGTCAATCAACGCGTCTTTTATGTGGAGGAGAGCACGCCGAGTTAAACAGCCCCCTGCTCGAATAAAGGCCTTTTGTCCTGCGTTTTACTGTCTCCATGGCGACGCCGCAGCCGCCCCAAAGCATCCCAGACAAGCGACAAAGGAGGAGGCAGACTGTCCGCCTCCCACACTTCTCTCATGTGCATCACGTCCTGTGGCTGAGGCCCGTCACCTGCAGGCCTGCTGCACGTGCACGGTCTGAACACGTTTCCTCAACTAAAACAGTGAAATAGTTACAGTGAGCACGTGACGAGCCACTTCTTTGTCCTCAGTGCTGTTTGAGTGACGGACTCGTGACGTCAGAGGAGTTCAAGCACAAGAGCTGTGACGGCTGCAGTCAGAAGACGAGGACAACACAAAGGAAACGGAGGCAGAGCTTGCACAGCGAGCAGGTGCTGAAATTAACAGCCAGCGGTCTGTTTACTGTTCAGCTCAGGTGAGGCAGCACCTGCCCAGCTTCACGCACGCGCGACGAGGCCACGTGTCTCGACACGCCAGGTCGTGGTGCCTCGTGTCACAGCGCTGCGTGTCAGTTACAGATCCTGTAACTGTTTGAGTGGTTTGGACAAACATGCTGAAGCAGAGGACACATGGGGTCCTCTCTGTCCCAGCAGCTCGTCAGAACCATTTTCACGCAGATGTTTGTCGGTGCTGAAGCCACGGCCTGTGTTTGTTCAAGGATGGGAGGCAGTTTGCTGCTGAGGGGGTCGCAGGCTGGACTGTTTGCTTTAAAGCTCGCTGAATGGACGACCTGATCACTGAGGCAGCTGCCCTGGTGCCAGGGCACTGACAGAAGCAGAGCAGGCAGGAATCTCACCCTGATTAGTGAATCAAAAACTGTGTGTGGCCATTCACCCCCTCCTCCTCCTCCTCCTCCTCCTCCTCCTCGCTCCCTGAGCCTCCTACTCAGCCAGAGGCTCTTGAATAGAACAAAGCTGTGAGCGTTCCTGCGGGCGAAGCCTCTGAGCATGTCTGACAGCATTTGCATACAGCTGCAGAGTGAAATAATGAAAGAATCTTCCGGGGCTTTTTCTTCTTCTTCTCATTGTTCCTCAACTGAACCTTGAAGGTCCTGGACTGCACATTCAAATCAAACAAAGCTTTGAAAGGAACGTGATGGTTGTGTGCAAAGCAGAGATAAGAGGAGGGCATAAGGTCAGGAGAGGAAGAAGATGACAGCTACATGGGGGGGTACCAGTCCTTCCAGACCACAGGAAGGACTGGGACAGCCCTGTCTGAGCTGAACTTGGTGCCTGGCTGGCTGAGTCCAGCTCCTCAGGAAGGAAGGGCACCAGCCCCCTGCCTCCACCCTGACTCCTTCCACCTTCTGCACCGGACGTTTAAAACTTGTCAACACTTTGTTTTTAGGATCAAATGATGTGGACTAACATCTCGCAGGAACACTGAAGCCACTGCAGCACTAGTGTGATGAGATGATGCTTCAAGGCCTCAGTGGTACCATGAAGACTGCAGGCGCTGGAAACTTATTTAATTTTTGATTTATGAATCATGTCATAAAGAAATACTTTATTTAGGTTTTTAATAGTGTCAAAGGCTCCAGCCCAGAAAAATAAAAATTTTACACAAAGACTGATGTAAAAAAAATAAAAATAATAAAAGTTGTGAAAGCTCAAAGATCAGAACGTTTTTACACGATCCGTCTTCTCTGAGCTCACACAACAGATTGCATTTTCATTTGCATAGAACTAAAAACACTAACGAGCCTGAAAACAGACAGAACATCTGCTTTTATCAGGTGCTCTTTCTCCTCATCACCTGCTAAACATGACCCGGCTGTCTGAAATGTTCCTCAGCTGATGGTGAGAACCTGGTCAGAGGACACAGCCATGATGGAAGCTCAGAGCATCCTTTGTTTCTTCTGCCCCCTGACCACCTGCATCCTGTCCTCCAACAACTCCCTCTTGCTTTGTGATGCTCAGTGTCCCTTCTGTCTCCTGCCAGCACCTGCCACACCTGCTGTTACCTGCTGAGCACGTCTCCAACATCATCTGCTGCTGCAAACCAGTTAGCAGGAGCAGTTCATAAATGACGAGGTGCTGAAATCATCAGCTCTGCTCTAACTGTTCTCATCACAACTCCTGACGTCCAACACGTCTGGACTGAAGAAACATCTCAAACTGGAGAAATAGGCATCGTTTTAAGAAGTCATGGTAACAGCGCTGGGTTTGAAGGACAGTGCGTGACACCCCCACATGCAGGACCCAGATCACTGACTGGTTTTCTCCAGGTCTTCGTGCACCTCCAAACCATCTGCTTCTCCTGGACACATTCTCACCCTCAGCATGGACAGCACCAACTTTACTACAGATGCCACCATTTTGCCCCCATCCCTCCATCACGCCTGACTCTGCTCCCATGGAGCACAGGGGAGAGAAGGAGTTGTGGGGGGGGGGGGGGGGGGGGGGGGGGGGGGGGGGGGGGGGGGGGGGGGGGGGGGGGGG
>JARVGQ010000474.1:33151462-33165291 GCA_031762355.1 Hypsolebias martinsi | reverse complement strand
CATGCAAACTCCACCCAGAAAGGCCCCCGGACCGAGATTTGAACCAGGGACCTGCGCGCTGAGAGGCAGCAGCTCTATCAGTTGTGCCACCATACTCTCTTTATTCAGATAACCCACACTTTCTCTTTTTAAAATTCTCTCTAACATTTCCCTCTTCAGTTCTCTCTTCAAGTCTGGAATTTAAGGGTGTCTAACCAACCATAGCTCCTACATCAGGGATATTCAACTGGTGACCTGCGGCCCCAATCAGGCCCACGGGTAAACTCAGTTCGGCCCACCAATGGGTTCATTTTTAAATAATACTAGATTTTAAGCCATAAAATAAACTTGACAATGACTGTTAGATGTCTGGCCCCTGAGCTCTTGGCTTTCAGTAACTGTGGCCCCCTGGGCAATTTAGTTGAATAGCCCTGTCCTACATAAAACAACGAAAACACATAAAAAATAAAAACGTCTGATGACCAGATTATAAACCTTTCAAGTATGACTTTTAGTTTAATTTCCAGTCTGTGTTTCTAACCGTGTTTAATAAGAGTCAGGAAGTGACAGACACAGGTGTGTGGTTACCACGGCAACCCTAATGAACCGCTACAAGCAGATATAGAATTTCTTTTTGATTTTGGTTCTCTCTCTCTTCTTCTACATTTCCTACATCTAAACATCGCCTATTTTGTCAGTTTATAATATTTTAAAATTAAATCTGTAATTATTAATTGGACTTTAGAAGGAAAAAAGCTGCAATAGAACCATTTAATTTGATGTAAAATTGACTAGTTTATATTGAAATTAATTAACTTTAGTCCCATTTTCCACATTTCTTGATCCACGTTTTCCACCCGTTCAACATAACTTCATTTTCCCTGTGAGTACCTTTTCTCATTTTCTAAGTGGCCTTTTTTATATACGTATACCCTTTGCTCACATTCATTCTGCACCACCTCCCTACTTCAGCTCCACTTTACACCTTTGCGACCAGACTCCAAACCTCTGGGGATGCTTCTTCCTGTTGATATGCAGAGCGCCTCCTCTTCCAATCAGTACTTCTGAAAGGTTGTTACTAATGGTCCCCAAGGAGAGGAGTCAACCTTGAATACATACAAGGCCGCTGCCAGCATTTTGGCTGGCCATTGGGAATGTCACATCTTGTTTTCCTCCCTTCCTCTCGTCCAAGGTACAACTGCAATTCAATGCCTATAAAATAGAAATACAGCCAATTCATCTTGGCTTTATTGTTTCACTGGAGTTTGCTGAATATTAAACAGGCACAGGAACTTTTGTAATACCCGAGGATGATGTGCAGTGCTTGTAATCATGACAAGCTCTTGTGAAAACATTGGTGTGGATTATTATTGTATGAACTTTGAGTCAGCATTCATAAGAGGCGATTTTAGCCTTTTGGGGGCGTCGAGCAAGTTTTAAATCAGTACCCCTGAAAAAAAAAAAAAAAAAAAATTAGGGTTTTGTAAGGAAACTCGTTTCTCAAACCTTAGATTCACCAAAATATTTAATAAATTTGGAATAAATGATGACAATCTTAAAGGGGCCAGTAAAATCTATGATTTTCTTTTTACCATTCGGATCCTCAACTCCACCTGTCAGTCAATCCAGCAAGCTTGTCAGCAACTGACCAACCAGCAATCTCAATTTGTCCCACATAAAACGCCCCTTACCTGCAGGAGCTGCACCCCCTTTTTTCCCCGACAGCATTGTTGGCGTTTTGCATTACGAACGCTTTGCGGTCAGAGGGATTTCATGAAATATCATTGGAAAAAATTCTTACACGTTGTCAGTGGGGAACGTGTAATTCAGTAAGCATTAATTTGAGCATTTAGAGGGTGGAATACAGTTTATTACATTTCCCAAACCTAAACGGAGTTTGGAAAAGCGTAAAAGATGGATAAAGGCCGGCGGCTGACTTCATGAGCAGCTGAATACAACATAAACAGGAAGTACCGTATGTTCAGCTATACTGCAAGTAAATCCTCTATTTTGTCATAATTACATTGCATGCTTAATGGTTAAATTAAAGGTTAATGCTTGAAGCTAGTTGCGCTTTGTTCTATGTGTTTTATATGTAGATAGCTATGTTTCAAGTTTTGGTTGCACAAGTTTAGTCTTTCTTCGTTATGATTCATTAACACCATATTGATTCTGTACACAGCATTTAATGTAAAGTGGAGCACTACGTATGTAGCATCTTAGCTAGCGTGTCTGTATTGCGTGCTGCTAGCTTAGCGCTTCTTCTTTTTGTGCCGTGTTCTCTCAAATGGTTATTGAATCGAGTGTTTACTCGTGCAGGTAAATGTAGATGTTTAAAAACCTGTTTAAATACACCAGAATGCAGGAAATGGCATCTACTTTATTAAAAAAAAATTCTGGGGGAGGACCACCAGATCTTCTCACCAGTGTCCCACCCCCACCCCTCACCCACAAATAAAGCCATGCCTGATAGTCAGCTGTAAGAGCTCCCTGCTGCCCTTGTCTGTTTAGTTCCTGTTGGAACTGAGATAAACTTGAGAGATCATGTTTTACTCTTTCAGCATTTTTTTTTACCCACACTGTAGTTTAAACTTTACTGTGCAGCAACAGTGCAAATTATGAAAACATACACAAAAATACGTATCAGATACTTTTCTAACATCACTGCATCCAGAGGAGGTAAATTCAGCTTCTGCACCCTGGTGTCCTTTTGTGTCTCTGGGGGGGGAGGAGCAGAGGTCCCTGCATCAACCCCCTGACGAACAATGGGAGCTTGGCGTGGACAGCCCGAGGCGAAGCCATCTGCCGCAGAAAGAGTGCAGTCTCTTTGTCAGCTTTTGTGGAATGTGGAAGCAGATTGATGAACGCCGGCTGATTCCTACAGGCCACAGCGGGGCGGCCTGCAGAGCAGCACCAGGGAACGCCCCTCTCTTTCTGTCTTAAATCCAGCCATCATGTGACTCAAAAGATGCTTGAATCTGAGAAAGTGACAATGTTCTGAGAAACATCCATCCATTTTCTTCTGCCGCTTCTTTTGCTTTCTGAGTTGCAAAGGAGTTTGTCTTTATTTCCAGCGGTCGGGTCACTGTGTGTGAGGCGGGTGCACCCTGGACAGGTTGCTTGTCCATCACGACCATTCACACTCTCACCTGGGGACAATTTAAAATTACAAATCAAACTAATGTCAGTTTTTGATCTGTGGGAGGAAACCATAGTGTTCTGAGAACACGTTGTTTTGAAATAATGACACTTTCCATTTAACTACAAAAACTCTATTGGTTTGATGTTTTTCCATTGTTTAAATCAGAATACAAGAGATTCTCCTTTCGTCAGTACTTTCAGGAATCTTCATGATCTCTTTTGCAACGTTGCATAAATGATGCAGGCTGGATTCCTGCAGGACAGTACTGTGGCCCCAGAGTGTATGCAGTGACCTTTAACCTTCTCTGCAGGTGGGAATAGACGACCCTTATTGAGACAAGCCAGACCAGAGCTCTGGCTTTTGGTGGAGCGAGGTCAGTGAAGCAGGAGGGGGGTGTACCGGGGGTGCAGGGAGAATAGGGCAGATGCTGTATGGGAAATCCTCCAGGGAAAGTGTGCTGCCACTGAGAGAAAGGGGTCAGGGCAAAAGGGGCCGTCGCTGATTCAAAAAAATAAAAACATGTAACAGAAAGCGACCGGTTGTCATGGCAACCTGCTGCATCACTGAAACATCTGTTCTCAGGAACAAAACTGTTTTTTTAGCATTTGGATGCAGATCTGCAGAACTTTATGAACGTGTATGAACATTATTGTTGCTGCAACCACAATGAAATAAGCATAATAATAAATTGCATTAATTAAAAATAATAATTAATCGAACATTTAGTACTAAATGATGAATTAACCATTGCTATAAATGTGTTTTTCACATGGGAACACATGTAAAAATCACAAGACCCTGCGATCTCATGACCATTTGAAAAATGTCTCAAAGTTACACGGGAGACATTTGTCAACATGTTTCACATGAGAAAGTAACAAGTTTTAGCTGTGAACATGTGATTCTCTTCATATGAAATTCATGTGCACTTTCTGCTAAATTAAAATGGGAATTTATTCATTTTCACATTTTTAATATTGGTACATACAGGCATTTACCATCAGAACTCATTGTTTTTCCCCTGCAGACCAAGAAGCACAGTACTAAACCGTGACCACACAAGATCATGTAAATGTACTGTACTTACTGTATACAGCATCTTTCTATTTGAGCACAGCGTTTCAGTCTGTGCCTCATTTACACACTCATCCAGCTCTCTACTAGATCTCTACAAGGCTAACTGAACAAATCATTCTAAACAGACTAATCAGAGCTTCATCACATTCATACACCGATGGGACACACATCAGAGGCAATGAGGGGTTCAGTTCTTGCCCATGGACACTTTGGCATGTGACTGCTGGTGGAATTGAACCCCCCAACTCTTGCATTGGAGGACGACTGCACTAACCACTCAGCCACAGCCACCCTATTACCAACAAAAGGAAAACCTAATGGAGAATCTTTCTGCTGCAGAGCCTTAAAGCCATGGGGTGCCAGAGAGATGAGACAAAACACTCAGCTTGTTGTCTTGTTTACTGTGAGTCGTGTCTTTCTGCTGATGAGCAAACTCCAGTTATCTGCTTAGAAGACCATAAATCATTGCTTTAGCTGAGGGGACGTCCAGTGTCTCGTTGGCTGCCTTCAACCTTATTGCAAACTGGAAGAAAATAGCTGAAAACTACACCAAACGACAAAATCACAACAATGAAAGCTTTCAGCATTAATAACCAACAGCGTGTGAGATAAATCATGAAACTTGAGATGTTCACAGAAGCACTTTTGAGATGACTGCTTGGAAAATCCCGCACTCCGTCTAGTTTTTCTGCCTGATCTGGGCAGTAAAATCATTGTTCCAGGAGTTCTGAAGTTTCTACAAAAGGCCTTTTCTGTGACGATGCCTTCTGGCCAAACGCCTTCCCCCTTTTCCAGAAGCTGTTAGTCCCATGATGCATGACATTTGTATAACATTACTGGGGTCACAGCCCACAGTCCAGCCAATGAAAGAAAGTAAGTCAAATCTCCTGACAACTCTGAACCAAGAAGAACGTGTCTGTCAGCGAATAATTAGATATGCATCTTCTTCAGCTGAAGATTAGCCAAAAGATTTAAAACGAACCCTCAAAACGGCCGTTTATTACTCTAAAGAGCTGTTGAAGTCAATGAAAGAACAAAAAGAGGCTCTCTTAGCTCTTCAGTATTTTTATCAAACGAATAAAAATAAGCTTTGTCCACATAAAATATCAGAAAGGGTTAGGGATGGGGTTAAAATCATCAAACTGGTTTGGACTTCCCAACAGAGAAACAAGTGCAAGCAAACTAAGACAAAATTAAGACTCTTTTTTTTATTATTTTTTTACTAAATTTCAAGAAAATGCTTATTTTTCAGGTGTTGTAAATAATATACAGTTGCACAGGCACACATATAGTAAAAACCCCTTCAGTGCGATTCCAAGTGAAAATCTATGTATTTTCTCACATGTTTTGACGAAGCAGTTGCCAACAGTCACAACCTAAAAGAGATGTACCAGCAGGTCCAACAGTCCCAACCTAAAAGAGATGTACCAGCAGGTCCAACAGTCCCAACCTAAAAGAGATGTACCAGCAGGTCTAAGTGAGGACATTCAATAGTGAAATAGTGAACTACTTTGCACCTTTCTGTCAGGTTGTATTTATGGGACTGTGGCAGTTTGAGCTCAAGAAAGCTGTTTATATTCTCACAAAAACACTGCTAACTTAGTATAGTTAGGTGCTGTGTACACAATTTCGTTCCACCACATGTACCACAAATGATGAGAATGACAGTAAAGAAACCTGGACTTTGATTATCCTCACAATATTTATAATTTTATTTTGTCTTTTGTCATGGTGACATCTGCTTAATAGCACAAAACCCAAGGCGCAGCTCACATCCATCCTTCCATTATCTTTACACGCTTCTTCCTTTTTTGGGTCGCGGGGGTCGCCGGTGCCCATGTCCAGCAATCATGGTGCGAGAGGCGGGGGACGCCCTGGACAGGTCTGCAGTCCATCACAGAGACACATTGAGACAAACGAGACAAACAACCAGTCACTCTCTCACTCACACCTAGAAACAATTCAGCGTTACCATCAGTCTAACTTGCATGTTTCTGGACTGTGGGAGGAAACCAGAGTACCTGGAGAAAACCCATGGAGAGAACATGCAAACTCCACCCAGAAAGGCCTCTGGACTGGGATGTGAACCAGGGTAACCTGCTAACTGAGAGGCAGCAGCTCCACCAACTGCGCCACCGTGCTGCCCTGGTACGACAGTGACGGTTAAATGAGTTTTGCAAGTAGTTAGGAACAATCTAACTTTAGCATCAGAGCATCTTGATGAAAACTATTTGAAAAATTAGGGAGTGATAAACCATCTGACTGATGTGATTCTGGACTTCCTGTTCTCCAGACAAAGTAAGAAGACTTGGCTCTGTGTGACGGCCTTTTGCCAAAAAGGATGCAGGTACCGCCGTCAGACCTCCACCAGCCAACAAAAACATGGAAACCTCATCAGTGCCTGGGCTGGACTGAGGGAGGAGCACCTTCCTCTTTGCAAATCCTCCTCTGATTAGCAGGAAAGGGTCTTCGTCCTTTGACATCTTTTTGTCTTTCAGTATTCACGGAAAAGGTTCTGGTTTCCCAGGTCATCACCGCTTCTAGTTGGTCTTGGCCAGACTTTGCCTGCTGGACCAACTTTGATGTCAGCTGAGGAAATGTGACTGTACATAGGTACATAGTTGGGGGAATGCATGCTGGGATTTTTGTCTTTGTGGTCTGCATGCTGTGAACCCATGTGGACACTCCTGTCTATAAAATGACTAAAAACACTTTGAGGATTCAATGACAAATCTGAGGGTGAGGGTTAAATATCTTTGTTGTCCAGTTAACGTTGCTTGTCTGGTTCCACGTGTTGTTTAACAAGTCAGATTAGTTCTCACACACATTTATCCTGTGACGAGGTTCTCTATAAGAAAATCTAGTCTAAGGCCAGTTTTATAGTTTGAGACTAAACTCAGTAACGGCTCGTTTATAACATTCAACTAGCCAATAAGAAAGATGTTCTTTGATGACGAAAATTACAATTAAAGAGAAGATCATCTTCCCACTTAAACTTTGTTTTGTGTAAATTTTCATGGCTTTGACTAATTTACCCACATCCTATATCACTTCATGAAATCCTCTTCCCATGCTCGCATTAATATTTTATAAAGTTCTATAAAAATGTTTTGTTCAAAAAGGTGTTTTGTGATGATTCCCAGTTGACATTATTTTTAGTCGGACTTGTCTCTGTGTGAGGAACAACAGGATCAAATCCTGAATGAAACACCCATGACCTCCATCTGCTCAGCTTCCTCTCCAGTTTCCCGGGTTGGACTCCCTGCAGGCTGCTGAAACTCACATCCACTGGTCCACTGGTCCACAGTTGTACGGTTCTGTGACCCCTCAGACCGCCTGTTGTGTTTCTCTGTAGTGCTAAAGTCACGGACCCTCGCAGTCAACGCTTTGTTGCATTTGGGTCGCTGCCACCAGAGATATTACTCTGCAGTCATGGAGCAGGAAATCAAAAATAAACCGTGGACCGTACTAAATTAGTGGGGATAGCTTTTTAATCCACTTCTGTGTAACAAAAACTTTTATTCTCAGGAATCATGTGCGAGCCACTTTTAAGAGAGGAGGCAGGACAATGTGGGAGACTGACTCAATCGGCTGCTTTAATTTAAGCAAACACTGCAACGAGCAGAAACGATGGTATGTGTCAGATTCCCCTCAGTTATAAGAATCTATATCTTCATCCACCACATATTTTTCCTCATAATATTATTGAGTTCTCGCCAACATGTGGGATACATTCAGTGTCATGGTGCAAATCTCTGCCGAGTCAAACACATTCAGCTTGAATGGAAAATGGGGATCGGTCTGCTGCATCGTTCAATCCCCTGAGGAAGTGCATCAGTGCAACCAGAGGAAGTTGATTCTGCTGCTCAACAGATCACTGTTTATGTTGGGCCACCGCAGTGATTCTGGGGACAGTGTCAACTTAACCGTGGTTCAAATCTGAAACAGTAAAATAACATGCAGACATGATCTTTTCAGAGACAGAGACAAAGACTTTTCCTGAGACCGTGCACAAACAAGCCATACTTATTACTACTGTTACTCCAGTGTCGTGCACCAGAACCTTTGACATGCTAACTTGGACCTTGCTAATAAGAACTTCTTGAGGTTTTGATATTTCTCTGAGAATTACTTTTTTCACATTTGATTTGATATGGAAACCAATTTGAACATGTTTTTCTGCAGGATGACAAATCACAACACAGCCCAGTTTCTGTAGGTGGTACCCAGAACTTATCGCACTGTATCTGGTACTACAGTAGCAGGTTATGGTCCAGGTTAGTATCTGGTGCCTGACAATGACAGAAAACAAGTTATTCAGTATTATGAAGTGACTTGTGACATGATCAGCTGTTGTGTTAAACCCATGTACCGGCAGACAGAAGACAACAAATGTGTAAAGATGATCTAATTATTTAAACCAAAACCAAGATGTTGACGTGGCAGCAAAACACTTGAATGAATGAAGGAGATGACAGAGAAATAGAACATGGCATGCTTTCAAACACAATCCACAGACACAGGAAAAACACAAAGACGCTGAATATAAAGGGACGTTGACAAGACAAAATGACAAACACCTGGAGTGATTAGAATTGAGGACAGGTGAGACTGAAGCTGACAACAAGGAAGAGAAAAACACTGTGGAGTGCAGGAAACACAAGGATTAACAAAATGATAGGACAAAACACAGATTCCTACAGTACCCCCCACTCAAGGGATGACACTGACATCTCAAAAGAAAACTGTGTGCAACATGAGTGGGAGGAGGGAGCAAACGAATGATGGATGGCACAAAAGGAAACACAAGGACCAAAGAACCAAAAACCAACAGGGTCAACACTTGGGAACCAATAAAATACTTTGTAAACATATCTCAGCCAAAAAATTGGTTTAAAAAAATGAGAAAAATCCATAACTATGTTGCTTTGGCATAAAAGTCGCAGGGCATGTAAATTATGAAGAAAAAAAACACATGACTTATAGGGTGAAAAATATGGTATGTAGCTATCAGATGCATGAGCTACCAGGTCTTATATTACAAGTTTCACATGTCCAAAACAAGGCAGCAGGAAACATAAAAAAAGGAATTAAATTAATGTAACTTTCAAACTCAATAAACCTGCAAACACTAACAGGCTTTATCCGTCTGCTCCCTCTTCTAAGAAATATTTTGCTATAAATTACAAATACCATCCGTCCCTGGAGGCACAACAAACATCAGCTTCCTTTCTTTGAATTCTGGTGGTCCTGCAGACACTCTGTCTTTAGATAAGAAGCTCTGCTCTTTGTTTCACACAGAGAAAACAAATGCAGCAGGGGGTTTTTTCTGTTGGATTGTTGGGGATTGGTTGTTATCTCCATCATGCTTTGCACACGGCAGCAGAACAGAGACGTCGTGACATCCAGGTACACAAGAGTGAGAGGTTATCTGTGTGTCCCCTCAGCGTCTTGTCCTCCAGACCCCCTTTGTTTCTCAGGAAGGGGTCCTGCATGGACATTTGTCAGCAGGATAAAGCCATTGCTGAGGACATGGGGTGCTTTATGTTTTTTCAGTGGATATGTGAACTTTCGTTTTGCACAAACACATAATTTAGAAATAGATTCACTATTTCTTTTCTAATTATTAAAAAAAAAAACTCTTCCAAAGAGCTACAGAAGTCCTAGCATGTATGCAATAAAGCAATTTCTTTAAAGAAGAGTGTTTCCTTACTGCATTTTTTTACGTGGATGAATCTTTTTGTTCCTAAAACTCCCAATAAACAAATGATCATGTAAGATTACATCAAACATATGTGAAAATGATTTCGTGTGTTATTTGCCGAGCTCTTACAGCAACAAACATCCCCAGATTTCCTGAGTTATGAATCATAAGGTTCAGACACTTGGACTGAAATCTGTCCTGATGTCACACAACAAAAACTCACATTTTCTGCACATGCACTCCTTAAAACATAGATAAAGAATTTAGATTATAGTTGTAATGAAATGCAGCACTTGTCTTCTAAGTCTTTTTGGGAACAACTGTTTTTGAAGCTGATTTTGTTGATGTACTTCCTCAAGGGAGAACTAGAGCTTCATTTAGTGTAATGAACCAGCAAAGACTTGTTTTATTTCTGCGGCTCAGTGTTGCAACGTCTTTTGTGGTTTGTGGTGTGGAGTCTTTTTGTGGATGGGCTTGACTCGTACAGAAGACTTCAGTTCATATCAGATTTGTGTCTCGGGAGCTGGAGGCTGGGTGAACACTTTACTCATTGTCATGTTCCTTTAGGTAACTCTAAGCAGTATTTGTGGGATTGCTGCTCACCAGTTACTTAAATGCCCAACATGAAACTTTTACTGGAAAACATCATATTGCATTATAGCAAATAGAGCATACGTTTGCATTTTAGTCATCAAAATATTAAGGATGAATGAATTATGGTCACTTCAATGTAAACAGTTCCCTTAAAATGGCTTATTTGAAGGATAACATGGAGGAGCTTTAAATGTTCATTAAAGCCAAGCAAACTCTTGACCAAACCCCATTCACAATGAGATCTATTATTCTGAACATTAGAAGAAGATTAACATTCAGGGTGAATCTGAATGCAGAAAGTTTAATGAAACTGAGTGAAGCTCAAAGAAAACTGGGCCGCTGTCACAATATCTAATAACTATGGTGGGAACTGAGGTCACAGACGAACTGGATGGTGTTTTCCCAAGAGAAACCAACACAGCAAACAAAAGAAGAACAATAAGAAGGATCTTTACAGAACTGTGGTTTGGTTCACTGGGTCGTGTTAACTCCCTTTCAAATGGCAACTAACTGTGGCAACCCAAAGCAACTTTATTTATGGACTTTGTCTCCATGTGGGGGCATGCAGTGAGTTGTTCGGTCCTGACAAACAAGAGCACAAAGTGAATTCAGCGTGTCTGTAAACTGCAGTGAACAGACGACCGTCTTGAAAATCAAAGCAAACAGTTCAGCTGCTCACCACAGGTAGAGATAAGAAACCAGATCCACCAAAGGAGGCAGGATGGAGAGATGGATTACGCTGAGATTTCCCATGACTTTGCATCTCTCTCTGGGGAGAGCGAGCCCCTGCTCCAGCGCTGCGTGGGTCTTAACTGCCATTATCACCGTCATGAGCCACAATAGGTCAGGAAGATGAGACAACACTGTGAGCAGCGGAGCAGCAGGTGAGAGGTTCAGAGGGACACTATTAGGTGTCTGGGTCCCAGGGTGTAGCGTTGCCTGGAGCCTCTGGAGCCTCTGCAGCCTCTGCAGCCTCGGCCCCACCATCTGCCAGGGTGAATTCCTCCTGCGGCAGAGAAAGCGCACAAACTGTTGCTTTGGGGCATCGCTTGGAGTTTCTCCTGTTACCTTTTATCCTGACAAGTGTACGACTCTGTACTTCTTCTGTTACACTCTCCAATACAAACTTAGAGCATGCAATAAAACACACGTTTAAAGTCAAAAGTCATGAAGACCATCAAAACTAATTTTATAAAGTAAAAAAAAAAAAAAACTGTGGTGTAGTCTATATTTTTGTACTGGGTATATACAAAACAGACAGCTCATGTTCCTGTTTTTGATTTTCTACATCTGCCTTATAATCTGTCTGTGTTGCTACTTTGACATCTTTGTTTTAACTTGTTTTTTTTTTAAACTGTATTTCTCTCTTATAATTGTCTATTGTTGATTGTCCAAGGGAAATCTACTGTTGCTGTTTTCATCATTCTTTGTTTGTAGCCAGGTCTCTCTTGTAATTGAGTCCTCAAGGCTCAATGAGATTAACCTGCCTAAATAAAGGTTGAATGAATGAATGAGTCTAACAGCTGCTGGGAGGAAGGACCTGCGGTAACGCTCCTTTGTACTTTAGGATATTTTATCAACTGAAGATATTGAAGTTCCATGATTTATCGAGAGTTCAATAATCTGACAACTTGTGGATAATAGCTGTGCATGATGACAGACTCCTGTATCATCTGCCTGAGGGTAGCAGATGGAAGAGTTCTTGTGCTGGGTGGGTGTGGTCCTTAATGATGCTGCGTGCTTTACGTAGACATCAGCTGTGGTAGATGTCTTGGATGGTGTGGAGACTGTTACCAGTGATGTCCTCTGTTGTTTGCACCACCCTCTGTAGAGCTTCCTGACTCTGACTGGTGCAGTTCCTGTACCACCCCATGATGCAGCCTGTCAACAGGCTCTCAATGGTGCGCCTATAAAAGTTAGTGAGGATGCTGGTGTTCGTACCAAACATCTTTAGTCTTCTTAGGAAGTAGCGTCTTTGTCTGGCTTTCTTGACCACAGTGTCAGTATGTAATGTCCAGGATAGATCCTCAGTGATGTGAATACTGAGGAACTTGAGGCTACTGACCTGCTTCACCTCAGCATTGGTTATGTTGATGGTGGAGAGCTGGCCTCCACATTTCCTGAAATCCACTATCATCTCCTTTGTTTTGCTGACATTAAAAGAGAGGTTCTTTTCCTGACACCAGATGGTCAGTGATTTCACCTCATCTCTGTAGGCACTCTCATTGTTTTTGGTGATAAGGCCCAAGAACAGTCATGTGTAAATAGAGAGCACAAGGGTGGACTGAGGACACAGCCCTGAGGTATACCAGTGCTGAGGACTAGTGTGTATGAGAGGTGACAGCCGATTCCCACTGCCTGTGGTCTGTTGGTGAGGAAGTCCAGTATCCAGCAGCAGATGGACTTCTCCAGGCCCAATGTAGTGAGCTTGGAGACCAGCTTGGAGGGGATTATGGTGTTGAATGCTGAGCTGTAGTCAATGAAGAGCATTCTCACATAGGCGTTTACCTTCTCCAGATGGCTGAGGGAGGTGCTTAAAGCTAGTTGTGCTTTGTTTTGTATGTTTTATGTGTAGATATATGTGGTGACTTCTGATTGCACAAGTTTAGTCTTTGTTAAAACGAAACTGATTTTGTACAAACTGTTTAATAGGTTGTGTATATAAAAATTTACACTCTTACATACTGAATTTCACTGTGAGTTATTGCCCTGTGCTGATCTGCAGCATGAAAACGTCTACTGCAGTAACTATTTTAAGTTATTAGTAGCCTAGAATTTTTTTCCAGTCTTCTTTGCTTTAATGTTGGCTGATAAGGTAGAAATGTCTCATTAAATGCCTCAGGTAACACCGTCAGCTTCACTACCGCCACCATTACAGCTATCTTGTTTGTTAGTTTGTCCGAGGTTAGCTCAGCCTCGGTTACAATTTCTCATAGGAGGAGCGATCTAACTGTTCACGTAAAATATTTGATAATGTTCTTATAGAAACAATTCCTGAATGTTGTTCATACTGTGTTCATGCTACATGTTTGCCTCTTGACCCTACAACTGGGCAAGGTTACAGTAGACCTAGCCCATTACTGGAGTTTTAATTAGGGATGCACCGATCCACTTTTTTTTTTTACTTCCGAGCCGATCCCGATACTTAACTCTGGGTATCGGCCGATACCGATCCAGTTCCGATATCATCATCATCATTGATTATATGAGGCTGTAATAATCTCCTCTCAAGTACAATGTGTACACATATATGCAGGCATGTCCAAAAAGGCAACTTGAGGTAAGTTTTATTAATGTTGGATAAGTTTCAAAGTTACAATTAAATTCTGCTAA
>JARVGQ010000474.1:33071857-33087070 GCA_031762355.1 Hypsolebias martinsi | reverse complement strand
GATTCAGAGAATCTGGAACAATCGCTGTGCGTAAGGGTCAAGGCCGTAAAACTCTACTGGATGCTCGTGATCTCTGGTTGGTAAACTGTTCAGTGTTATCGGGAGATTTGTTTTTTCTTTCAGAACACTTTAAATGGAGCAAAGGTTGGCAACAGTTTGAACTAATAACTGATTTAAAATAAAATGAAAAGTACAATTATTTCCATTTGTTTAGTTTTTTCTCAATTCTTCAGGGTGGAGATGCAGTGTATGCTCTGTGTTTGACTCCTTCCTTCACATTCTCTAACCCATTACAAGCCCAGCTCACCTCTACTACCCAAAAACGCACCCTCATCATGGCTCAGCCTGCTCTGTTCTGCTTTTCCTGACCTCTTGTCAAAGAGATCATGAGCCCTGTTGAGCCAGCACCTTCCTCACTGTGCCTGATCCACCTGAGACTAACACAGCTGGAGTTTTGTTAACCTTCCCTCCACCTCAGTCCACCCTTCTGAATGTGTTCACAGTGCTACTAACACCGACGACCCTTTTTGTTAAAACGCTTTAACAAAAAGCTGCATGCTGTTTTTTTGTTTGTTTTATTCATATCCCCTCCTTTCCGTTTGTGAAAGTTTGTCAGCCTCTTTGTGATTATAAATATCCTTTTGGTTTGGTTTGTATGGTTTTTGATAGAATGCAGCATTCTGGTGAATGTTAGACAAGCTTGGAATAGTTATAATCACAACAGAAAATACTGCTTATAAAGAAATGTCATTGTTTCCTGTTTTTATGCTTGAGGATGTTACTGTAGTGTGTAGTGGTGGGATGGTCTTGCATTTCACTTAAATGTTTTTTTTTTTTTATCTTGCTGACTCATACTAGTGGTTTAATAATATTTAACTTGCACATTTGGCCTCACGGTGTGCGAGCAATTGCTGTTGTGTATGTTTTTGTAAGCCTTTCTAATTTCTTTACTTATAATCAGCTGTCTGATCTTGACCACATTGTTGGTCTTGCAGTGTTTCCTATAGGCTTGGATAAGGTAGACATTAACATTAATAGACGTTGATATTAGTAGAAAAACTATAAACCAGTAGGTAGATAACCAAAGTTATTGGAAGTGCCCACATATTAATTATAAGAGGTTATTTACAGTTGTACAAACAGTATACCTTCTGTAAAACCAAAATTCATTTAAATGAAATGTGTGAACTTAATTTAAAATTAACTATCAGTAAAAGATGAAAAAATAAATTGAAAGTGTCCAGAAACGTATACAACAGTCTGTGCACCCCTCCACCTGCGCACTCACATATCCCTCCACATGTGCATAGTCTGTCCGCCCTGGGCCTTGTAATGGTAATCCAAGGCTCATTAGCTCTACTTCTGTCTCTTCCTCTTGCTAAAATATTTTTGTGAGCGCTGTATGCTTCATGGTGCTTCTTTTGTCATGGTTACAGAATCACAGCAAGCTTGGAGTTTTTTGGTCTTTATTTTGGTATTGCTAGATTTCCATACCTGTTTCGTGTCACTTTTCTTTGTGTACTAAGATCTTACTCTGTAGTGGATCATATATGTATGTGTGTGATACATATAGTTCCCTCTCCTTCCTCCTTTTTAACTCCTCACTCAGTGGATGAAACTTGATGTGTTATTTTAATCATAAATAATCAAAGTTCTCATTCCCATTTTTTGCTTGCCAAACTTTTTTTTTATTGCACTCCTATCAGAATTTCGTGTAATTGACAGGGGACATATAGCCTTATGCATTTATTTAAAACAGCACAAATCCTTCCCTACATCTCAAGTCCCAGCCTTAATCCCTCTCCCAAACTGCCCTAACATACCTTGTGCTGGAAGACACTGACTGTTCCACGCTGTAGGTGATGACAGTAATGATAATGGTGATGGTGGTGGTGGTTGTGCTGATGATAGTGTAATTTAAGAGTTTGTTTTGATTTATTGTTTTCATCCATGCCCACAGGATATAGCTGTTCTTATTATTGGAATATTTTTGGTTTTTTCTTCTCTGTTTTTTTCTGCTAGGATAACATCGGCCACCGGCTGCTTCAGAAACATGGGTGGAAATCTGGTCAAGGCCTTGGCAAAACCATGCAGGGTAAGAATACACTCTGAACATCATTAGATATGGTGGTGGTGCTGAGCCACCACGTCCTTTCATTTTATTTCCACCTGACATTTTCAGGTTTTCTTTCTGTACTTGCAGATTTTAATTTCTCTTCACACCCTCCCCCTGACCATTTCCATTTGTCTTTTTTTGTATACAGTATGAAAGTTCA
Source organism: Hypsolebias martinsi (assembly GCA_031762355.1). NCBI lineage: Eukaryota > Metazoa > Chordata > Actinopteri > Cyprinodontiformes > Rivulidae > Hypsolebias > Hypsolebias martinsi. Next base: position 33,084,794 of record JARVGQ010000474.1, on the reverse strand, counting down.
TGATCTAATAAATAAATACATAAAAACTTCATTCAGGTTGTTTTTGTTGGTCTTATACTGCTGCTTTCTTGAATATAAAGTGTAAAAAAATGTCCCTGGAGGTTTGTTAGTTAAGACTGAGGGAGGAAACCCTGTAGGTTCGAGGTGGTTCTTTATTGGTGTTGCGCTGATGCATTTAGCAAACAGCAAACTGGGCTAGAGCTGTAGTTCTCTTCAAGTCAACATCCAGCTTAGAGAGAACTCAAACGAGCAAGAGATTCATTAATTCACCCTCCTGTACGTCTGACCTTTTGCTTGAAACATTTGATTTAGCGCACGTGTTTGGGTTTGTTGCACGGGCTAAATGTTGCTGCTGAACCTCTATTTATTTCCTTTCTGCACTGGGCAATCGCATATCATTCACAGTAGACTTCTTGAAGCATGAACGCAGTGGTAGTGTTTGATTATGGACCTGCAAACATATGGACTTTGAGCAGCATGTTATATTTTCCAAATTGTGCTTTAGCACAACACATGCCAGCAGTGAGATGCTAATGTTTCAAATGCTTTACAAGTACAGTTAATTCTATACATTTTTTTGTCCGTCCACAGTAAAGAAGTAAAGTTACTCTGGGACATTCTGTGCAGTTAGTCAGTAATAACTCAGTAATGGCAATGGAAGACTGAACATAGCTCAATGTGTGGGTTGATCTTGGCTGACATTAGCACTTCATTGGCTTAAACCTGCTGTGCTCATAGGTTCAGAGGCAGTGGTGCAGAGCTCTGGCATGTTTCCTTTCTCTTCATCTGCTTTCCTGGTCTCATTATCTTCCTTCTTTCAATCTTTTTTCCTAATCATTTCTCAAATTCTGACACATCTACTGTTCTCGGCAAGGATGTTGTGTAGAGTTTTGTCTACAGATGTCATCTCTGACCGGCTGAAAATGTTTAGCAGCAAGTTAAGGAGCTGTATTTCTACAAGCCCACCATGTCCTGCTTTATTGTTTGTAGCCAAACCTTTTCAGACATTTTTGCCCCGTTATCTATTTCTGTTGGGAAATTGCCACTTGTCCTCAGTTGCATTTCTTTGTCTGTAAATCTGCCAATAACATATGTTTTAAATATTAACAATTTAATTAAAAACATATCCCATTTAGTAAAATAAAAATAGTTTCCAACACAAACTTATCAGCATTTTTTCAAACATACAAGTTTTGTAAAATAATTAAGCAGCTGAAATTTAAGACCGCACATTGAAAGATGCAGGTTTTTTATTCAGGCGTGTGCTGCCTGAATGTGTAATTATGGTAACTCTTTATTTTTTAGCCTGCAGTACCATATTTCACCTACAGACAGAAAACTGCTGTCTTCTGTTGACTGAAGGGCTTTATTTTACTTGTGTCACAGGTCCTACAGGCATCAGGGTGAATGGTTTTAGAAAGAGATTTAGTCGTTTAAATTTACCATTTTGACTGATCAGTCTTCACGCCGGCATCATGTTTAATTAAAGTGCTTGGTGGAGTGGTTTTCTAGCTGTGCTGTTGCTGCTGTACCTCTTTTGTTCATGCACTTATATGGCTTTGGCTCCTTGTGTTGTCTCAAAGGTATTTCAGCCCAACCATAGCCAGGGAACCAAACAGAAATGGAAGCTGCTTCGTTCCAGGCTGACAACACAGAAATTTCAGAACTCTGTATTCACCATCCACCAATGTTTGTTTCCATGTGGCCTTGACAAGCTGAATAGCAATCTATTTGACATGATAAGGAAGAGTTTTGTGTGGAGGGGGAGCACATTGCAGAGGCTGACTGTGCTCTTGTCTTTGCCTCTGGCACCATTCATGCAGTTATGTAAGCATCCTACATTCTGGGCAGATGAGACTGCAGCAAACTGTGTCCAGTTGTTGTTGGACTGTAAGTCCTCATGTCGGAGGTGGTGCTCTCTGTTCAGGCTCTCAATAATCACACCCTCATGTCATTGACGTCTGCAGGATAATCATCCTTTCCTCTCCTCTCCTGCTGTCCTTGCCAGAAGAGACAGCTGTTGACATTTGACCTTGCAGCATTGTCCCCTCTTTAAGTTTTTCACTGTATTGACTTTGTTCTTATTCTTCTTTTGTCCTTTTTGCCCCTTTTTTAGGTAAGGTTTGTTGGATCCCTTTTGTATGTCACTATGCATGTGTGGGTGTGTTTTCTTTCTCCCACTCTGCAGTTGACCTCAGTGTAACATCCTTTCCAGTGTATCGTAGGCTAACGGTCTCTGTCAGCTTCTTCCTCTTTGCTTCATAATCACTAAGCCTTTATTTGACTCTACTCAAGAGTAAAGTCTTTTGATTTGTACAAAGAATCAAGATTATGTGAAATCAAGGTAGATGTAGGAAGCCAGTATTCATTACATCCCCTAAAATCATCATCTTTACATATTTTAGATTTTATTTTTCCTCTTTGAGTTTCCGTGGCTGCTGTTGAGTAATCTGATTGGCTGTGACCACGGCTCAGACTTTGAATGGCTTGCAGTGTAGACAAGTTTCTTCCTTCTGCTTGTTTACCTGTTTCTACCTCTAAAACTGTAAACTTGTGTGTGTGTGTGTGTGTGTGTGTGTGTGTGTGTGTGTGTGTGTATGGCCATTATGTGGAACTGACGTGTGTGTCTGCTACTGAACCGGGCCATAGAGTCAACTTACAGGGACAACCTCTCCGTCTTTTACTCTCCGAGTGTCTCTGTCCCCATGGTTACAGGCTCCTCCCCCCCACCCCTGCACAGCATGTTTGTCCCAGAGGTGCTTACCTGCCTGCCTCAAACTGTCACTCACCTGGGGCTTTAAGCAGTGCTGGAGGTAAATCACCCAAGCACCACTTTCATAGTTTAAGAAGATTGTCATTCTACAATTGGGTGCACAGATGTGCGTATTGTTTGTTCCAGTTGTACTTAAGTTGTTTTATAGTAAAACCCGCTCTAAGCACTGCCTAAAGCTCGCCCTTCTTTCAGGTACGTCAGTACGTGTTTTCATTTGTTGCCGGGTTTAGCACGTCACAAACTGCGCTTGCTGGCCATCGGCTGGTGAGGAGTTAAGATCTCAGGGAGATTTGCTAACTGCGCTGACAAACATCTGCAAGGCAAACATCTCAGAGGGAGACATGGTGCTCATCCCTGGAAGTATTCATCAAATGAGACCAGATATTTTACTCTAGGTTAAAAAATAAAATAAAATCCATCACCTTGTCAGAGAGAGATATCCCCTGACTTTACTTTTTAAAATATTCATATATTTATGCTTCTCTCCCAGAAGTATTTTTCCACATTTATATATGTTTTTTCTTTTTACCCTAGGTAAAGTAATGTTTTCAGACATACTGTATATACACGGAGTAGATCCTGTTTGCTGTTATAGATGTTTTTCCACTACAGGCCAGTGGGGACCAGTAAACTGGAGCTATCTTTATAAAATATTACTAGCAGTCTTTGCTTTTACAACAATAATTTACAAACTGGTCTGGATCGATTAAAAAAGGCTTATGGGGTTAGAGATGGTGAATTTTATGCGTGTTTAAAATGTTTTTTTTTCTGGTTGGAACTCTAAGAAGGTATCATGTATGCATGCACACAGCCAGCACTACTAGTTGTTCTTTCTTATTGGCAAATAATGTACAAATCAATCTGTCCAGCTATAAATACAAAATAACAGCCACCACTATTCTATTGTATCATGTGGGGTTGAAACAAATGCATAATTGGTTAAATAAATATATAAAAGTTACTTATGCCAGTGTCCTAGTAGTGGAATGACAGTTTTATGGGGTAGTTGTCTGTTTTTGTTTACTTATTTTATTGGGGTGGGGGGCACTTTTATTCAGAAAGCATGATGACGCCACTTTAAGGGCCTGGGGACTTGGACAAGCGGTTTGGATTAGTGGTAAGAGGAAATCCCTGTAAGCACCTAGCCCTGAATGAAGGAACGGGGTGGGTGGGGGTGGGAGGTGACACATGGAAGCCCCCCTCTGGTAAAGAATACCCTGAAGCCCCACAATCACACTCCCAACCCCACCCTCCCTTCTCTATGTGCCTCAATCTTCCTGCTTAACCAATTGGTGTTTCTTTTTTACAGCGATTTGATCCTGCCCATGTTGTGCTGATGGTAAACTTAGTGGTAAATGTTATTTTATCCCCGAATTGATTTTTTTTGTTTGTTTTTAATTTTTCCCCATATTTTTTTTAAATTATTTTTCTCTCATCAGAGCACCAATGCTACTTAGGCTTTCAATTCTCTCCGTCTTAGTCCTCATTCTGCTGCTTGTATATTACCATGCATCTGTATTACTCTTAGAACGTTGTCATTTTGTTTGTTTTCAGTTTTTTTTTACCTTGTGATTCACACCTTGTGATTTAGATGCACATTGTTTTGTGTCTGGTCCCTTTGTTTTCCACTGGAATGGGTAATGTGGAAGTATTGTCACTGTGTTTAAAGATTGGTGATAGTCTGGGATGACTGCGGTTGTTCGTGAATTTCCAGTTTTCTGCCTCGCTTGTGACTTTTCAGACAGACCGCTGCAGTGGCTGCTAAACAGACCAGACTTGGTTTTTGGTTTCACTTCACTTTCTGTGAAAGAGAGTGGATCCACACATTTATCAGTATCACAAACAGTTCTCTCCCAGTTCTTCGGTTGAGTAAACCATCAAAAATCGCAGATAGATGTTGGGTTAAGAGCTTTTCTGGCTGAGAGACACTGCAGTGGGACTGAATGTCCAGGCAGGCTTTTACATGTTATAATGCTCATGCATCAATTTTATCAGGATAAGAAAAAGGTCATTGGGCTGTGATGAGTAAATTTCACAAATAAACCACAAATGAGATCAGTTTCTATACTTTCCTATTTAGAAAGGTGTACAGTCATAAATTTTAGTTTTTTTAAGTAAAGCAAAAATCCTCAAAATGACTTAGAATTTAGTATGCACACAAATTCTGTCTATTCATGTTGATTTTGTATTTATTTAATACAGTTTGAAGTAAAGTGCTCTGTAACAGAATGAGGAAAAAACGAACAGAATGGTAGGAAAGGTATTATAACAATTGTGCATTACTATACCTTGAGCTATAGTTTTCTCATAAGCCCAATGGCAGAGCTTTAAAGAAAAAACTAACAAGTATGTTGGAGGGGAAAAAAACTGAAACCAAACTAAATTGATAATCACTATCAGTAAGATTGGTTGTTGGATTTGGCAACAGGAGCAGCAGACTAGTCCAAATTCTTTTTATGCCTTTTGTTTTGAGATTCCCCTGTCTGTCTGTCTGTCTGTCTGTCTGTCTGTCTGTCTGTCTGTCTTCCCTTCTCCTACTCATACCCATGTTTAACAGGTAAGTATCCCCATCCCTTGCACTGTCACCATGGCAACATCTGGCCTGTGACATCACTCTGCTGTAGTTCAGTGCTTGTGTCTTTTTTTATTATTTACCTTCTCTCTGCTTTGTTTGGCTGATTATAAATGGATTAAGCAATTTTTTGTGTCAATCTCTGAAGTAGTTTTGATTATTATATATATATATATATTTCATATCTTCAATGTTTTGTTCTTTTTTTTTTCCTTTTGGTTGTCTCTTTTTATTTTTAATTTATTTATTTATTTTCGTTTGTTTCATTTTTTTTTTCCAACAGTTAATTTCCTTCTGCTCTAGCTCTTTTCACAGCTTACATGACATAGATTTGGAAAATAATCTTTCTCCTCATCGTGATAAAGAAGAGGTCTTGAGACAGGTGAACACATCTGGAGCTCAGAACAGTGAAAGGAGTTTGCAGTTGTTCATCAACATGCAGAAAGTTTAGTGAAAGATGATGCAATAGGCCTCAGATAATGAGTTTTCTGTTCCTCTTCATGGAGGACGTAGCGATGGGACCATCTGCCCAGGCTTGTTGCAATGCAGAAACTCCACACTTGGTTCCTGAAGCTGTAGCATTAGTTACAAACTTGACATGCTGGTTTAACAAGACTTCAGCAAATAATAAAGAGGGAATTGGGTGTGGGTTGGACAATTAAACAGAAAAAAATAGACAAACAAGTTAGCTACAGTTGTTTTCTGCTTGTATATACAGTACAGTATTGCTGAGCAGTTCCTGATAGTCTCGTTTAAAACAGCAAAAATAAAATGCTGCAGCAAACCAGCAGCTTTGTCAACTTGATCATTTTTCAGTAGTTGGCAGCAGTAAGCTGTGAGAATGGCTGGTGTTTGGTTCACTGTAGCTTTCTGGTCTCTTTGCACTTCAAGGCAAAATTCTCTAACCCCAGCACCCTATGCTCTAAAAGCAGGCTGTCTTCGAGTAAGTCCTTTGTCCCAGTCTCAAAAACTCAACCAATCTTTTTTGTCTCTTTTCTGTCAGGACGCACAGACCCTGTGCCCATTATCCTTAAATATGATGTCATGGGGATGGGCCGCATGGAGATGGAGGTAGGATGCCCAGTTTATCCTCTTGTGTTCTTGTGTTCATGTTGTGCTTATGGGGATAAGTTGAGTTGTTTTGTATGGTGCAAACATTCATCTAACTAGTCCAACAATAAGTGCATAAATATATTTTGACACATTTTGTTTTGAACATGTTTTTATTTTTGCAGAAAAAATTAGAAGTTGCAAATCTTGCTTCATTGTGACCATTTTGTTACATTAATAGTTTTTTAAAAAAAGTGTTGACAATCAAATAGGGTTTAAAACCCCAGAGTTAGAACTGACTCTAGGTTTTTGGAAATTATTAGTTACTGTATTTACAGTATGTGCCTGTTCACAAGACTGTTGGTGTTTTACTGATAAACATCAAGTGAAAATGTATATTACAGAAATAAAACACACATGCCCAAGAATAACCTGTTCAAATTTCTGAAAGAGTTGTTTGAAGCTCAGTACCACTGTTGTAAACGCCTGTGTGGCTTAATAACTTGTGCCAAGTGCATATTTGTCAATTCTGAGAATATGAAATATGAATTATTTCCTTTACAGTCTCAAATGTACAAGATCTTGTTCTGCACTGTCATTTAAGCACAAAGCATGTTTCATGCAGTGTTGGCAAACATTGAACAAATTAAAGAATTGATTCAATTCAGTTTAGTTCTATTGCATCAAGTCACAACAGAAGTCGTCTCAGGGCACTGCACAGAAACATTCATATCTGAGGAGCAGACCGCTTTGAGTTGAACTTAATCAGACGCTCATCTTGTGTAAGCATGAACGCGACAGTGGAAAAACTCCCTCCCTCCAATCCTGACATCTTAATGTTTAAAACACGTGATTTATAGGTCAGTGGTTCTGTTTTGAGAAAATACATGTAAGCTGTCGTATATCAAGTTCAGGTATCTTTATTTAGTCATTCGCATCGCATGATACATAAGGTGAAATGAAACTATGTACTCGAGGTTCCAGTTACACACAAAAATAGCAAAAATATAAAGTTTAAAAAGAAACAGTACCGGTATATAAGGATCTAAGATATACACTAAACGAACACTAAACGATATGTTAAAAGATCTAAGATACGCGCTAAACACTAACAATGGCACTTAGTCACAAATTAAACCCTGTCACTGCTTACCCCAATAAATATGCACATGGCAAATTTTTTTTATTCTTGCATAACTTGGCATTTAAAAAAATGGTAATTGTTACTTTGAGTTATGTTTGACCTTTGTTTTGTCTGCACACCATTTATGCTCTGTGAGCAGGTATGCATCCCTCCACACAAAGTAACGGAAATGCACATTAGCAAAAATATTCCGCAAAACACGTGCAAGAGAAATATGCCACTTAAACTTATTTTTATTTGCTTTCCAGACAGGTTGTCTAAGCATCATGCTACCAAATCCAAACCCAATCTAAGTGACGTATAAGATGATGTGAACTGCTGCTGGTTTCTCACAAAATGTTTTGGTCTCGGCAAATGCTAGAACTGTTGTTTGTGCTTTTAGCTGGACTACGCGGAGGACGCCACAGAGAAGAGAAGAGTGCTCGAAGTTGAAAAAGAGGATACAGAAGAGCTGCGTCAAAAATACAAGGTGAGCTTCTTCAGGACTAGTATAATATCTGAACGTAAGACGAGCACTGTCGCAGAACTAGTCATGTTTGTTTGTACCTTTTTAAACTCACTGATCCATTCATTCTCTCATAAATCTCACCAAAAATAGGATCAGGTGGAAAAGGAGAACGCCATTGCCAAGGCTCTCGAGGACCTAAGAGCAAATTTCTACTGTGAACTCTGTGACAAGCAGTACACTAAACACCAGGAGTTTGACAATCACATAAACTCCTACGATCACGCTCACAAGCAGGTATGAGTAATTTGTCAAGTTCTGGAAACCCTTCTCACACATGAACTGTGTAGCAAAGGTCTTATTAAATCAGGGTATCCGCGGGGTTGTAAAAGGTATTACAAGGTAGTAAATAAAATTAACACAAATTACGGCCATTAAAAAGTATTAAAAAGTAATAAATGTCATCTGACGAGGTATTAATTTTTTAAAACCTGCACAACTATATTTTTCCCGTTCTATCGGCTAAAAAAATTACTGTGAATTTATTTATCTTTTCTAATTTTATGTCCGATTAGGACCTTAGTTAAATAAATGACGTCATGACGTCGGTCAGTGTACGTTCGCGCCTAAGGCCGGTCGAGGGCGGGCAGTCAGAGCTTCCAGAACCGCCATGGGGAAATGCAAGTTTTCAGACCTCTGGTTAGAGGACGCCAGATTCAAAGACTGGCTTCGGCCAGTAATTGGCAACAGCCGAGAGGCTTATTGTCATATCTGCAAAAAGACAGTAAATATCACCTGGATGGGGGTGAATGCCGTCCGGTCGCATATGGAGTCAAGTAGCCATCAAACAAGAATCCGCGGACGACGTCGTGAGCAGTTACCTATTTCTATGTTTTGCGCTAGCTCGACAGCTACATCATCGCACGCTAGCTCGACAGCTTCATCATTCTTCATCATCGCAATCCTCTACTGTTGTCCCGCAGGCCGCAGTCAGCAATACGCCGACCAACACTGTGAGTAGGCCTCCGACTCTCAGCCCCACTTCTGCGCTGCAAGCTGAGGTTCTGTGGTGCCTGGAAACTGCAACTAAACATCACCCATTCACGTCAAACGAGGGGATAGGAGAACTTTTTCAGAACATGTTTACCGATTCAGAAATCGCAAAATCCTTCACCTGTGGCAAGGACAAGACGAGATACATCATCAAGTTCGGGTTAGCGCCATATTTTAAGAAGAAGCTAGTTAGCAGCGTCAACAAAGCTGGAGCGTTTGTTCTCATGTTTGACGAAAGTTTAAACACATGTTCAAAAAAGAAACAGATGGACATACACGTTCGATTTTTGGAGAATGGTTGTGTGACTTCAAGGTATTTTGGTTCGGAGTTCCTGGGGCATGCGAGAGCAGACGACCTGTTGCAGCACGTTAATGTAAGTATGTTGGTTTTTTTTTTTTTTATCAATTGTTTTTACTATAAGCCTTTACCCATAGACTCCCGTTAGTGGGAAATGTTGAAGTATTGTAACAGCTGCTTGAAATGATCAGGTTTTGAGGAAAACTATTATCTTGTTTACAAAAAAGTTTTAAAAGCACTAACGCTTCAGAAAGCACGTAGCGTTTGGCTGACTCTTTTTTTTTTCTCAAAAACTTTATTGTAAACGAGCAAAGTACAAAACAGCAACACAGGGGAGTCATGGAGATTCTGCACAAAAATATTAGATAAAATGATAATAAAATTGAAAGTAACAAAATAAGTCAAAATGAAATCAGGCACTCCAAGAAGAGAATAAGACAGTGTTGTTTTTGGACTTATGATTAGAAGAGAAATGTTCTGAGTGCATATACTGTGTAAATTCCATCAGGAACCTTACAAAATTAAAAAAAAAAAAATCTGTAAAATTTGTATTTGTGTACAACATTTGGCTTGGATGATTAGCAAATTAACAATGAATTAATTTGAACCTTTTTATATTATGCTGTAACCAAACATGTTTCAGAGCTATTGGCTGTCCTTAAAGCCACTAAAAGTCACTAAATAACGTCATAACCTAATTCACATAACTAACCTGAGAGGAATAATGTCTTACTTTTTATTTGAGCTTATGACCAGCAGAACAGACACTTGGATATTTTTATTACAGGTGTTTAGTTTAGCCATATAAATGATTACCGGTATAGTAATATCCCACTGAAAATTTGTTAAATATAGTGACAAAGCTGCTAAAATGGCAGCACTTTGTTCTGAAATTTGCCATTTGTTGCATATCAGTCCCTTGTGTTAATTTAGTCATGCGATGAAGTAGTCAAATTATCAGTAAGGGATTTTTAGAATTATTCATTTTTTAATGGCGCTATCTTTGCATGGACATCATAAAATCGTAATGTAGGGACAGACTGAGCTGTCTTTTGTTTTTAAAGTATCACAAACGGTGCACTAATAGCTGTACAACTAACTGCTGTATGTAGCTTTTTTCCAACAATTAATTGTTTTATCTTCCTTTTGTGTAACAATTCACAGGAATGTGTTACTCAGCTGAATGGGAGGCATCTTTTGTCAGTTGGAATGGACGGCCCAAATGTCAACTTTAAACTCCTGGATCTTCTTCAGAAGGAGCATTCCAAGCTACATGGAGGTGCTCAAATCATCAGTGTTGGGAGCTGCGGACTCCATACCCTCCACAATGCAATGAAGGCAGGGTTCACTGCATGGCAGCTTGAAAAACTGCTGAGAGGGATGCATTTTTTATTCCACAATGTTCCTGCCCGGAGAGAGGACTTCACCAACCTTACTAGGTCCTCTTGCTTTCCCCTTCCTTTCTGTGGCCATAGATGGGTTGAAAATGTTCCAGTAGCAGAGAGGGCAGTATCATTGTGTCCCATGCTTCAAAAGTATGTGGATGCTGCAGAAAAGAAGATCCAAAAACCCAACACAGCTTCATACGACACCATCTTGGCAGCACAAGGGGATCCTCTTATTATCCCAAAGCTACAGTTCTTTCTTGCCATTTCAAGAAGCTTTAACCCTTTCTTGACAAAATTCCAAACTGACGAGCCAGTGCTGCCCTTTCTGGCCAAAGATTTGACCAAGCTTTTAATGGTAACTATAACTTAATATTTTGATTAATTAAATTTGACTTAGCCTAATCTTAATGATTTGGTAATTACTGCTTGTTGTCATCACAAGAGTTTACTGCGGCGGTTCATGAAACGAGAGCTCCTACAGGACCGAACCCCTCTGCAGCTGACTCAAATCGAGGTGTTTGAGGAAAAGAACTGGGTCTCCCTTAAAAATCTTGACATTGGCCTGGGTGCTGAGACTGCCATTAAGGTAATTTTGTCGTAGATTATTTGGCTTTAGCTTTTTAGATGTGTACACCGTATGTATATTGTAATGCCTGCATCAAATCAACCATCACAGTTGTTCAGTATGTACAGTATTACCATAGTTCATTCATTACTTCATTACAGTAGTACTTTTATCATAATAAGTTTATTCTGATTTAGATTTGACAAGTAAACATTTTCTGTCAAATAATTGATGTGCATGTTCCTTAATGTGCATTGTTAGGAACTTCTGGGCAAACCAGGATGCAAGATTGGTGAACTCTCTGTGCTCACCTTCAGGCGAGAATGTTTGCAGTGCCTGGTTAAGGTAGTTAGGAAGCTACAGGAGAAATGTCCCCTGAAATTTCCTGTGGTCAGGCAGACAGCATGTTTGGACCCCTCAAGAATGAGCAGAGATCCAGAGTGGTGCATCACACAGATGAAGTGTATTGTACAAACATTCATCCAGGCAAAGCAATTGGCAGATGGCATTCCAGATGGTAAGAAATTTATTTATTTTTTATTTATTTTTTTATAAAATTTAATTTAATTTAATGAGAAAATATTGTATAGGGACAGCAGAAATGGATAGGTTATGCTCATTGCTTAATGTCTTGTGATAGAAAATTAATTTGATTTCCTACCCTTTTCACTCGGAGAAGCTTAAGTTTTTGCCAAATTATCTCTATGTGATTATGTGAATCTGTAATGTATGTACTTCATCAAATGGATGATGAAGCAGTTGACTGCAATATATTAAAGACATGAATAAATTTATCTTAAATTTTCTATCAATATTGTAGGTGATGTCATCATTCAGCAGTTTACATCTTTACTCTCTGTTGAGGCCAGAGATGAAGAATTTGTGTCCTTCAACCAGTTAAGCAGCATCTGGATGTCTTTCTGCGCTCAAAACTCAGCATGTTCCACCCTGAACTGCTAGTGTTCTGTTAAAGTCGTCTTCTCCTGTCTCCTGTCTCCAGAGGCTTCTCTGTTAATAAGGAAGTGAAAACGTGCATTCTTCTTGACAAAACTCTTGAAGCACTTAGATTAATTTGTGATTAGGTCAGTGGATGTGGTAGCATTCTAAAAGTACCGTTGACCAAGGAGCTCCTGGCCTCTGCTGCTTCAACATGGTCACAGTGCAGGCTGTACCTGGAGCATGAACGAAAAAAGGAGAGTGTCTCTAAAAGAACTCGAGAGAAAAGCAGCGGAGGAGGAGCTGGACAAACTCTGAAACCAGCGCTGAGTACTCAGCAGTGACTGAGTCACTCCAAACAGATGCAGACAAGTTGGCTGAAATAGCAGAGGGAAAAGCTGGGACCAAGATGCCAGAGCTAACCACAAAATCCAACACTACGTAAAAGATTAGAAAACAAGAAATGTGAAATCTTACAAATTGACAAAATTATAGAAGAAAAGGCCATACAGTTAAAGCGTTTGTAACAACTTGAACTCAGTCACTCTGCCCCCCCGCCACCCAGGTCACACACCTGAGACACACACACACAGGAGTAGGTGAGTGTGCTTAAAGGAACAGGAGCACGCAGAATCTGAGCAAAACATTCAACTCGACTATGTCATCTGTTTTTCTCTGAATTTGTGCATCAAGCATACACACACCTTTCGTAT
>JARVGQ010000474.1:32901579-32917224 GCA_031762355.1 Hypsolebias martinsi | reverse complement strand
CCCCCCCCCCCCCCCACCTCTGTCCTGTCGAAGCTCCAAAATTCATTATTAAACCCTGTGCCTTTGTGTAAAATGCTGTTTTTCTCTGCAAAAACATGCTGAGAACTTGTTTACAGATTTTTTTTTTAAGCTTTGTGTGACAAATGCTATGCTAAAGAGTTCAAACCACACCGTGCGTCCGCCATTTTGAGAACCGAAGAGAAACAGCCCATGTCATGTCAAGGGGCCTTCCTCCCATTTTTTTTTTAAAAGAGACACGCTGCTCTTCCTCGATTCATCCTTTGGTTCAAATAGTCTTGTACTGCCATCCGGTGGTCAAAAAAGGTACTCCACGCAAAACAAATTAAACATTTCTTCTTAAATTTGACAATGATTCCTAATTAGTGTCTACTAATTATTATTATGTTAAATTTGACAATAATTATTTAATATTGTCACATTTCAAACAATATTATCGTTTATCGCAATATTTTCTGAGACAATTAATCGCCTAGCAAAATTAGTTTTCGGGACAGGCCTACTAAGAACTTCAGTTTGAATAATGTAAACAAGTTTCGATCACTGGTAGAGATTTTATTTAGTACAGCTGAGGGCTGAGTGTAAAACAGTTTGACGTCGAGACAAACTGCACCTCAGTGACCTGGATATTGACACAATCAATCTTCCGAGCGGATACGAGCGCTTCTCTTTTTATTTGCTACATACGAGTCCCTGCTCTTCCCATCCTTCCCCCGCAACTGTTTGTACTTTATTTGCAAGTTCAAGCTCACCAGCCTCCTCCAGCAGGGGAATGAAACAATCTCATAACTCTCTCATTACCGCCCCCAGCCTCATGAAGAATACTGCTGCCGCTGCTCACAGATAATTTCAAACCTCGCTTTTGGGACATGGGAGACCATTTCTGTAGCAGTCGTGCTTTGTGCCTCTGAAACTCATTAGGTAATGTTATAAAGAGGCAAGGAAAATAAGGTTAAAGTTCTCATGATAATAAAAAAAAAAAGTCTGTATATGGAGCACATGTAATATGTAGTGCTTGATGAGAACGTTGGGAAGGAAAATACGACTACAGGATGCGCAGAAATTCACACCATCTATTTTCTGCAAGGCAGCAAAACCAAAAGTCTTGGATGAACTTTTGGTTAAAAAAAAAAAAAAAAAAAGTTCTTGTGCAGTTTAATTCCTCCAAACCTCATTAAGATGGGCGAGCAGATGGCCCACGTCGCTAAAGGCCAGATCATCACATCAGAGGAGATGGATGGAGATGAAAGCTGTCCCTGCTGTTTGACTAACAGAGCATACACAGTCTCTGAATGGACCATCCATCCTCTGAGGTGTGGACACCGAACGCTATATCTTCTAGTCTGTTGCTGCAACCAAAGATTTACAGCTTCATCACCAGAAAATCATTTTACCCCTTTTTATTGACACCGACTGTTGCTTTGAACCCGATAAAGATAATTTCGAATTCGAGCAGAGTGCACCAACAAACCGCTTGTGATGTATAGCTTTGATTGGCGCTTTACTGGAGTGCCAATTCATATTCAGCAGCTGTAAGTATCAAGAGAAATACTCGCAGACGTGACCGCAGACTCAATTTTGTTTTGCCAAGATCAATGGATTTGCTTAATGACTGCTTGAGGGTGCACATGCTGCAGGGAAGTGAATAAAAGTTGCTTTTGCAGATTGCATGTAGAAGCTGAGGACTACAGCTTGTTGTATACCACCATCTGCTGGACAAGTCAATCCACAGATATTTTGAATTGAAAATATAAAATCACTAAAAAATATTTGTTTTAGTGGCGTGATCTGATTAATTTAGTCAAGACAATTGGATACAATTGTTTTGTGGAAATTTGAAGTGCTTAAAACCCTTGTACATGTGGACTAAACTTTACAATTGGAAACATGGTAATGTCCAGACATGATGCAATTAAATACGTATATTTAATGATGAAACGTTCCAACTGTTTTAAGTGGAAATGCGTGCATGCACAGATCTACTTGTATATAGATATAAAGCTGTTTGTGTGTAGATGTGCGTTACGTGTGTATATACTTGAAGAAAAGCGATGAAGTTATGTGCCATAGCTCAAATAATAGTATTTATTGATGCATGTTAGTGTAATAAATAATGGCTAATCATCCGCACTAAAATAAATTGACAAGTTATTGTGATAACTTAGTTGCTGAGTTGAAACTATGAGGCATTGGTTGACTTGGTTTGACCAAGTAATGGTCAAAAACTTTGACTCGGTGGTGTCATTCTTCACAGTTTGACATTTTAAGCCAGGAGTTAACCGAACTGGACCTCACCTTACTCACCCTCTGCTTAAAGAACATAATAAATAAAGATATGATGGTTCAAAACTACTTGTAAGAAGATATTTACAGAAATGGTTTGGTGATTAACTTTAGTTTGCATTAGTGCGTTTGGGTTCTAAGGTAGTGCTAGTTGATGCTGATAGCCGTTAGCACCAGCTAGCTAACACCAGACCAAGTTTCAACTGTTTCATGTCCAAGATTTTGGGGTGTTTTTTTGTTTTTAACTCAACTTATTAGTTCGTCTAATTCAACAAATTAGTATATTTTACTGAATTTTAGTACCAGAAAGTTGGTAAAATATACTCATCTGGGGGGCAGCACGGTGGCGCAACTGGTAGAGCTGTTGCCTCTCATCGAAAAGGTTGCCAGTTCAAATTACAGCCGGAGACTTTTCTGGGTGGAGTTTGCATGTTCTCTCCGTGCATATGTGAGTTTTCTCCGGGTACTCCAGTTTCCTCCCACAGACTAAAAACATGCATGTTAGACTGACTGGTAACTCTAAATTGTCTAAAGGTATGAGTGAGAGAGTGAATGTTTGTCTTGTTTGTCTCTGTGTGGCCTTGTGATGGACTGGAGACCTGTCCAGGGTGTCCCCTGCCTCTCGCACAGTGATAGCTGGACATGGACACCAGTGACTCCCATGACCCAAAAAAGATGGATACTCAACTGGGTCAAACTGATAGACCAACCTTGCTAAGTTGAACAGAGGGCAGCTGTAAATGTGGCTGAAGTTATTTTGTCTCTGTTAGTTTTCACAGACAGGCTATTCTGGTATTTTGGTTGAATTCAAAAATTTGGAAACACTGATTAAGTAAAAAACAAATGTTTCATTATGTTTTTTGAAGCTATTCTTATCTTTACATTTTGTTTTTTACTTAAACGGATGAGGAAAATCTTTTAGTATAGTTTTAATTAATTTAGTTTTAATTTAATTTTATTTTTGTATTTGAAAGGCATTCTAACATGTTTTATTTTTCGTATTTCACTAAGGCTGAGTCAAATGTATGTGAAATTTGTTTGGGTAAGTGTTGTTTGTGAAACAGTGTACATGTTCATGCTAATTTGTTAAATAAAATGCTAAAAAAAAGAAAAAAAAATCCTGTATTTTTACCCAAAAAAAAAAAAAAAAGCTGACAACTGTGGTTATCAGAATAAATCTGTCAAAAAAAAAAAAATAAATAAAAAATAAAAACTTGTACTTTTTACAAAAAAAAACCTGGCAGCTGTGGTTGCCAGAATAAATCTGTAAAAAATACTATGAACACGTAAACAGTTTTACAGTTAGTTGTAATTTCAACAGTTTTACTATGTAGAATTTCCAAGATATACTGTAAACCTAAACACATTTTTAATGTACATCTACGTAAAATAATCTGTAGAATTTACTGTTTAATTTGTGTATTTTTACACTAAAATATTGTAAAAAGTACATTGACAATGTATTTAGGTTTACAAAATAGCTTGTTAATTGTACATCATAAAACTGTTGAAGTTACAGCTAAATCTGTACAACTGTTTACATGTTTAGTGTTTTTTTTTACAGATTTATTCTGGCAACCACAGCTGCCTGTTTTTTTTTTCCGTAAAAACTACGGAATTTTTTTTTTTACAGTGTAGATTATACCCACAATTCCCAGTTGGGCAAAGTTTGCACTAGTTTGGGTTAGTTGGCACCACCTGACCTAAATCAATTTCTGAATCTGGATGTATTCAGGTTGTGTAAACTGACACCAACCTGGATACAAACACGGAAGAGGAGAGAGTGGGACACAGAAGAGCAGACAGCTGTGCAGACAACAGCAGCAGTGAGCCAGTTGTCATCCATGTTTGTTACCCTTTATACCGTCGCCCTCACAAGAGTTTGTTGCCTTCAGGTGGTTTGACAAATTATGGAGTCTGTGATCCTCAACAGGTGCCTTGTCAGGTGTGTGATCCCCAGATTTTCTTTAATCACACAAAAATCTGCTGAAACGAACCTGTTGTGTTCTCAGAAACAGCTCCGTTCATCAGCTTTTCACTGGAGAAAATCTTACGTGAATATTGCAGAGTAATTTGAAACGCTTCTGTAGGTTTAACGGGGTCAATTGTTTACACTGAAATGAAGCGACGTTGCTGTAATCAGTCTGAAGGAGCGATTCTTTGCCATGTTTCTCTCATTTTATTGTTGGAACACCTGCAGGTTGTGAATTATCTGCAAGTCGCACAAATGAGGACGCCACACTGTGCACACAGTTTGCAGATTTCCACAGGTTGACTTTAAAGTACGGGACACATCCTGCATCTATTTATTACTCGCAGCTGATGCAAAGCATTGTACATTGAATAATGGCGGAGGCAGAGTTTTGGTTTTTTAATGTTTATTTCAAGAATGCATCTATAATAAAACCTAAAAATAACTGAACTGCATGATTGAATGTATTGTATCATTTGAAAGCTACAATAATATTAAAACTAAAAGACTGCATCTTGGACTATTCTGCAACTGCAAGTATATAAATTATTAGTAGAGGCAGATCAATGTAGTGGAAGTGGGTGTGTATTTCTGTATCTGTGCTTCGAGTGGCGCCACGTTGCAGTGGAGTGGTTTCTTGCAGAGGAAACAGAGTAATGAGAGAGAGAGACGATGAGCACGTGCAGCTATTTGTTTCTTAACAAACATGAGAGTTTTGTGAACTATGTAAGCAGTGAGATGAAAGGCCAAATATATCCATACAGTAGATGTTAAGTATCCAGAGAAGACAGTTTGCTGTTTGTGTGTCTTTGTGCTGATCATGACCTCGACACTTGGTCTTTATTGTTGCCCGTGGCAATAGCCTGCTGCTTCAATTTTACATGTGGTCTATGAATTAAACATGCAGGGACAGTGAAGGTGAGCTGTTCACTAAGAGGAAGGAGTGCATTGCTATTTTTGAAAATAAACAGACAATTTTTTTTTACATTTATTTAAAACATTTACAGATACTTATAAAGTATGGAACGTAAGAAAATCAACCATAAAAAGGGTTATTCTGAACTGACATTACAATTGGGGCTGTTTAAAAGAGTTTATGCAGATATGGCAGATATGTTATTCTAAAATGCGGGTCCACACTCAATGTAAACAAAGCACTGGGCTGAATCTGCCAAAACCCACTTGAGTCACATGACTGACCTACATTAAGTACATTAACCTGGCTGTAGTGTGTGTACATGTACAAATACAGCTGGTAAATTTAACCTTGGACCTTTATTCAGTCATTTTGGCTGTTTCTATAGATACACATGGCAGCTGGCATAGTCACAGATTTTGCTTATAAGCTTTTCATTTAAGAACGCATTAGCCATTGCTATGAGAAAAATAATGTTGTGTTTTTTTTCTAAATTAGAAATGAGTCAATTTATTTTTTTACTGGAGTTGTTACCAGATTCCTGTTTTAAATAGTACCGCCACAGCTGGAACTGGGAACACCACAAAATGATGCATGTTAGTGATACTGTTGTACTGCTCGAACAGAAGGCTGATAAATTAGTAATTTTTCTTGCTTAGCAGGTGATGTCAACCCAGGGAGTTGTGTTATATGCAGTAGGGCTGCTGAATGATCCATTCATAACACTGTTCACACTTAAGTGCTTCCGTCATCCTCGAGGCTTCCCACCTATCTGTTTGGAGAATTAATATATAACCACATGGACACCCCACCGGGTGAAAACATCTATTGCTTCTTTCAGTGTAATGCTACAATATGAAAAATAAAACTCTGTCGGTCCATAAAGTTAATATTTTTGGAACCCTTAAATGGTTTCTTCTTTCTTTGCTCATTTTGGATTTTTAGCAGTGATACAGTTAATTTACAAATACCTCCTTTGTACGTACCGTTTATTTGTACGTGTTCCTCTAATGTTTCTGGATGTTTGTGTGTTTGTGTAGCTTGAAAACCAGGATTCGGTGTGAACTCTGCTGAAGAGGACAGAGGCAGAGCTGAACGTGCGTGTGTCAGATGCCCCAAGGAAACAGGAGGATCCTCTGCAGAATCAGCGCCTCCTTGTGGAGGAGGAAAGACTCAAATACCTCAACAAGGAGGAGCTCATCATCCAGCAGCTCCAGTTAGTCTTTTATCAAGACGATAGTAATTGTTTAATCAGTGCATATTAAAGTGTTGGTAAGCATGGAAGGATTCATAAACGTGCATTGTTTCATAGCGATACATGTAAATGCATGCATGTACATGTCCCTTATTGATGTAAACACTTTGTACAGTTAGTTTTACATACAGGTAACCCCCGGTTTCCGGCCGAGTTCCGTTATAACGGCCCGGCCAGATACCGAAAAAGCCGGTTACCGGGACCGGCTCGCGGGGCGGCCGAAAACGAAACTAAAACCAACATGGCGGCCGTCACGTCTTTTTAAACGCGTTATTTACAACCTAAAACAACGCCAGCATACATTTTGTACCTCTAAAATGTATTTTAGAGCCGTTAACTTGCTAACAAACACAAAAAAAACTCAGAAAATAAGGAAAATTTCTGAAAAATACTGCCATTTCGGCCGATGACATCAATGGGGAGGCGGGCCGGATACGCGAAATGCCGGTTACCGGGAACGCCGGAAACCGGGGGTCACCTGTATTTTCTTTCTTTGTCCGACACAGGAAATGTTCATATCTGTTTTCCAGTTAGATGACTAATAAGGTGACTCAGTGCTGGAAAGAAATTGTAACTGTAATTAAGCCTGGCGTTGAGCAAGATGCTCATTAAGATCTGAGTTTCTTGGCTGTTTGGCCACTAATTAAAGTGGCTGTGAAAACGAGAGCTGACAGCTACCTGGAGATTTAATAACCGGATAAGTTGCCTCAGCCTCGCATGTGAAAATGTTCGTTGTGTGACGGTGGTCGCCCAGCTGCCGAAAGGCGGGCGACAATCAACAGATCTTAGAAAACACAGAAATGGTTTTACAGCTCGGACAGTTTTATGGAAATGAAGCTAAAATTTGGTGTGGTGGTAGCTGAGAGTCATCTTCAACACAAACTCCAGATGTTGACAGAATTTTCAAGACGTCGCAGGATTTCATAGGGCACCATTTACAAAATGTATAAAACAGCTGTAACTCAGTGGCTTTTCATTATAAGAGGATTTTTGTTTAGCACTTAACAAGGAGGCGAGTAATATGTAACCTTTCAAATAATGCTAGTTATTTATTTTGTTCATTATAATATTATGGGCTGTTGCACATGATTCTGACCAGACTAGCTTTGCACTAAACAAGTTTCCTCATTTTAAGTTGACTTACAACTATATTCACAAAACAATCATATGGGGATATATTAAATATGGATGCATGATATTTGATTTTTGGCCGATATCCGATATGCCAATATGTTAAAACTTATTTGTCCGATAACTGATACCAATAATGATATTTTTTCCTAGACCTACTTACAGTGACTACAGAGCTTTCGCTGCTGTTGAATTAAACTACTACATTATTCTGCATGGTCTTTGTCAAGTTGGCTGCTACCAAATGCAGAGGCTGAAAATGATGCAACACTTCAACTTGGATTATGTTTAATGTCAAATTTATTCATAATATTTACTCTCTGACACAATGACATCACTCGAACAGTGCAAATTTGTAAATTTTCACAAATCTAAACTCAACCTGTTCACAAGTGAAAAGTGCATAAGTAGTAGTGCATTAATAGATAACCTTTGTACTTGACAGTTTCTTAAATTAAAAATTAACTTAAAATACAAGTCTTTTATATCAGTGAGGTTTTCTTTTGGGGGGGAGGGGGGATGGTCGATGTCTGATATTTAACTGTATCGCCAATATCATCCGATACCATGCTGATAATATTGTGCATTCTTAATATTGTAGCAGCTTCTTACTTCAGTTTTCGCCAGCAGTTTGTAAAACGCTCACTCCTCAGGTCAGCTGTTCAGAACTTTCATTCCAGTCGACTGTGCTCACCGGCAGAGGATTAACAGAAACTTGAACAACAGTTTTTTAAGTGTGGCAGAGGAACCCCTGGTGCTCAGCCGTCTGTTTGTTCCATCTCAGTGACCTGGAGAAGTCGGTGGAGGAGATCCAGAAGGAGTCGTCTGTCAACCACAAGCTGGTGACGGTGCAGGAGCTGGAGGAGAAGTCTAATGTTCTGAGGAAGCTGGGAGAAACTCTCACGGAGCTGAAAAGTGAGTCACGCTGGCACGTCTGACGTTCTGTGCATGGCGTTGAACAGAAAACAGTTGTTTACTCTGGTAGACAGTTTATTATCCAGTAATTACTCACCGAGGCACTGATTATCTTTTAGTCACCCACAGCCAGTCTGCTGCATGTAATCACCCTCACATTGCTCACTGCCTGAATGAACCCACTGACCAGTTTCAGTTGTTTGAACATGTGAAGTTTTATTACAGCAAAAAGCTTTCATCCTGGAAAAATTCATCCAGTAACTGGAGCCTGGGTGTTTTCTTTGTCTCTACTTTTTCCTGCAGATCAGTTCCCGAGCCTGCAGAGTAAAATGCGGGTGGTGCTGCGGGTGGAGGTAGAAGCCGTCAAATTCCTTAAAGAAGAACCGCACAGACTTGACGCCCTGTTAAAACGCTGCAAGACTATAACCGACACTCTTGCCACGATGCGCAAGTAAGAACCAGCTCTGACAGAAACGCCAAGGTCCCGCTGCGTTGGTGCTCTTCAGTTCAGGAAGAGCGTTGAATTCTGATGGGCTGCCCTCACAGACGCTGAGAAGTTTCAATCAAACTGCTTAATACAGAGAAAGATGTATTTGTTGGATGAACTCATTTGAGTTTGATCGTTAAGATCCAAGCAAGCTATTTAAACTAGAGAAATTGCATTTCCTGCTAAAATGCAGTGTGAATGCTTATTGCTGAAGAAGATGCATAGCTGAAATTAGCTAAAAACTATCTGAATTGTAGCTGAAATTGAAGAACAGGTCTAAATTAGCAGAATAAAGAAGAAAGAACACATATTTCCTGAATTAGTTTTAAAGAAGCAGAAATTAACAAAAAATAGAAAATTAGCTGAAAAAGTTTAAATTAGCAACAAAAAATATCAACTGAAAGTACAGAAAGAAGCTTAAACTACTAGAAGGAAGTGAAAAGAGCTGAAATAAGCTTAAAAAATTATGTAATTAGCTGAAAAAGTGAAAATAGCATAAAACAGCTAAATAGCAGCTGAAATAGCAGAAAAAGCTGGAGAAAGCTGAAATGAGCATAACAAGCTAAAATTAGCAGAAATAGTTTAATTAAGTTGAAAGCAGCAAAAATTACCATGGAAAACTTGTATTTATCTGAAAACAGGTGAAATGAGCAAAAAAAAAAAAAGGGGGCTAAAAAAAAGTTAGCAGAAAAGGTATAACAAGCTTAAATTAGCAGAAGAAAGCAGAAAACTGTTTGCTCAATTAGGCTGTGGAGAGAGCGCATTTTAGCTGAATTAAGCTGAAAAAAGTTTAAACAAGTGCAAAAAATGTGAAATTAGCTGAAAAACTGAAATTAGCATAAAATAGCTAAATAGTAGCTGAAACAGCAGAAAATGCTGAAACTTGCAGAAACAAGCTGAAATTAGCAGAAATAAGTTAGAAGATGCACAAAAATGTTGTAGTTATAAAAAGAATCAGAAAGGAGCACAAAACAGCTGAAAGTAGCTGAAACTGTGTTGAAAGAAGCTGAAGCAGAACAAAATGTGAAAGGAGCAGTAAAAGGTTTTAAACACCTCTAAAGATGTGAAGGATGTAAAACGAGCTCAGTTCATTTTCTGGGAGGTAAAGTATGATTTTAAAATTTGTCCTCCATCTTTCACCAGACAAGCAAACGAAGGCATATGGAAGAAACAAGACACCTTCTCCAGTCCTTTATCAAAGCACAATGATGACTTGCAGAAATGTCCTGGCTTTGACATCACCTCTAGCCCACCGCTCACCATCAATGACCTCGGGGGAGGAAACAGCCTTTCTAACTGGAGCCCTCACTCCAGCCTCAGTCGAGGTCTCACTAACTCACCTGGCTCTCACAAGGACAGTCATCCTCCCGTAGCCCATAAGGGCAAAGCTCTGGAGGAGCTGGAGCGCCGTGCTGCTGCTGACAAAGCCTTGTCCATGGAAGTCCGACTGGTAGGACTGGTTCCTCGTTCTTGTTTATATTTCATGAGAACTGAATGCACATCAACAGTAACAGAGTATGTAAGTCAGACGCTACACTGGTTGGTTTCCTGTAACTTTGCAGGCGGCAGAGCGGGACTGGGAGGAGAAGCGGGCCAGTCTCACCCAGTACAGTGCCCAGGACATCAACCGGCTGCTGGAGGAGACCCAGGCTGAGTTAATGAAAGCTATTCCTGACCTGGACTTCGCTGCCAAGCATATCAAGCCTTCATCCAACGTGCCATCAACCCAGAACCCCCAAAGTGGAGCAGCAACCCTAGAGCATCACTCCAACAAGCCCCAGCACAAGCTTTCTGCTAAAGAGGGGGGGTCCAGGCGTGGCTCTGGTAAGTTCTGGTGTTCATTATCAAATTGTAAACAGTTCTGTCTCTGAATTTTGGTTTCTAAATATGTTTTTTATTTTCCAGACGAGCTGACAGTACCTCGAGATCGCACAGAGAAACCCTCCAAGTCTCCCCCACCTCCACCACCCAGACGCAGTTTCCCCTCGTCTCCAGGCGTCACCACCCGCAGCGGAGAGCCACTTCTTCCAGGAAAAAGCATAAAGGTAGCGCAGTAACAATTTAAAATTGATCGTTTTTTACAAAAAACAAATTCAACAAATGGCACGTTTGCTGTTGAACAACTTTTTAAGCTTTTGCTAATTCACAAATCGACACAAAAATGCTGTTCCAAGTTTATATATAATGTTAATTTGTTAATTTAAATAGCATTTTTGACATATCAATAAATGGTGAGGTGTACATTCTGTGCGTAGCTTTAGATAAGATATTAACTAGGGATGCACAAATTGGATTTTTGGCCGATATCTGATATGCCAATAAGTTAAACCTTATTTGGCCGATAAACAATACCAATACCAATATTTTGTTCTTAGACCTACTTACAGAGACTACATACATACGTACTTTCTCTGCTGTGGAATTCAAATACTGTTATTCTGCATGGTCTTTGTCCATTTGGCCGTTTCCAAACGCAGATGCCAGAAAGGCTGAAAATGATGCAACACTTCAAGCTGGATTATGTTTAATGTCAAATTTATTCATGACATTTACTCTTTTTATATCAACACTTGAGCAGTCATACAAAAACATTGTCTTTCATATATAAACAGCGCCTTTTATATCTGTGAGTTATTTTGATGGAATGGCCAATGTCTGATATTTAACTTTATCACTAACTAATATCGTCCGATACGATACCATGCCGATAATATTGCGCATCCCTAATATTAACAGATTTTATTTTATTTTTTTAGAAATCTGAATCTGAAGAGGCTGATGCACAAAAACCTCATGTGAAATTGAGGAGGACCATGTCTGAAAACCCTCGTCCCGCTTCCACACCTCCAACACTGGCCTCTGGAGAGAAGGACGACAGAGACGTGGAGAAAATTGCTGCAGAATTAGAGGTAAAAAAATTGTTGACATTGCATTAGATTACAGTAATTATATTCTGAGTTCTGTTTTGTAAAAGGGAAATTGTAATTTTTAGTTACCCATGGTAACGTTCTGTTCACAATATCCACTAGATTCTTCGCGCTCACGTTCTCTGAAAGGGTGAGAGCAGATAAGCTCATCATCATTAGCACATGTTCAACCAGCAGGTGCCATATGTCTCCGTGCGCCCGGCTCTGGGAAAGCCCAAAGATCCCATAATGCTCAGTCGCACACATCATCACCCCGGACTCACAGACCACACACAGACACATGGACCTGATAATGACCTGTTCTGTGTTTGAGACCACCCGCCTGAAATCTGACGGAACAAACACCAGACAGGAACTTATCTGGACCCGTCTTTTTGGTTTCTTGTCTCAGACTTGTTGAAAATTCTCGTTTTCCCTCACCAGCTGTTTGAGAGAGCCCCGATCAGGCTCCCCCGCCCCCCTTCGCTTTGCCTCCCTGTTAGCCTGTGCAGCAGGGAAAGTTCTCCCCCCACCAGGTTGGACCTGTGGCCCCTACAGGCCTCAGTCCCCGCCGAGGTAACACTTGCTGAACTTGAGCAAACTGGATTGCTGCGCTCTGTCTTTTTTCTTTCTAACCCCCCCCCCCACCACCCCCACCACCACCTCCACCACATACAGAAACCCCCCACTACTGTTCAGCTTCTGTCCACGTTCTCTTTTCACACTCTTCAACCTAAAGTCTCAAAAAAACCTTTGATCTCTTTTTGACGCTCACATGCACAAGGCGTTAAAGTACCTGAAAACAAGCAAGGTACCTTAAAATAATTTTATATTTTCACACAGTCTTTACTGTTATTAGTGGCGACAGAGTCATGTTTATGTAGTAACAAAAAAATAATAGTCCAGTTGAAACAAACGGACTTAGAGAATCACTGAAGTGAATCTAAATGATTGATGGCCAAGGTAAAAGTCATAGATGTTACCACCTTCAACTTAAATGATGTGCACAAACATGTAGTTGACTGGCTTAAAAAGTCAAATTAATAAATATAAACACGCAGAAATTTGTATCATCATGTTACAGTAGTCAACAAAATGTTCTAGTTTTTATTTTTAAATGTTTCTCACTAACTGACCGTTGCATGTTTCTTGCACAGTGCAACTGCTTTGTGTCAGTAAACTCATCACTCTTATGACTTGAAGACATAATGTCCAGTTTTAAGATACATGCATTTACACACAGATACTAAAAGAGCAACACAGAAACATTATGTTTCTTTTCTTACTTTCCCTAGTTGTGCTTGTGTGTGCTTTGAACATGTATCTAATGTTTGTAATAATTGTTCTAAAGTATAGGTCAGTATGTTTATATTCATATCTTATCGTGTTTATTCATAGGGAGGAAAATTGTTTGCTGTCCCCCACATCGTGCTGACAGAGTGTTTACCGGATTCTCTCACTCCTTCAGAAAATCCTGTGAGAGACTTAACTGCTCGTATTGTAGAAGAGAGTCCAACACGAGATGTGGCTCCTCAGCACATGGTCTTCAGACCCA
The DNA here is from genome assembly GCA_031762355.1 of Hypsolebias martinsi. Lineage (NCBI taxonomy): Eukaryota > Metazoa > Chordata > Actinopteri > Cyprinodontiformes > Rivulidae > Hypsolebias > Hypsolebias martinsi. Next base: position 32,903,786 of record JARVGQ010000474.1, on the reverse strand, counting down.
CAGTTTTAAGGGAGGGGCTTTCAAAGGGACCTCAACAGGAGCGACGCCTGTTGGATGAAGATTTCAAACAGGAAGTCACTCTGCTTTTGACTGAAGGGGAGATGAGGGCCTTGTCTCCTCATGAGGCTCAGGAGCTGTGGTGCACAGGCAAAGTTCTGCAGACTCTAACCATCTCACCACAGACTAAAGTCTCTGAAGCTGAGCTTGGTCAACGACCTGTTCTTATGCACTTTAAAACAGAAAATACTCCCAGAGATGCCTACAGACTGCTGCACTCCCTGCTGGAGTTGTCTAAACCTGTTCCCAAACCCAGAATGAAATCCTCTCAGCAACCCAGCAAGCAGAGCTCTCTAATGGAGGCTCTGAGGAGAGGGGTGGAGACAGGGGATGGTGCGGTGATGTTTCAGCACACTGATGAATCCAGAACACAGCAGATGGACAACAGCTCTGTGGACAGTCTCACCAGTCGGAGGAGAATGACTCAAGAGGCTCGTCTCAGTACCTACAAAAGGCTTGACAGTTTGGAGGAAACCATTCGGGAGCTGGAGAACACCTTGATAGAGATCGGTGGACATCAGACGGCAGACAGTCTCTACACTGAAACATCCCTGACTTCACAGAGGACCTCAGAGGCCAAGAAGCCACCAGTCCCACCAAAACCATCAATCCAGGTTACTTACTGCTGCTGCGTGAAGTTTCTTGCTTCATTTCTCTTCTTTGCTTCTTCTCTGCGAGTGTCTGCTGGGACTTTCCTCTTCAAGCTTCTGATGTCTGCACCCTGATCAGACTGAGAAGAAGCTGTGCGGATAGACAACAGTTTTCTTTTTCCATTCTGTGTCCGGCTCATCCCAGAGCACTTCATCATTTCTCTGTTAATCAGATTTAACACCTGATCTTTGCCAGTTCAACAAATTTCACCTCTTGTCAAATTAACATAGAAATAATGCAAACAATTCAGATTTCTTCATCTTTTTTCCTCTTGTCATATCTAGAAAACAACTTTTGCTTACCTTGTCTGCTTTAACTTGAAATCAGCTTTCTTTCCCTCAGGCAGAACCATTGCTACCAGCAACTGTTTTGTGTGTCGACAACCTAAAGAGCAAAATCTGCTTGTTCCAAGTTTTGCATTAAACGGTTGTAGTCATTACAAAAGTGTTATAGTTTCTCATATTTTCTGTACCCGGGCCTTTAGAAGGCAATAAAATATATTAGTGCTGCTACTAGAGCTGTTAGAAATGTTAGAAAAACTCCTGATGAGTGATATTATTGGTTAATCTGGCCAAGATGATATCAACTGTGATAAATCTAAATGTTCCTCATTTCTCTTCTGTCATTACATGACCTCTGTTAGATGTTGACATCGAGGTTGGTGACGAGTCCATTGAACTGAACAAATATATTATTAGCACACAGAACATGACTGGAATAAAATGGTCTTTGAGTTGCAGTTCCAGCTCTTTTTTTAGTAGAGCCCAACCAATTTCAATTTTGGCTAAAGTCAATGCCATATTGGGAGGGGAGGGTTAATGCCAATAACCAATATAACAGCTGATTTTTTTTTTTTGCAATTTGTCCACCCCCCCAAGTATCAAAGAAAACAGCGAATGGAGCGGGACTTGTTTATTTAGCAACCATGAAGCTAAGCTAATCAGATCCACGCTATATGTAGTCTGACAGTAGGTTTACAAGGTGCACCAGTCATAAAACCAGCTCCTAATGTGCATTCACATTTTCTGTCCTTCACTACTCACCATACAGTTATTAAATGTGTTTCAAAAATATAAAGAAACAAAGAAACGTCCTTCCCTGTTCGCTGTTCAAACAGTAAGTCACGTATGGTGAAGGCCTAATTAGTATTGACTGCAGATGTCTTTATTTTTCTTTGCATGGAAGTAAAGATTTCACACAGTACATTTCATTGAGGACAGCAAATATAACATTAACACTGGATGTCCTCACAAACGAAGCTCTATCCGACAGGACTGTTGCTATAACGACTGACAACAAGGCTAAAGTCCTGAAGGCAGTGCAACTGAACACTAATGTTAGCTTTTAACTTGAGACAGTGGCTAATGACAAGTGGGTTGGAGGATTGAAGTGAATTTATTATTGTTGATTTGTTTTACAGATCATCCATCCATCCATCCATCCATTTTCTTCCGCTTATCCGGGGTCGGGTCGCGGGGGTAGCTGCCTAAGTAGGGAGG
>JARVGQ010000474.1:32845763-32856962 GCA_031762355.1 Hypsolebias martinsi | reverse complement strand
CATGGACAGAAACTGGAAGTTGGTTCCACAAGAGAGGAGCCTGAGAACTGAAAGATCTTCCTCCCATTCTGCTGCTGCTGGAAACTCTAGGAACCACAAGTAAACCTGCAGTCTGAGAGTGAAGTGCCCTGTTAGGAAAGTATGGAATAGTAAGATCCGTACTATAAGATGGAGCTAGGTTGTTGAGGGCTTTGTAGGTTCGAAATAATCTGTCCAGATGACCTGACTTAACTTCTTTGTGATGTATTTACATGGATGATTGAGCTTTCATGAGGATATTTTGAATTCTATTCTGAATTTGACAGGAAGCCATTGGACAGAAGCTGGAGAAACATGATCTACCAACTCATTAAAACTGATAGCAGCACTTTGGATCAACTGAAGACTTAGAGGAAAAGGTTCATGCTCAATAATCCAGGTACCAAATCCAATGTCAGTCTCAGTTGGGTCATCTGGACAGTTTCTTTTTTTATAGAGAGGTTTCACCCGCCATCCGGAGGGCTTCATCAGTCGGAGGAGTTCCAGTAAACTGTTTCCCCACCAAGCAGTAAACTCCTTAAGTGGACCAACCTCTGAGTGATGAAGCCCTCCGGATAGAGGGCGAAACATCTCTATTAAAAAAGAAACTGTCCAGATGACCCGACTGAGAATTATTGGACTTCTTGAAAACGTTTTTGAACACTCAGACAATAAACTGTTGCAGTAGTCCAGCCTAGATGTGAAAAATGCATGGATCAGTTTTTCTGCATCATTTCAGGACAATGTTTTTCATCTTGATACATGTACAGAAACATACAAGTATTAGCAATATTTGACATTTGAGTAGTTGATTTTTGTTGCTTTAGCTCACCAGGAACTCCTTTTTGCTCTTTGGATATCCCTCTAGGATGGCGTTCATCATGTCTGAAGCCTGATGAAAACAAAGAACTACTTTATCATTAAAAATAAAAAAAAGACAACCAACTCTTACAAAAAACAGTTTCAAAATAACTGCATTTTAGAAAAAAAGTTTTACCAGTCTCTTCCTCTTTTTCCACTCTTTCACATAAACATCTCGGTCTTTATATACCTGTAAAAAAAAAGTAGCTTATTGCACAAGAAATGCAGAACTGCAACAGAATTTTTTTTTTTTTTACCTTCTCCTTCTCTTCTGGAGTGACATGATTTGTAGCTGATTTTATCTTCTCCAGACGAGTTTTGTACCTAGAATTCTCTGCTTTGAGCTCTTTCGTCTCTGTCACCATTTCCTCTGTTGTGAGGGAGCTGTTCAGCTCCTTCAGCTCTGGTAGCAAAGTATTCCCTTTTCAGTGAAATGCTCTACAGTAGCGTTTTATGCACTGACTCAAACAAGATGCAAAGATCAGCTGTGCCTTGTACCTGCATCCAGCTGTTTGCAGCTCTGAGTGAGGGTCTGCAGCTCTGCGCTGACCTCAGAGATCTCATCATCCATAGCCTTCAGATCCGATTCGTTCACATCTTTAAATTGATCCTGTATGAGATTAACAGCAGTCAAGTTAAACAGTCACCTACAAGGTTCCTGGTCACAGCAGAACATTTAGATTAAAGCAAGAAGGTCCTGGGTTCAATCCCCGGTTGGACCTGGGGTCTTTCTGGGTGGAGTTTGCATGTTCTTCTCCTGCTTGCCTGGGTTTTCTCCAGTTTCCTCCCACAGACCAAAAACATGCATGTCAGTCTGCCATCAGGCCCAGACCTCCCTGAGATCTGTGGTCTCAATGGGATTTGCCTGGTTAAATAAAGGTTAATAAAATAAAAACGGACTCACCTGACTGGCAAAGTAAATTTTCTGCTTGCCATACGTCTTCTCCTTTATCTTGCCCTCCAGAGCCAGCAGCTCCATGGCTTTGACCACAGCCTGACAGGAACAGCACTCTTTCAGCTGCACAAACAACACAAACTGTGCACAAGTGAAGTGATCTCACCGTTTTGCCCAGTCCGTGCTGCTTCTGCAAATTACAGAAGACATCCTGGGCGCTGTAGGGTCGGTTCTTTTCATTTAGGTAAGAAAGAATCAGTGACGCCCCTATAATGACAGCAGTTATGACTGAGCAACATATTTATATTGGCGCCTTTTCATCCCTAACAAAAGTAGAAGAGCCTAGCTAGGCTAGCGTTAGCTGCATGCTAACTGAGCTAAACTTTCTCACAGTGGAACGTGTTTTGCTCAATCCATACGGGTGTCAGATAACCCAAATTTTCAAAGTTTCAGTTTAAAATCTTCTGTCATAAACATAAATTTTAATATACCGTTATCTTTTTTGCTCATTTTCAACTGGTTCTTCCACTTCAGCTTTCCCGTTTGTTTGAGTTTTGCGCAAAAAATGTGCGTCACGATAAAGATCGTTTATACCTTAAGATGCGTCACACCAACGGAAAATCTTTCTTCACGTGTTAGCAAGATCGGAAATATAAGCAGAGTGAGACATCTGCAATTTGGCTAGTCTCGGTTGTTATAGGTTAAGATCTTTGATTTTCATACTCGACAGGAAGTAAGGGTTTTAAAACCCCTGTTTGTCCAGTCGTGTGGCATTACAAGACAAAGTTTGTTGCAAGCATTTTATTCAATCCAATTTTCACGTCAAAACATATCAAAACCAGATACATAGAAGAAAATACAACATTATGTGCATGAAATGACCACACTACAGATCACCTATGCTGAAAATTTGACTTTTCATTAAGCAGCTTCAACATTCAGACCAAATCAAACAAATAAATTCTAATTTTCTCTAATGTCAGTATTATTCCATCAGCGCACCTTTTGTTTGCAACTCTATAAATGTGGATCTGGCTGTTTATTGTTGTAATAAAAAATCTTGCTGTTGTAAGTTTAGTAAAAACAATGAAAACGATGCATCGTTCTAGAAAACAGCATTTTAGAATCCAGATATTTGCTATTTATTAAGTCAACTGTGATATACTTTAAGTTTAAAGTGCCATTTTCAAAATCACCAGAAATCAGCACAGAAGCCACTTTATCAATTAACACAAAAAACTTTTTACCCAACTCTAATGTAAACATAGTTTCATTTAAAAACATAAAAGCCTTAAAACCAGAATTTTTTTTTAATCTTGACTGAACACAGAAAAGCCTAAAATGATTTTCTTAAAATATAAAAATAAATCAAATGACGGGTTACTTTAGAAAAGAGGAAAATACAAAGAGAGCTTATGCAAGCTAACAATGACACTAACGGGGAAAATATTCTAAACGAAATGAACGGCTTTAACCATGAGGGCACAAGAACAAACATAACTTTACTCTCCTGGTTCAGTAAAGACTGTAATGTGGCCAACAAATTAAAAAAAAATTAAGTGTTTCTACAAGTAAATCAGCAGAAAAGAGGGAAACGAGGATAAAATTGTTCATTTTTATGCTTCTCGTTTTAGATGAAAATTTGTCCAAAAACACATTACCTGATAAACGATTAAAAAAAAAAAAAAAAACTTCAATGAAGCTACAAAAACCTGTAACGTCAAATTCAAATGCAATGAATTATTTAAAGGATTGAGTTATAGCAGTAATAGCTATATCTGGTTCATAAAGGTATGAATACAGTATTGCAATAATGTAATGTATTTAGCATTAAATGCTTTTTATTAATGTTAGTGATCAAAGATGGCTCAGGTGAAGTAACAGGAATGTTGTTTTTGGTCCTGTGTTTGGAAAGCCCTCTACGTTGAGTCCTCCATGTAGACAAAATTTCATGGAGCACACTTGTATGTTCTGGGCGTATCAAGTTGCAGAACTGCAGTAAGGTTCAGAAGTGCTATTTATTTTGGTTGTGTTCCCTATTGCTCAGCCTACAAAGTAAAAACTTGTACTGATAAGAGCTAAAGAATACAAAATATGATTTCAAAAAGAGGAAGGAAAATGAAATACTTCACAGTGATGTACTGACGCCTACCAGAAGCAAGGCTGCTGGAACCTAAAATCATCGCAACACATTTAAATGTTCACGCTCTTATTTTTGCACACTACCCATTAAACTGCGTGATCTCTGCAGCTCACACACACACACACACACACAGACGCACACACTCCTCACTGTGGTTTACCAAGCAGGCTCGATAAGAAGTTCGACCCGTGGCTCTCGCCCCGTCTGGAACCCCCTCCTCCACCTGCAGCGGGATCCATCTGGTTCAGTTCAGACTGATCCAGCATTTCAAAGTCCTCTGCGTCCCAGTCTGTGTCAAACTCAGAGCTGGACTGTTTGCGGTAGCTTCGGTGACCCCCGTTTTTGGGGTGGCTCTGTCTGCGCTGGGTGGCAGGAGGCCGAGGTTGCATCGCCCCTGCCAGCGCCGCCTGAATCATGTTGCTGGCAATGACTCCGGCCAATTCTCCAGAGAGCGAAGCAGGTGGAAGGCTGCTGAGAGAGCCGAGAGACAGTTCTGGATCCAGATCATCCTGATCAGAGTCCAGATGAGCATCTACATCCAGCACTGAAGCCCGGTGGCTAGCAAGCCCTGATGGGCCAAGACTAGGTAGCCCAATGCTTGTGTCGTCGTCATCATCCATCAGAGTGGCATCAGGGTTGATGGACGGGAAGTCTGGGAGGTCTTGGGCAAAAGATTCCTCAGCATCGCTGTGTCTGTCAAGATCTGATTAGAAAAACAAACAGAAAACAGATGAGAGAGCAAAGTAGAAAACAAAGACAAGACATGAAGCTTGAAAATATGAACATTTACCTTCAGAGCCCTCTGTGAGCGGTGTCTGACCACGTGACAGGTTAAATGTTCCATTGTCGGTGTAGGAAACCTCAGCATCAGAGTGCTCAGAGTCTGTCAAAGCAAGTTCCTTTGCAACAACAGCATCGTCAAACTGGGGGAGACAAGTCAAAGAAACGACGATGAATCTTTAAACTGTGCCGTTTTCATTTTGTTTAGTCTGATACAGTAAAAATCTTTAAACATCTTCCCTTTCATTCTGTCATGAAGAGAAATATTTTCTCTTTGATACTTTATGTGCACTCAAACCTACCACACTTCATCTCACACAGTGATGCAAATGTATACATGTGTAAAAGTTCCTAACCTCAGCAGGAAGTGTGTGCTGCTGTATTAAAGGACAAAGCAACAGGTGTGGAGGAAACAGTTCTAACTGATCAACGTTGTGCTTTTAAAGCCAAAACAGAGTTTTAAAAAGTGTCAGACCTGCTTGCCCTGTCTGTTCTCACACACATCTTAACAGTTTAACTCAAATATAGAGAAACTTTGGAAAGTTAACAGACTTACTGTTGGGCAGAAAGCAGCCAACTCCTCCTCGCTGTCGCTGGCTTCACCTGAGGCTGAGCCCCGGATGGGCATTCGCAGGACTGCAAAACGCAAGAACAGGCGCACGACTAATGATTTCTGATGTTAATTTGCATAACACTGTTGCATTAAAACTAACTTTAAGAAAAATACTAAACTGAAAACAAATAAAAAATTATATTACAACAAAAGTAAACAAATTAGTCTGTGAAGGGATTCACAAAATTAGTAAGAAAACTTGTTTAAAACAGACAAGTGTGGTTTCTTGCCACTAGAGGGCAGTGACGTATTATGAAAAGAAAAGCTGGTCTCCTTTCAGCAGTAAAAGATTTACTCAATATTAAACCACTGAGAAATGGCATTAGAGCACTTAATTGAAAATTATTTGATAGGTACCACTGTGATAATTTGAATTTCTGTAGCTTACACTGATTATCAATAGGCTTTGACATCATGTATCCACGAACACTGAAGTCCAGCCGCTGCAGGACTGGCTCCAGCTTCCCGCACACAATCTGAAAAACCCTGTAATGGGCAGCCAGTGGGGCCAGAAGAGTGGCCAACACTAGGGTGGGAAAGAAAAGAACACCAGTAAGTGCAAAAAATAAATAAATAAATAAATAAAAGTCAAAGTTTCTTTATTTGTCATAAAGAGCACAATTGTGTACACAGGGTCCCAGTTACATCCAACAAAAGTATAAAATGTTTAAGACAAACAGTAATAAGATCTAAGATATGAACTAAGAACAATGTTAAACTAAATATAAGCTAAGCACTAGAGGTACAAAAACAATACGCCACAAACTTTGTCCGAAAAGTTGCATGTGTTTGTGGTATATTTAGATTCCCAGCAGATTTCCTCTGCTCGCTGTAGACACAAACCAACAAACCCTTTAAGGCTGGGATTGGTCTTCCCTGCTGAGCTCTGCAGCCTACACTGGTGGAAGGTTAGGAGATTAGCCCACTGTGTCTGACCTCCTTAGCGTTCTGCCCGGCTCCCAGCCCTCCTTCACTCTCCTCCTGTGTCTTATCTCTGCTTTAAACACCTCACAGAGCAGGCTCTGGTACTACAGAGCTCCATGGATCTGGTTTCATCAGCCATGCATTTTTTTAACAGTCTAGTCAGGCTGAGTTTCCCTGCCAGCACGGCCTCATGAAAGGGTGTGGATCTTTAATTAGAACGGGTGAAACTGCTGGGACTTACGAGAAGAATAGGAGAGCACCAGTCCAGGAATGTAGTTTCCAATCAAAGCCAAGCAGGAGAATATGCCACAGGTCAGGATGCAGAACTATCACAGAACAACAGGACACACGTGGTTATAGGTCAGAGCCAACACTGCACGCTGACAAGAGAGCACGTCAACACAACAAATTATAAATATATATCCTAAAAGGCTAGTTTTCTGTAAGTATTCCGTAACATATTTTTATAGTAAAGTATTTGGTCCTCACATTGCCAGGGTTTTGATGTTTGTATTCCATCATTCTGGATTTGAGAACCGATGCACTGACCCAGGCCTCTGCAAGGTGGTGGCACAGTTCAGGCACGCTGAGGATACCAGGCTGTACCAGACCCCAGCTGGACAAACACAAAACGTTAAACTAACCTGTTGGGTTATAGAACGTCTGGTTAGAATACGGGCTAATACAGTCAACAGTTACAAACCTCTCATTTTCTGATTCATCCAGCTTTCTGACTGTGGAGAGAGCACATCAGTTACTATTTTAGAAACGGTTTAAAACAACTACAACACTTATAAAAGAACTAATGGGTCAGGTTTGTTTTATATTTTTTCACATTGAGAACATACAAAGTTCTTAAATCACTTTCAAAGTACAGTGCAGGACTGCTGATTAGTGACAAATCTATTCTGGAAATAAAAACACGTGTAAAAGATATACTGAAAATGAAGAGTGCCCATTGAAATAAAGTGTAGAACCTCTTATCTCTGGCCAGATCTTATTCCTCCAAGTATCAACAAATACCAGCACAGCGAGGCCAGAAGCCAGCAGAAACAGCAGACGCAGCGACGTCAGAGCAAAGAACCTGCAAACAAAATAAAATGGAAAACAGAAACTTAATCTCCTGCTTGTTTTTACCCCAGAAATAAACAATAAAATGTGGACAGATTTGTGCACAATTCACTGAATCACAAAACCAATGAGAGGTGACCTACTGTTTCATTAGAAAACAGTCAAAATTATAAAAGTATTACATCTTCTCCTGGTGAAATGGCTGTTAAAGGAATGAACAGGTGACAATGCAGGTTAAGTACTAGTTAATAATCTAAACCAATGTGTGGAAAAGCCACAACAACATTCTCAGTCTTTCACTGCTGCTCCATTTACAAGATGTGAACATTTGTTGAGCACTACAATGCTGCAAAATTCTGCCAAAGTGGAGATTAACCTAACCCAGAATTTGCAGGAAAGTCAAAGGGTATTGGTATTTGGGTTAGTGGTGACGTTCTGCTACAACGCAAACAAAATGTGCAAACTCCCCTGTGAAGCTCTGTTTTCTACAATGCGATGTAACAACACAACAGAGGTTTAAGAGTTTTTAAGGCACATAATCTGTCACAAGGCCGAATAAAAATGAGCTAAACAAAAACACATATTCTGAAGTATAAACTGCACAGTGGATAATCCATGACATTGCACTAGGTTTCTGGAATTAAGAATTAAATTACAATTAAAGGTGCAGAAAACACAAATATAAAAGCTTATCCTGAACCTGAGTTGCTGATGGAGGTTGAAAGAAATTACTCTCAATAGCTTTCCAGATAAACTGAATGCAATTCTGAAATGTGGGTTTAACTAAGCTGAATCCAAAATAAACCAAGTGAAAGTTTGAGTCATGTGATTGATTTAATTGGGGTTGTCATATTTACATAGGTAAACAAATATGGCAAATAGGACAAATATAGAATACAAGTATATAAAGATATAAGTGTGAATCTGCTGCTAACACAAAAAAGAAAATGAATAGCTGTGACAACTGTCAGGATTAAATTTTGGAGATCAAGCAGAGCAGTGGAAAGTCATAAAGGCAGCTATGCTGTTTGTGCAAAACTTGTTTTTGAACCATAAGTTTACTGTACCAACCTAACTTTTTTTTAATTGCATACTTTGCACAACAACCTGAGCATAAATGCATAACAACACATCAATATTACCAATACAGCAACACTTTTCGATGGATATCACAATTGTTTCCACAGGTACAAACAGCTAAATGGAAGCCATTCACAAATTGTGCTTACAAACTTTGAGTTTTTGGATACAGTAACCATAAATGTGTGGGGAAATGGTGTGAATTTAGTCTTTTAAGGATTATTTTAACCTATCTTTATAACGTAGTGATGTTTAAGTTTAGTCTACAAGGCCATCAGTGTTGCCTTGAAGTTTCAGGTGAAACACTTGGATTGTGTAAAAGCACCTGAATCTTGAATATTCTGTAAATCACAGGCTATCAAAAGATAAATGAAAACCCACCAGAACACAACGTTGACAACAACGTAGAGAAGGGCACTATGCAGGGGTCTTTCCCACACCAGGACGGACTGTAGGTAGGTCAGAACCGGCTCGTACGGGCCCAGCTTGGACAGAAGAGCAGCTCTGACAGCCCGAACCTGAACGTCTCTTTCACTGGAGCACCAGCGAGCCCGCAGACACAGCCCGGACTCCTGCTTGGCAGAGTCGTCCTCCATGGATCCCGCTTCTGTCGCTCCAGTGTGGGCCATCTTAGCGTCTACTGTGGACAAAGTGAACCTGTAAAATAAAACTGCTTCATAAGAAGGGGGCACCACAGCGGTCACAACACCACCTCTACTAACGGACAGGCAGGCAGAGAGGGATCCAGCGAAAAGACTGTATCTGTGTCTACAGTTATATATGTTGCCGGTTTTAAAACAGTCATGTTACCGAACGCATTATTACGGATATTCTAGAAGAAGCAGACGCTTACTATATTGTCATTTTTTCACTAAAAATGTAGGTCTCGTCTCGTCAACATGGCGTATCCTGTTTTTCCGATTACTAAACGGACCAATCAGAATCCTCAAAAACGACTGCGTCATGGTGCATTCAAGTACAGTACATTAAAAAAATATTTTGCCATTCAGACCATAGATATATAAACACTGATTCAGACCATATACAATAATACGTACATGTATTAATGTCTATGATTCAGATTGTGGTACGTGAACACATTCGCTTTATTGTACATCTTTAATCAAATAAAAACGAGATGTTCTAACCTATAGTACTGATTACAAACTTGTTTAACATAAAATAAGGTTTAAAAATAAATCCATTTTCCCTACAAAGTTTGAACACAGTTTACCGAACATATATGTCGTGCTAACCTTTTTTTTAATCTGAAAAGTTGTTCGAAGACAAAAGTTAAACTTTTAAAAGTGTGTACACCGCTGTTTGTGGTTTCTATTTATCCACTGAATAGAAAGTATTTGCTTGGCGTTACATTTTCCAAAACAGTAGGTGGCAGCACGTCAAGCAAGACGTCGAAGAAGCGACCGATCCGCTAGTGGCTCTGCTCTATTTCAACGTCAACGTACTTAGTGGTTATGCGACGCTCTTCTGCCTCGGTCTTAACGTCACTTCTGTCCGAGTCATGCGCCGGTAATACAAAATGGAGTGAACCCACTAACAAGCGGGAAGGAGCGGGCTGGAGGAGGTTAAGTGGACGAAGAATCGTAGCTCTGTTTATTGACTATTTAGCTAGGTTGTCTGCTAGCTAAAAAAGGAGCTAAGAGAGAACATGCCACGGGAAATAATAACGCTTCAGCTCGGACAGTGTGGAAATCAAGGTACGTTGCTAACGATTCAAAAGCTACTATTGTTGTATCCTTGCTAATTAGACTAACGGATTCCCCATAAGAATATTGCGAAGAATACGTAGTTAGTGTCAGTTTTTTTTAGCTGTAATTATGGTAAGTTAATCTAACGTTTTATCCACACATTTCTTCGTTTTGTTTTGCAGTCGGTTTCGAGTTTTGGAAGCAGCTGTGTGCAGAACATGGCATCAGTCCGGAAGGAATCGTGGAGGAGTTTGCAACTGAAGGGACGGACAGAAAGGATGTGTTCTTCTATCAGGTAGCAGGAGCACACATTTACATTTAATATGAAAGTTTTAACTGTTGGCATATCCTTACAGAAATCAAAGTTCTATCTTGCTGGCTAAATGGATCATGTTCAATAATTTCAAGATACTGTATACGGGTATTTCTTCAAATAACGCACGTCAGATCCCGCCATCTTTGTTTAGCGCAAGGCATTGTGGTCCTGCACCAGGTGTGCGAATGAGTGTAAAACTAAGTTAGTTCAATCATCCAGGTATATAAATCACAACAAAAGTTAAATTGTGTCATCTGGACAGATTCTTCTTGGAAGAAACGTTTAGTCTTTCATCCAAAGGACTTCATCAGTCTGAGGCCTGCCAACAAGAACTGTCGGATGAAAGACGAAACGTTTCTTCCAAGAAGAACCGTGCTTGTGTGCAACAATCATGATCACAGCAAGTGGAAATATATGGAATAATGAAAATTTTAGATTGTCGGAAAGAGGTCTAGTTTTAATTATAGGTCTAGTATTATAGTATAGGTCAAGAATTATTCAATACAGTTTATTTATATAGCGCCAAGTCAACAGAAGTCACCTCAGGGCACTGAACAAAAACAGTCATATATAAAAGTAAGTTAATAACATTAATTATCTATTATTATTATTATTATTATTATTATTATTATTATTATTATTATTAAAGGTCTAACAGTGTTTCCCCAACCATTATACAAGCGGGGTGCCCCACCCCGTCAACAGAACCGAGCACCCCGCCTACTAAACCGAATCCCCCCCCCCCACCGGCACTGACATAGCACTAAGCTAGCGGTGTGAAATATGCAC
>JARVGQ010000474.1:32822189-32834758 GCA_031762355.1 Hypsolebias martinsi | reverse complement strand
CCCTGGGCAAAAGCCCCAGGGTGGCGTTGAATAATCTGTTAACATCAAAACTCCTTAAAGCTGAGTTCCATTCATGAGTATTGCCACATTATTATTTTTTTTTTAAGTCTTCAGTGTAAAATGGTGAATAGCTCCAGAAGTTCCGGTGGGGCAGCGCCCTAGCGTCCCCTATTGGCCGGCCGCCCCTGCCGAGGAGCAACAACAAACTCAGTCCCATACATAGCACACTCACATACTGGGCCAACCAGTTTGATGATAAGGTGGTTTCTGGAGTCCGCCCTCTCACCATCTTATCACCTTCAAACTGGTTGGCCTGCTATGTGAGTGTGCTACGTATGGGACTGAGTTTGTTGTGGCTCCACGGACCAATGAAGCCTTTTGAATGAAAAATGAAGCATTCCAGCACCAATAAACCGTCCAGAGGACCTGACTTAACTTTGTTGGATTTTTTTAAACTTGTATTACAGCGCATGAACTTTAATGCATGAGAACACTCGTCAAAACACCCATAAGTAAATACATTAAAACAGCTGTCTGAACACTCAACAGAACTACCCTCAGATCAGAACAGAACAGCCATCAAAACACACATTTGAACCTGCATCAAAATACATCAAAACAGCCATCAGAATACATGTCAAACCAGCCAGATCACTCATAAGAACACAAGTCAAAAATAATTGGCCAAACAGAACAACAGAATATTCATCAGCTCAGACGTATCCTTGCGGCAGAAAGTCCTGTAGAGATGCTCCAGGTGTTTTGTGGGAGCTCTGTGAGAATCTGATTACAGTCGTCCCTCTCTATCACTTCTTGTGGCTTCACTGTGTCGTGGATTTTTTTAAACCTGTACAGTACATGTACTGTACATGCTGTGCAGTACTGTACATTCATCTCATTATCATCATCTTCATCTTCATTGCCAAAGTGTTTAAGAGCACATGACGCGTTTCTAAGAGAGTGGGAAAGGTTTGTGAAGTCTCAACCCAAGATGAATAATACAATAACTAACACTGCAACTTGGCAGATTTTCACCTACCACGGGGATCTCTGGAACGTAACCCCCGTAATAGGTGAGGGATCACTGTATGTTATACTGTATTTTAAATAATTCGTAATATGTCCATCATTTGTTCAAAGAATTATCGGAATCTTAGTGTCCACAAAACCATTTCTGGAAAAATGTTGAGTAGCTGGATTAAAAAAAAAAAAAACTTGATCAAGGCTTGCCAAGGAAGGGTGCACCGTAAGATAACTGAACCCAAGTCCTCAGAGAAGCTAGATGCTCATAAAGAACTGCTACAGTGCATCATTCATCTTCAGTATTATACATACCTTGGTAATGTAGATGAAAGGACTGGAAGCTGGCGAAGTGTAAGCAACTGGGGCATGTTGTGGAGACTTTTGACCAGCTGGGATTTCCTGCTGAGGAAGTCCTGCTGCAGAAAAGAAAGAGGCCACAGCAGCTGTTCCTGGCAGAAAGAAAGGTCATCATCCCCAAACAGGCTTTTCAAAGCTGCATACTGGGACATCTTGATACTACAAAGAACGGTCCCTGATAAAACAGTTGTTTTTTTTTTTTCTCTTTCTTCAGCTTCCTCAGACTGAATCTTCACTTTGTTTGGACATCCTGAACAGCAGTCCTTTTTATACAGCAGCTGCTATGCTGGAACCCTCCCCTGATGTATTTAAGGCTATGAGCTCACTGCAGTGTGTTGTCAGGTGCCCGTGAGTGGGCAGGAATGCCCTGGTGCTCATCAAAAAGCTAAAAGAAGCCCGTTGGTCATGTCCTATTTTCAGCATGTGGCAATGCTCACACTGAATGAGAGGTGTCGTTTTCTTTAGGGGATCACCCAAACAATCTGTTTTCGTCCGTCCTTTGATGTGACAAATTCCCCAATTTTGACTGTTTTTTTTTTTAAATCATCAAAATATAAACACGGAGGATATTTAAATATTGATTTACTGTCATGTTTTAAAAAAACTTTAATTATACAATGTATTTAGTTTATTGAGCATGTTTTTTTAATAGTCTAATGTGTAATAAGACAGCATTATAAAATATTTTCCCTTTTTTAAAACTGGTACATTTCCTGTTTCCTGTTCCATATTTCAACATATACAGTGGTCCCTCGTTTATCGCGGTTGTTTGGGACTACGCCCACCCACGATAAGTGAAAAACCGAGAAGTGGGGATACAGCAGTTCAAGTTCAGTTCAAGTTCAGTAAACTTTGTCATGACGTGCCAGGCTGCAATCACTCTCGTCACCTGTTACTCGTTACTCCCAATCTCCCTCCTTAAATAAACAATTTAAAATTTAATACTGTAACATTTTAAATAAACCACCCATGCGGCATGGATGGTTTATTTAAAATGTTACAGTATTTAAATTTAAATTGTAGAAGAAGAGAAGCGCAGCAGGACATCAAAGGGATGTCCCACAGCTTCAGCTCTGCAGCACGGAGCAGAAATGTACTTCTTCATCAATTACACTGAAACAACTGAACATGGAAGTTCTAAAATAATTAAAATAACTTTTAACCCTTTTATATTTTGTGATTATGATGATTTTACGATGTGATAGACTTTGAATTTTAAGTTGGAAGACAAAAGCCGATCGGTGCAGCAAAGGGTTAACCTTCACAAAGCTGATGCAGGAGAAATGAGTGTGGCAGAGGAGATCAGCTGATCAGCTGCAGGAAGGAGCTTCCCCCTGCACTTGTGTGGTGTACACATGGTGCAAAATCATTCAAAATAATTTATTTTAAATAAACAATCCATGGCTCATCCATCAATCAGCCAATTGTGTCATGTCCAGTCTTACTTTGAAAAACTGCGATATAGCGAATCCGTGAAAAACGAACGGTGAAGTAGCGAGGGACTACAGTAATATTTTTCTAACAAATTGTAATAAAACGCTGGTATTCAGGTTTGACAATTGAAGGCAACTCAGAGTAGTCTAAGTACCTTTTGCAGAACATTTGGAGTTTTAGCGAACATCATTTGCCCATATCCTTTTGTTGTGTCACACTCTATTGTATTCATGCTGAATGATGCAGGATTTAATGATGATGATCAGCACATACAGGTACATCTAAAAATTGAATATAGCAGAAAAGGTTTAATATTTTTATATTGATCACTTCAGTGTTATATAGATTCATGACATAGACAGTGAAATTATTTCTTGTAATTTATAGACTGCTCTTAATGACTGGTTTTTAACATTTGGACTTCTTACAGCAATATTCCTGGGTGCCAGTAACTGATTGTAAATCTCTACTGGCTAGCTTTGTAAAACACTGCTCACCCCTGCGATAGGGACCTAACCTTATTCCTAGTTTAACTAGGTGGCGTTGCTGACTTTAGTGTTAATAATTTTCTGTCTGGTTTAGAAATAAACAGTACCGCTCGGCAGCTGACACAAGGATTCTGAGTGACAGAGAAGCTCCTCATACCTCCTAACCGCCAGAGGGCAGTGCTGAAAGCACTGAATGACTAATTCCAACGATGTAATGAGGAATCCTGAGCACGTACTTCACTGAGGAAGCCCAGAGGACCCTTGCAGAAGAACCTGGCCAAGGGGATAAGGGGTGGCCATGTTAACTCTGTAGAATCTGGTGAATGTGCTTGGGGAAGCCCATGATGCAGCAGCACATACTGCTTCCTGTTACGACTTGAGGGACCCAGAGTGGTACGAGACCATGAAAACGAGGCAAGACTCAGAGATACAAACTGACAGTGTTTATTATTTCCAGGGAGGTAGACCAACAGCTGGAGCCCTGAGGAGGGAAGAAAGGGTCAGAGAGTTCTGGCTGGGGAATGTGAGGAGAGGATGTTAATCCAGTGGGTTATCTTACAGTTTGGAGGATGGTTGGAGGGGAACCAGAGTGGACTCCAGGCAAACAGGCGTGTGGCTGGAATGGCAAGGCACAAGGAGAACCAGAACCAAGGCACAAGGAGAACCAGAACCAAGGCACGAGGAGAACCAGGATTAGGCATGAGGAGAACCAGAACCAAGGCCCGAGGAGAACCAGGATCAGGCACGAGGAGGCAGGTAAGTTGAAACCATAAGAAAAGATTTTAGTCTTTAGCACGAGATAAACACAGGTCAGAGACAAGTGTACCATTAGTGGCTAATGCTCCGGTGACAAGTAACATCCAGCTGCAGCCTCAAGTTGTAAGGGACCTCATCAAGGTGATGACCATCAGGTGGTGTTGATTAGTGGCCATCTTGGAGAGGAAAAGCTGCAGCAGATGGCACTCTCACACTTCCAGTGGAATACCTCTCAGGGAAGCCCAGGAAGTGGAGACGCTCCTGCCTTCACGCCAACTGGCAGGGGACCATGTCCTGTTGCGTAGGCGTGGCAGATGATATCCATGATCCAGTGGGAGAGGCGCTGCCTGGAAAGAGGATAGCTTAGTCTAGGGCCCCCGTAACACACAAACAGCTGGTCTGAGCATCGAATAATGGCAGTAGCTGCAACATATATCTCCAGTGCCCTCACTGGGCACATTAAATCCAGACCCCTCGCCAGGTGAATGCAGAAAACATGCCAGCCTCAACGGTTGGTTATGATGTGAGTGAGATAAGACCTTTGGTACAAATGCAGTGTTTGGCCACAAGGTAACACCAGAGACCTCAGGGCTCCACCTGAGACATGAGGGGCTGACTGGGAGAGATGTAGCTCGCTGAATCTCTTTGCTGAGGCAATAGCCAACAAAAAAAGCTGTCTTACATGAACACCACCTGAGGGCCACCTGTGTTAGAGGCTCGAACAGAGGGTGGCACAGAGCTTCGAGAACCACGGGCAGATCCCAACCTGGTGCTCATGGAGCTGTTGGCGGGTGCAACCTATGGGCACCACGCAGAAAAAGAGAGACTAGATTATGGCTACCAACCGTACAGTCATCTATGCTGGCGTGAATAGAGGATATTGCCGCTACATAGACTTTAAGCGTCGAAGGAGAGCGACCCCTACCAAGGAGAGACAGAAGAAACTCCAAAATTGTGAGTACTGTACAGAAGACTGGGTCTTAATTGTGATCAGAACACCATCTGGAAAACAGGCGCCACCTGTTTTCGCATTGCTGACGAGTAGAGTGTGCCCTGGCACTCAGGATGGTGCGCCCGACAGGGCTCAAAACTCCAATGAGCTGCTGCCCTAGCTTCGCAGTGGCCACACCCACAGCCAAAGATGTGTGCCATATCAGTACCCCCAACTGAGACAGCAAGTCCCTCCTGGTCAGAAGACACCATGGGATGCCTTGACATAGCCTCCATAGCAGTGGGAACCGTGGTTGTGCTGGCCAATATTGGACCACCAGTAGCATCCTGTGGCCCTCCTCGAGGACTCTGAAGGGTCGGCCAGATTAGAGAAAGAGATGGAAAGGCATAAAGGAGGACCCTTGGCCAGGGATAAGCCAACGCGGCCTGGCCCAGCGCATCCGACGCCCCTGTAAGGGAGTACCGTAGGGGACACTGAGCCAACCCCTTCTTTGCAAACAGGTCTACCTCTGCCTGACCAAAACGGTCCCAGATCATCAGCACTATGTCACTGTGGAGGGACCACTCTCCTGGGGCAGACCCCTAGCGGGAGAGAAAATCTGCGACCTGATTGTGTTGCCCTGGTAATTATGCCGCCCGCAGGGTGGACAGGCGAGGAGAGGCCCATTCCAGGAGCTCTCTGGACAGTGTCAGAAGTTGTGCTGACCTGGTGCCCCCTTGGTGGTTGATGTGGTAGACAACAGAGGTGTTGTCTGACCGAACAAGGGTATGCCTCCCTTCCAGGTGGGGCAGGAAGTACCTAAGTGCCAAATGCACTGCACACAGCTCCAGCACATTTATGTTTGGAATGGTCCCTTTGACCCCAGCGGCCCTGAACCGCTCTGTGTTGCCACACAGCACCCCATCTTGTAGAGCTGGCATCTGTCCTGACCACTTCCCTGTGACACACTACCGCTCCCATGGGGACACCCCTGGACAAATAATCCTTGTCCCTCCACGGAGTCAGGGCCTGAAGACATGACCACGTCACTGTGAGCTTGTGATGCATGTGCTGCCTGGCATCCAGGCTAAAGTTGTTGAGCCACCTCTGTAAGGGCCGAAGTGACAGCAGGTCTAAGGGTACCAACCGAGTGACTGAGGTCAGTCTGCCTAGTAGCCGTAAGAAGGCAACTTAAGGGAGCTGCCTAAACCGACTGACCAAATGGAGTATGTCGCCTACCCTTTGAATGAATGGGTGAGCTCTCATGGCGGGTGAATCTAGAACCACCCCAAGAAAGTTGATCGTTTGGGAAGGAATCAGGCAGCTCTTGCTCAGGCTTTCACCGGGTCAGTGATTACAGTCATCTTGACCTGGTGTGATATGTGAAGCCGCCATCGGAACTGTAGCCGGTAACCATGGGTCAGAGTGGCAACCACCCATGCGTCCACGGTGTGAGCAGCCCAGTAACTGAGCTGCTGGTGGAAGAAATATCTGACGGTTGGCCTGGTGGCATCACCGTCTCCCTCCATGGCCCCTAGGGGCCATGGGGATGCGGCGGCCAGAGCCCCCTGGTCCGAACCTGCCCAGCTGGTTGGCAGACTGACTCATGAAAGGTCCTGTTGGGTCTCTGCTGAACCGCACAAGGGCAGGGACCCTGAGGCAGCGGCCGAATGCCGGGGACAGCTGACAGGCACCTTGGATGCCAAGGAGGTGGAGGGTCGAAAGCTGCTAAGAGTCAAAAACTGCTGCCTTGTCTGTTGTGTCTGGACGGTCTATTCAAGCACTTCTAAAGCAGTTGGACCGAACAACTCCCCCGGCACCACCGGAGCATCACGGAGGGATCTACGGCATGGCTCGTTCAACGTCGACTGCGCTAACCAGACCTGTCGGCGAGCTTGGACCAAGAAGGACATCACGTGCCCAAGTTCCCTCATCATCAGTGCAAAGGCCTGAAGCGCTGCATCACTAAAGCCCATTGCTGCCACTGTTGCCTTGAAAGGACACGGAGAGGGCAAACATGAGGTGTGCCATGGAATTGCAGAGGTAGCCAGCACGCGCTCCAGCATGATAAGCTCCGCAGAGCAATTCATCTGTGACATGACACAGCTTGTGGGCACCTAACATCACTGCACAGGGCTGCCTCTGGTGATACAGTGAGCGAGACAACAGCAGGTTCAATTGCCGGCATGCGATTCAGGCCCGTCACAGCCGGTTCATGCATAGCCATCAACACTCGGGCATCAGCGGAGAGGCATGTCCAGGCCCTTGGGTCCTGTCAGCAACCATGCAACTCCTTCAGGTACTCCTCCAATGGAGGAATGGAAAAGGGAGGAGGGGTCTGTCCACGCCTGAAGAAGGCACTTCCCAGGGTGGGCCCCTCTGGTTGCGGGACATCCAGCTGCAGTTGTCTCAGGGCCATACGCATGACGTCTTGCATCGAGGTGTCACCTGACCCACTAACTGTGCTCTGAGATGAAGAAAATAAGTCACTGAGATTTGAGATGACTGTTCTTCCTCCTCACCTAGAAAATGAGAGGCAGAGAAAGCCAAGGATAACACATCTTCTTCCACAGCCAGTTCAGGCATGGGTGGGGAGGAGAGTCCGGTCGCTGCCACTGGTTCAGCCCCCAGTTGGCGTGCCTGAAAAAGGGACTTCATCTTTGCTAATTCTACAGACAGCTGCTCCATTCTCATTGAAAGACCATGATCAGACTTGACTCGCCTCTTTCTAGGAGAGGCCACAGAGACTGCGGCCTCAGTACGGCGCTTCGAGTGCCTGGGTGGAGCCTCCTGCCCAGAAGGCGGGAGGTCACTGTTGAGCTCGGGGCAAAACTGGGCCAGCCGAGCCACTCTTACAGTACAAGGCATGAAGCTGCAGTTCATGCAGGAGGGTGAATACACTGCTCTGGCCGACAAGCGGTCGGGCCGACAAGCGACGGTGGGAAAAGAAAATCCAACGGCCTGGAGCCTTGGATCGAACGCACACGAGAAGAAAAAAGGAGCAGAGTCGCGGCTGACGCTAGGCTGTATAACCTCTGATTGCTCATCCGGTCATACGTGTGACGTCATAGATATAATTACTCGAACAGCGCATGTGCGAAGGGAACATTCAGTGCTTTCAGCACTGCCCTCTGGTGGTCAGGAGGGATGAAACAGAACTTTCACTATTCATTAAAATGAAAAAACAAAAACAGATTTCTTTCATGTTCAGCTGGTATTCCAAAAGCCCCTTTGTCTAATTCCATTAAGGTTCATTACCTGCGTACATAAAAACACTAAACAGCAGTTTGCTTTGTTTTAAGAATCAAAAACTTTCAAGGACCCAGTCTGCTGGAGCTAAGACTAAACCTTTAAGGTTGTCTGATTACAAACAATGAACTCAGAACTGCTTCACAAGTCAAAAACTTTTAAAGAACAATAAAGGCCTGATGTTCCTCGTGCACAGCCTTTCTTACCAGAGTTTGAGACAAAAGTTCTTCCGTTTGGAAAAGGGGCTGAGGTTCTTTTGGTCAAACTTTCAAAGTAGTTTTTCATAATCCCATGCTATAAATTACAAGTAACCACTCTGTGCATGTTGTGATGGACTCGCAGCTTCTACACCAAATTTTAGCTCAATATCTGTAAAACAGTGATAAGTGTTGTGGTGGTTGATATGATTATCTGTGGCAGCCTTCTTAAAATGGATTAACTAAACAGTACTCCGTTGTCGATGTGCAACCAGTGACTACTTTCTGAAAGTTTCATTTGAACCAGTTCACTGATTGGTGAGATTTTTTGCTAACAGGGGCAAAAAGATTAATTATTTTTGACTAGCAGTGAGCTATTATTAGTAATTATGCTGAACAAAGGCACCAATGACAGCATGGTAAAACAGATATTTTTTATTAATAATTACATAACAGTATAGTTTTTATTGCACTCCCAGGTTAGTGAAAAATAGTGCAATTGAATATATTACATTACATATGACATAAAAAGGTACCATGCAGCATACAAACAAGCTTAATGTTAAGTGAAGACATCTGCAGTTTTGTCCTTTTGTTTTTTGTACATGTAGTTTGGAGCTGCCTGCAGCTGCAGTAGAAAAAGCTAAAGACCTGCTTCTGAGCCAGGGTTGTGACTTGTCAAGGCCTTTTACGGTGAACAAACTCATAGTTTTTAGGTTATTTTACAGGGTTGTGTAGTGCCATTTGTACAAACCTACAAAAATAAGTCAACAAACCATTGAATGTTTGATTAAAAACGATTATGTGAGTATACAACAAGTATTCTGTCTGCGTTTGTGAATAATTTCTTCTAAAAGTGTAGTTTTTTTTTTAAAAACTCTTTGGTCCATGCTCAAACCCCATGACCTGGCAAAACTTTGGCTTCACAAAAATATTCCGATAGTGAACAGAAAAAGAGCTACACAGAATTAGCACAAGGTGCTTTAGAGAGCAGAGCCCAAACCATCTGACCCCGGTCGGTTAAAGCAAACCTAACATTAGAAGAAGCCTACATTTAAGACAGAAAGTACAATTAAAAAAAGGTGAAGTCTACATAAATACAAAAAGTAGGTTAAAGTTTGCCTCAGTGGCAGAGGGCTGATGGTGCGCTGCATGGGGAATACAAAGTCACTTTAATGCATCTATGTCTTAAGCTTTGTGGCATTCTTTCTATTATATATACATTATAAAAATAAACAAAGAAGCACCTGTTATCTTCAGCAGAACAAAGTTGCTCTGGGATAGTTAAGTGACTCAAGCAAAGTTAGCCAGTCAAGTGTTATCCAAGTTTCATGTCCGGGACTACAGCCAGGACAAGCAGCACGACAAAGGAGAAATCAGAGCATTCGGTGGCAACGTGGTGGGAAAACAGCTCCAGAGTCCTTTGATTTCTCTGAAACGCATAATCCTGAACAAGACATAGACGAAATGTTTTTTGTGACCACATCGAGACACTTCGCCTGCAGGAATGGAGGTCTGTAAAGCAAAGGCAGCCAAAGTGACTTCAGTAGAAGAGCTCAACATCTGCGTCCACTTCCAAGTTCACGTGGCTCGATGCATCAACACAAGCCCATCCGGGGCCTTGTGTAAACGGACTCCGAGGAACATGTCAGCATAGGGGCATGTGAGAAAGCGCATCAGCATCTGCGTGTGTGAAACAGATCAGCAAAAATGGGAGGGTTGATGGGTGTATACCGGTAACTGAGTGTTCTCAACACTTTTCCAGCAGTGCGTGAGGGACAGCTGCCTTCTAGGAAAGGCAAATCCAATTTGGCACACCTCAAGAGATCCAGGGGGTTAGAGAGTGCTTTCTCTTGAAGCTGCAGCTTTTAGCTGGGAGCACCACAGTGTTTGGTTACAAGTCTCAGCTTTTGTCATGTACAACTTAAACACGGTGTCAAAGAGTGAAGTTGGTTTCTGGGTGATTCTGTGCTCACTTGCAAAGCAGAGCTCGTCTTACCCTGCCAGACCCCTTTTTTCATTCTATGGCTGAGTCTTATTTAACATGAAGCATTAGTTCCACTCAGAAAAAAAAAAAAAAAAAACACAAAAGTTGAAGTTCTGAGATTAAAGTGTAAATATCCACAATGTTGGAAAAAGTCACCTTTTCACTGTGCTCCTGAACTCAGCTGTTTGTTTCTGTGATGCCCTCTGCATCCTCACAGGCCGAGCAGTGAGCTGCAATGTTTCTCTGCTCGACTGTCCTGTCACGCCTGCTGGGGAACAGTCAGATCGCCACATGAACTGCCTGAATGTGATGGTTTGCTGTGCGATTTTCATCTCCGATGACCATTTTTCATATTAAAACGTTAAACCACTCAACCTGCGTTCAGTCTCCGTGTTATGTTGTGGCCCAGCGAGCCATAAAGTGGGGGCTCGTTCAGGATCTGAAACTGGGACTTCTTGTCTAAGAGTGTGATTCTTGGTTGGAAGGCAAGAAGTCCTGGGTTCAGAACTTGGGCTCCCTACCACCTGACAACATCAAACAGTGATGAAAGTTTTAACAGTTTTGATTAAAAATATTGAACTCAAAGGCCTCAAGCCGTTGCAGCTGAGCAACGCTCAGCCACTGTAAAGGTCTGTCTCGTGCATACACAGGCATGGCTCAAACCCACACCTGCACAGGTGCAGCAGGTGGACAGGACAGTCAAGTAGAGCTAAGTTGTTGCAGCAACACTGGCTGGATGGTGAGGAAGCAGAGGAAAGTCAGCTTTATTTGTTACTAGGCTAATATTATTGTACTGATGACTACGGGATATTTTAGCTGAACCGGTCCGAGATGCAGTTTATTACTTCTGTAGAGGAAGAACTTCCAGAGCGTGTTTAAATCCTTCACAATAAGAATCTCAAATTCATACACTGAGTAGTAATCTCCAAAACCTCTAAAAACATGTGAGGCTTATGAAAATAGCAATATTTCTTCAGTAAAACAAATTGTGTAGCCTGGACAACCAAAACCTTTGAGAGTACTGGATTTAGAAGTCAATACTCCGTGAATGTGTTTGAGACTCTTACTTTGAAGGAAACAAATGATGCGAGTAATAAACCACACATTGGACTGGTTACAATCAAATTTAACATGTTAATTTGTAGCTAACTCAGTGAAAGTACACCCCTAACCAGCAGATACAACAGTAATAGCCTAATAACAAATAAATACAATCTAGTTTTTTTATCAGTAATATTTACATTGTAATCTCAACATTTACACTTTCTTTTTGAAACTTAAAAAAATAAAAATCCTATTTTTCCCCTCTTCTGAGTGGCCCTAATACACCATTGTAGTCTTTCATCTACAAAGCTCAGCAAAGGTTTATTTTCATGGGTGAGGAGGGAAAACAGCCCTTTCTTTGTTCTGGCGGGCACGCCATTCCCAGTGGAGGCGCAGGGTCCTGAGGACTGAAGGACCGACTGAGGACTGGTGGAGGGGAGGGCGTCATCTCGAGCCCCTCTCAAACAGGGTGAGAGGGCAGCTCCAGCAGTGTGGGCGCCGGTGTCGAGGCCAGGTGACAGAATCCAACCTCCGTGCTTTCTGTGATGGTGATGGCTGGATCTTCTCCTTTTCCTCGCCGGCGATGGATGGCACTGAAATATGCATTCATGAGCTGCATGATCTCAGTCAGCTGTGATGGGGAGACAGAGAGACAGAGGTCAAACTGGTGGCAGTCTCACGTGTCTGCACTGTCACAGGAGGGTGGAGACGCACGATTAGGCCTATCACGATAAACAATAAATCAATTCATCGCATGATAAATTAAAATTATCCACCTCATTTTCATTTATCGGCTTTATCGTTTCTTCTTGTTTCTCTCTTTCTACTGAAGACACTGGAGGACAAAAGGCTCAACTCTGGTTCTCTTCACTGACCCTTCCCTTTCTCTCTAAAATCCATTTTAACCGTCCAAAGTCGTGTTTTTGATCGTTAAAAGAAGCTAAACTACGAGCTAAGCTAACAGGCCGACCTCGGTGAAAAAAACATCAGTCTTGTCAAAGCTCCAAAATTCACGGTTAAAACCCATGCCTTTGTGTAAAAAGTTGTTTTTCTCTGCAAAAAGAAGCTGAGAACTTGTTTACTGATTTTTTTATTAAAAGCTT
>JARVGQ010000474.1:32805005-32822089 GCA_031762355.1 Hypsolebias martinsi | reverse complement strand
GATCCAGGCCTGATTCAGTCTTGAATCAGTCCGGATCCAGTCCTGAACCAGTCCTGATTCAGTCTTGAACCAGTCCTGAACCAGTCCTGATTCAGTCTTGAATCAGTCCTGATCCAGTCCTGATCCAGTCCTGATCCAGTCCTGATCCAGTCCCAATCTTTTCTGTTTTCCCTTCATCGATCAGACGTTCCTGTAACTCTTTAAAGTGTTTCTGGATCAGCAGTTCTCCAGACTCCCTGAACATTTCAGAGTTCTGCTCTCAGTTTCAGTTCTTGTTCCTGAGCCGGTGCAGAGGAATGTTTTGACCTTTGACCTCTGACCTCATTCAGACAACAACAACAATAAAAAATCTGCTCATCTCAGGATTTCAACTGCAACAATACGATTCTCACAGAGATGAAAATGAGATGATCAGCTAAAGGATGAAGCAGCTCTCAGGTCCTGGTTCGGGTCTTTGTTGGATCTGTTCCTGGTTCTGAAAGACTTTCAGGTTCGGTTCGTCTGCTGGAGAAGAGTTCGAAGGTCCAAAACTTCTTAGTTTGTCTGCATTTTTTTTTTTAGAAACCCGTTGAATTTTTTTCAGTAAAAACTAAATTGAGAGCAAAATCAACAAAAGTCCAAAGAAAAGTTCTGATGGAGGTTCAGAAAGAAGAACTGCTGATCCAGAACCAAAGTCTGGACCACTGGATGGAAAACAGAGACGAGGACCGGATCAAGACTTTTGCACAGAACCTTACCCTCGTCTTGTCCTCCTGCAGCTCCGGCCATCAACTGGAGTCGGGCCGTGTCCTCCCACGGCGGTGGGGGAATCAAACCCACGGGCCTCGCTGACGTGCACAGTAAGTTCCGTCCGGTGAAGCGGGTCTCTCCTCTCAAACACCAACCTGAAACCCCAGACTCGGACCCGGACGGCAAAGTCCAGAACCAGGGGCAGGTTCTGGGGGAGCAGAGTGAGGTTGGTAAGAACGAGCCCGGTTCTGATAAGCAGATCAACGCCTCCTCGGCGGCCGATGGGTCCGGAGTGAAGGCGAAAGGCGGCGGGAACGCCCCGCAGGTTCTGTTCGGAGAACTGGAACACTATGATCTGGACATGGACGAGATCCTGGACGTGCCTTACATCAAGTCCAGTCAGCAGATGTCCACGCTGCCTCGTGTCCCCCACGACAAGCGCCCGGTGCTGGGGGGTTCTGTGGGGGGAGGAACCCTGGAGCGGACCCGGGCCGGGGGACTGAAGAACTCGGCGTTGGTCCATACGGAGCCTCTGAGCCTGGGCAGCGGCGCCGCGCAGCCTCCGGTGAGTCCAGCACATCGACGGGTCGGCCGTGTCCTCGGTCACTTCTTCACTTTTAGTTTTGTTTGGTCTGAGAGGTTCTGATGGTCCAAAGAGGCGTCTTGTGACCCGGTTCTGCTGGATAAACAGATGTTTTGTAGATAATTATCAAACTGTTTGCTCAACATCTCTGACCTGACCGTGGTTCTGCTGGGCCCTGCAGTTCTGTGTTCTGTCCCCGGTGAAGTGGTCCGACCTGAGGAAGTCCAAGTCCGTGGATCCAGATCTCCATCACCTGCACCGCTCCCCAGGTGGAGGTGGTTTCCAGCCGGAGCTGATCTCCTCAGGCCTCCTCAGCTGCTCCTCGTCCCTCTCGTCTTTCACTGATGCAGGTTCGGTCCAAAACCTTCTTCTTCTGCTCTCCT
Source organism: Hypsolebias martinsi (assembly GCA_031762355.1). Classification (NCBI taxonomy): domain Eukaryota; kingdom Metazoa; phylum Chordata; class Actinopteri; order Cyprinodontiformes; family Rivulidae; genus Hypsolebias; species Hypsolebias martinsi. The sequence continues at coordinate 32,820,394 of JARVGQ010000474.1, read as the reverse complement.
GAAGTTCTGACGACGTGCGGTAAGATCCCACTCTCCTTTCAGACAAGCTGCTGTCGGCTCGAGTCTTCCCGGATTCCCAGAACCAGAGACCGGGCGGGGAGCCTCCTGGGCTGATGTTCCCCCTGTCGGGGTGCGGCGCCAGCAGGCCGGACGGCTCCAAGCCCTGCTGGACTCCTGCAGCAGGAGGCTCCAGGGGGTTTGGGGGAGGAGGTGGGGAGGTGGATGAGGAGACCAAGAAGAACCAGAACATCATCAACATCGTGAGAGAAGGACAGATCTCCCTGCTGGTGAGCTCCTGTTCAGCTGACTTCCTGTTTGCTTTGTAAAATCACCTCCTGGTCCTGCTCCTCCTGGTCCTGCTCCTCCTGGTCCTGCTTCTCTGACTCCTTCAAGCAGTTGGACCGGATCTGTTTGATCCATCAGCGTTTTCCACATCATTTTTATTTTCTGTACATTTATGCATCTAACTCCTCTTGCAATTTATTTATTTTTCTGTTTTAGCTGTTCATAAATCAAAACGTTCGGCTCATTCAGGATTTGGCTGCTGTGACTTTTTTTACACTTTATAAAATATTTAACTTTATTTAAAATGTAATTCTCCATAAAATACAATAAGATCTCTTCTGTTCCTCCAGAAACGTTCTCTTTGAAATTAATTCAGCTGCTGGTTCTGCTTTTGTCTTCTTATGCTCCTTTTAGCCTTTAGCTACCTTTTTGCAGCCTTTAGCTAGTGTTTTTTTAATTTTTTAGGTTGAACAACTTTGAGCTTGTTCAACAAATGTCAGAAGTCCTGCAGCACTCTTTTAGCAGAAAATGCAGTTTCTTCAGTTTTATTTATTATTTATATTTTTGTTTATTTTATGTGTTTGTAAACAAACCTCCTCGTCCTGCAGCCTCACCTGGCGGCCGACAACCTGGAGCTGATCAGAGACGAGGACGGGAACAACCTGCTGCACGTGGCCTCCTCCCAGGGTCACGCCGACTGCCTGCAGCACCTCACCTCTCTGATGGGGGAGGACGGCCTCAACGAGCGCAACAACCAGCAGCTCACCCCCGCTGGTCTGGGGGTGAAGGTGTGTGTGTGTGTGTGTGTGTGTGTGTGTGTGTGTGTGTGTGCGTGCGTGCAAACATCAGCCTCAGAGTGCGTATTCATCTCCTGTAGGTCCACGTGTAACGAACCTGACCTGTGAGTGGCTGTTTGTCTCGTCCTGGGGTGGACTGGCAACTTATCCAGGGTTTAGCCCCGCCCCTCACCCACTGACCGCCGCAGGAAATGAATTTTACAAAGTTGTGTCACTGAAAAAGGAACTAGTCAAACTAGTGATGACTTAAATGTTTATCTCATTACAGCTGCTGGGTTCAAAATGGCCGACGTGTAGGCTAACATGCTAACGTTTGATTGGGCGGTGAGGTCAGGGTGCGATAAGATTCTTGATCAAATGATCTAAGCGGTAACATCAGCCGTGTTGGCAGCAGCCGGCGCCTCAGAACGAACCCAAACAATCAGAAGTGAGGAACGTTGGGCTTTGATTGGCCTCCAGACAGGAAGTGTGCCTTCTGGATCCAAGCTGTACGGCTGCGTCCTGATTGGATCTTAAAAAAACAGGACGCTTGTTTTTCACTCAGACCAGCAGAACGACAGGTTCTACAGCCACGCTGTGTGAGAAGACGTCCAGCTGCTTTAATGGAGAAAATAAATAACGCTGCAGATGGAGGACTTGCTTCAAACGACGGTTCCTGTCTTCAGGACGAGTGCTCGTCACAGGTTGTGTGTGTTTGTGTGACAGAACGGACATCTGGAGTGTGTTCGCTGGATGGTGAGCGAGACGGAGGCCATCGCTGAGCTGAGCTGCACCCGAGAACATCCCAGTCTGATCCACTACGCAGCTCGTTACGGACAGGTAACGCCAGGCTCACCTGAACTGATCCGAGTTCAGTTCTGTTGGGTTCATGTCCAGATAGGATCCGTCTCTTTAAAGTTCCCACCAAAGAATGGAAACAGCTGGATGTTTTCCTGCTTGGTTTTTCAAAATCAAACCTCCTCCACATTAGATTTAATATTTACCTTTATTTAAAATTAAACTAAACATGGAAATACATAAAGATTTTTTTTATTAATTCATTAACACTGTTCTCTTACAAATAAGCTGTAGCTAACAGTCTCTGTTTTAGTCTTCTTATGCTACTTTAAGCTTGTAGCTAGCCTGTTGCTGCTTTTAGATTGTATTTTGTAGCTTTTAGCTAGTGGTTAGCTTCTCTTAGCTAGCCTTTGCTGCTTTAATCTAGTCTGACTGCTTTTAGCTCCTTTTTAGCTAGGTTTTTTTTTTTTTTTTTGTGGCTTTTTTTAATTGGCTTTCAACCTAGAGTGAGTTGGCGTCTCTGTCTTGGTGTTGTACTCTTTTACTTATGAGGTTCTGATTATTTATATGATTGTTTTTATTGTTTTGTGCTTGTTTTTGTCTTTGTACAGCGCTTCGGACGGCTGATATGTTGTATTTTAAGTGCTTTAGAAATAAATTGGTATGGTATGGTATAGGTTTTGCTGCTTTTAGCTAGCTTATTGTAAAGTAAAGTAAAGTAGCACCACTATAAAATTAACTAAACTGTAGCTGGAAGCTAAAATTATGAAAATGTGAGCCAAAAATATTTAAACAGCAGCTAAAATGATCAAAACTGTTGTTAAATACTAAAAGTGGCATAAAAGTCAAAATGGAGACTGAATTATTCTTACAGGCGTCTTTTTGAACTTAAACTGTGCTCTAAAGTCAGATATTCCTTGTTTTAGGATATTTATCTGTAATTTTTGTTGTTTTGATTCATAAATAACTTTTAAATGTTTTAAAGCTGATTTGATTTAAGTGAGTTTGTTGCTTTCTGTCTCTTTTCTAAAGAACAAGAGTTTTGTTTTTTATACGCGTTTCTCTGTACAGTGTAGTCTAACATCATAATGACAAACTTTAAAAATGTTTCTACAAAAATTAATTAATTAATAAATTAATAAATTAATATGTGTGTGCATGCGTGCGCAGGAGAAAGTGCTGCTGTGGCTGCTGCAGTTCATGCAGGAACAGGGCATCTCGTTGGACGAGGTGGAGCAGAATGGAAACACTGCGGTTCATGTAGCCGCTCAGTACGGACACCTCACCTGTATACAGGTAACCTGCTGCTGCCACACGCACAAACACACAAACACACAACGAGCACGACTCTGACCTGTGTGTGTGACCAGACTCTGGTGGAGTACGGGTCCAATGTGACGGTCCAGAACCAGCAGGGGGAGCGGGCGTCCCAGAGTGCCGAGCGGCAGGGCCACACCACGTGCACGCGCTACCTGGTGGTTGTAGAAACGTGCATGTCTCTGGCCTCGCAGGTCGTTAAACTCACCAAACAGCTCAACGAGTGAGTTCCTCTGACTGAAGCTCTGAGCTCGCAGCTGGTTCTGGTCCTGACCCAGTTGTGTTCTGCAGGCAGGCAGCAGACCGGACGAACCTGCAGAGGCAGCTGCAGAGACTGATGGACCCCAACAAGACGGAGGGGACGCCGTCCAGGTCGCCCAGGTAACACATCACAAGTACACACATCAGAACCACACACACGCTCCTGTCAGCTGAGCGTTTCTTTTGTTTCTAGTGTTTTAATTTTTTTTAAATAAAATTCTCTTTTTTTAAGTCTGAACAGTGACGCAACGTTTTCTGAACGTCTTTTTTAATATTTATTTATTTTTATTTTTTAAATTATTATTTGTCTTGATGCCACAACTTTTGGTTTTAGTAACGTTTAAACTTTTCAACATATTAAACTAATTAAAATTAAATTTACTGTAGAAATACACGGAGGCTGCTTGACTTCCATCAACACTTCTTCTTCTTCTTCTTCTTCTTCTTCTTGTTTCGGCTTTTCCCTCCTCAGGGGTCTCCACAGCGAGTCATCCTCCTCCATCTCACTCTGTCCTCACTCCAACTACCTTCATGTCTTCTCTAACTGACTTCCATCAACACAATGTTTTCTAAGACTTGCCCTGAGACTAGCTTTGTTTGTGTCTTCTTATGCTACTGTTAGCTTTTAGCTACTGTTCTGCTTTTAGCTGTCGTTCTCCTTCTTTTAGATTTTAGCTACAGTTTTTCTCTTGTAGCTGCCGTTTCCTGAATATTGCCTTTAGCATCTGTTTTGCAGTCTATGTTTTTAACTTGTGTGCTTAGCCTTTAGCTTGTGTTTAGCTCATTTCAGCTTGTTGTAGCTTTGACCCCTCAGTTTCAGCCATCCCTCAGCGTGACTCAGCTGATGTTTGTTTTAAATATGATCAGATTACCTGCGTGTTGTTGAACTTGTTGTTCAATGATTAAATGTTTTTCTGTCTCTGGACTCCAGCTCCCATCAGCCCTCGGTGGAGGCGTGGTCAGAGATGATGCTGACGGCGGAGGGGACTCCCGCAGACGGTCAGTGGTTGGTCCGTCAGGGCGGGGTGGGGCCCGACTCGGTGCTGCGGCAGCTCCTGGGGAAGGACACGTCTGAGCTGGTCTGTCCCAGAGACAGACTCCCTCCTGGTCAGAGCAGAGAGGGGCCCGGGGGCCACAGAACGGGGCTGTTGGAGCGGAGGGAGCTGAAACTGGCGAGACTCAAACAGATCATGCAGCGCTCGCTGAGTGAGTCGGATTCAGACGGTTATCCACCTGAGGAGGGCAAAAACCAGGGAGCTCCGCCCCAAAACACTCTGCGCCCTGATAGGCCGTCCCACCTGCCAATCACAGAGGAGGAGCCGGTATCAAACCCCCTCCATGTGATGATGAAGAAGCACCTCCCCACCTCGTCCTCCTCAGCTGAGAAGAAGCAGGCCTTTTCTCTCAGCGGGTCCAAGTCGGTGGACAGCATCGGTTACAACCCCTCCCCCACATCCAGTGACCCCGAGGCGGCAGACAAAACGCCGGAGACCCCCGCTGACGGACAGAAGGTCGCAACCAGCCCCAAGAGCGCCCTGAAGTCCCCCTCGTCCCGCAGGAAGACGTCCCAGACCCTGAAACTGAGGGTCACCTTCGACGAGCAGGTCCACAAGAGCTCCAGCCAGGAGGCGGAACCAGGCAGAGCCCCCCATGGGAAGGACCGGACCCCGAGCGGGAGCTCCGAGGGCAGGAGGCCGTTCGGAACGTTCCGCTCCATCATGGAGACGCTGAGCGGGAACTCGAACCACAACAACAACAGCAGCGGCCATTCAGGGTCCGGCGTGAAACCGCCCCCCTGTCAGAACTCACCTGGCAGGAAGTCCGAGAGTAAAAACAGCCCAGGGGGCGGAGCCAGAGGCAAGAGCAAAGTCAGTAATGTCTAACCAGCCGGTGCCTTCTGAGCAGCAGAGAAAAGTCACGACTACCAGGCAGAGAGCACCAGAACCTGCTTTAAATCTGCTCCAACATCTTCTTCACTTGGGTCAGAACTTTCCCTCAACTTTAAGGTTCTTGTTTCAGTTCTCAGGTTTCTAAAAGTCAGAAATCCAGTTAAGTCTTGTCCAGGACAAGTTTGGAAAAATCACAACAACGTAAGAGAAACGTTTCACAATAAATCCGTAAAAACTTGAAGGAAATCACCAGAATGTCCCTTTTTGTTCACCTTCCTGTGACGTTTGGACTCCAGGAGTCTGAACAAACACCTGCAGATAATTCTTCCTGAGGAACGTTGACAACACGCAACAAGTCCAGACGTTCAGCAGATGTTCAGCAGATGTTCAGTAGATGTTCAGCAGACGTTCAGTAGACGCGTGTTCAGGTCTGTCAAAGACACGAGGAGACCAGCATTTTATTATTTAGCATTATTTAATATTTCAGCTTCTTTTTCCTTTTAGGATTTCGTTATCACTTCCAAGTAGACCTGTCACGATAAACAATAATCAATTAATCGCATGATGAATGAAAATTATCAACCTCATTTTCATTGATTGACTTTATCGTTTCTTCACGTGTCTCTTTCTACTGAAGACACTGGATGACAAAAGGCTCAACTCCGATGCTCTTCACTGACCCCTCCCTTTCTCTATTTTCTATAAAATCTGTTTTAACTGTTCAAAATCATGATTTTGGATCGTTAAAAACCACTAAGCTGAGAAGCTAAGCTACGAGCTAAGCTAACAGGCCAACCTCTGGAAAAAAAACCTCCGTCTTGTTGAAGCTTTAAAATTCACGGTTGAAACCCGTGCCTTTGTGTCAAAAGTTGTTTTTCTCTGCAAAAAGAAGCTGAGAACTTGTTTACTGATTTTTTTATTAAAAGCTTTGTGTGAAAAATGCTAAAGAGCTAAAACTTCATCGAGCGGCCGCCATTTTGAGAAACGAACAAAGGAATGAGACAGCCCATTTCACGTCAAGGGGCCTCCCTCCCATTTTTTTTTAAGAGATACGCTGCTCGCTCCCTCACTATCCATCCTTCGATTCAAACAGTCTTATACTGCCATCCGGTGGTGAAAAAAATGTACTACACTCAAAACAAATTAACCAACCTTTCTTCTTAAATTTGACCATAGTGACTAATTATTGTCAAATTTCAAACAATATTATTCTTTATCACAATAGTTTCTGAGACAATTAATCGTTCAGCAAAATGTGTTATCGTGATAGGCCTATGCACGATAGAACTGTCATTTCTAACCAGCTTGGCCCGACCCGAATTTGGGCCGGACCATAATAATGTGCTGGATGGTCGGGCCGGGTCGGTGTCTGGTTTTTGATTGAGTCAGTGGATGTGCATGGCTGACTATCCAATTATATGGCAACATGGCTTGCCATACAATCCCCATTTGACCGCACGTTGAAAAGTTCCGTTAAGCTTCAGATTCGACTACTGCCAGGCAGCGATCCATCAGCCCAAATGGATGTTCATTCAGCCACTGCACTCAGCGGACGTGCGCGGCCGACAACCCAAATAGGTGAGATCCCAAAATATCGTTGCAGACATGTCAGAGCGGGGTCCGTGTCTGAATAATGCAGAATGCAGGCAGAAGCCAGGATTTAATGCGTTTTGACCACCATGAAAGGACAAACACCCCCTCAGCTCCGATCTTCTGTCGACCGTTACCAACTATACAAGCAGTCAAAGCTTCATTAAAGCTGTCGAGAGGGTTTTCGGGTTCGGACCTGTAACCAGTTAATTCGTTGGGTCTGGTTTGGAAATGATGGCTACGGGCTGGGCCGGGTCGGATTTGTTGGACCCAAATGCAACTTTACCACACAGCGTCCTCTAGAACCTCCACAAACAATTACACAAGTCCAGGCATTAATACTTAGGCGACGGTGGCAGACAATATGCATTCTTTTAAGAATTACTAGGTTTTTAATTTTAAAAAATACTGTTGAGGATTTAATTTGTCTCACTGAGCCACAACAACAAATATCCTTCTGCTCAGGCTTCTTCAGGGTAAAACAGTCACCTGCTTTTAATCTTTAACAATAATGCCCCATCCAGCAGCTAATATTGTTTCATCGACTCAACTTCTACTCGGAGGCTAACGATAATCAAATCTGCTTTCTTTTCCCGTTCCCAGAAGCTCAGAGTCCTTCCCATTAATGTTGGAGCTAAAGTTCATAAAAGTCTTTCTGAGTTAACTCCAGTTTGCCTGTGAGTCCAATAAATAAATAAAAGCCACTTTTGTGCCTTATGAGAGATCACAGAGGGATTTTTTGTTCCGTGTGGGAAGATGCAAGGAAATCGGTCCAGTGAAAGGCAAGATTTGTTCTCAAGAGGTCGGGGGGGCTGTTTGGAAGAACATCCATGTTTCTGAGAAATGTTTAGCCTAATATTTTAATTTAACCACAGCAATAAAACTCACCCACACACCATTTAATACCAGGAAGTTGAGCTTGTGCTGGTTAGTGCTGGTTGGAGAGAAGGTGCAGGTTGTGTGCTGTCGGTGCACAACAAATTAACGAGTGTTTTTAAGGTTGCTCAGAGAACTGGGAGGAAGGGGGTGGTGATCGTGAACAGACAGTGTTCGGCTTTTATGCAGCAGCGCACAGCTGGACGATGTGACCTCCTGGCCCTGTTCTGGCTACGGTGAAAGGTCATTTCTGAGCTCAAGAAGAAAAAAGCTTTGACGCACTTTGTTTTTTGCAAATGCAGCAAGTGAGCCGTCTCTACCTTGGTGGTTTCAAATATCAGATCCCGATCCCCAGCTGTGATCCTGAAGGTGTTGCTGTCAGACATGCCGTACGAGCAGATCTGACCATAAGGGAACGACTCCAGCGCCTCGGATTCTCCCTGCTTGTACAGAGACACGGACGTAGCAGCTACGCCCAGCCACAGCTTCTGCGAAAAATTCCCTGTTGAGCTCTGCGGGCAAAAAGAGGCAATCAAATGTTAGAGGAGGCCAGGAGACCAATGCTAAAGCATGAGCTCACAAAACTCACAATGTAAAAGTCCACTTCGTAAAGAGTGCATCCAAAGCCCGACCACTGGCGTGCAATTGTGAGGTAGGCAGCCATACTGTCCATGCGGCTGTAACCAGCTAGATCTCTCCACCGCTCCAAGATGGATGCCATGACAGCTGCCGACTCCTCCTTCAGCCGACTTCGTAGTCGCTTGTCGTGCTCCACCTTCTGTTTGTGTGCTGCTGCGGCCGTGTGACTCCACAGGGTCCCAGACAGGAGGCCGGTGGGGAAGCGCTGCGTCGCGGGACAGCCCTGGGCCGCCACCTGACAAGGCGGCACGGCCTGCGGGGCCGGAAGAGACAAAAGAACTCGGGTTTCAAGCATGTGACCAGGGACGAGCTCGTCCAGAGGTGGACAGGGTGACAGAGCGCTGAAGTCTCCCATCAGTGACTGAAGCCTCAGGGCAGCCAGAGCCTGCAGGTCCTCCTCGCAGGCCGGCAGCTGACCACGCACCACCATCTCATGGCACTGCGGCACAACGTCAAGAGAGATGAAAAATTAAGAAGGTTTGTCAGAAATAACCTCAGGCCTGCTATCAATCATTTCTGCTCCACCCTGTTTTATTTCGTCTCATAAATCTTTTATGAGTCTTCAGGAAAAGTGTTTTTAATGAAGCCAGTCCTGGCTGCCTTTTGGCCCTGCTGCGCTCCAGCCAACTTCTGAGTCAAACCTTTTTTTTTTTAACGGTGCATTCTATTGCAGTTACAGCGTGCTAGATCACTGACCGTGATCATTCTGTTAAAATCACGAAGCATTCCAGTGAAACACATCTGCATTATCAACACTTCCATCAGTCATTTAGAAGAGATTATAACGACAGAGACCAAGGTCCACTGAAGCTCTGGATTATACGTTACCTGCTCAAAGAGGAATAAATACTCGATGCTGTCCACCGAGATGCTGTCAGCGTCCAACAGGCAGTAGAGTTTGAAACACAGTTTCCACTGGGATTTAGACTCCGACTCTTTGGTGGTGAAGCTGCAAAAGGGAACGAGGGCAGTTGAGATGTTGTCTCCACAGTCAGGAGTATTGTTGTTTAGTAATCTAACAGCTAATGTTAATTTTATTATGCAATATTCTGACGACGCAGAAAAAACAAAGGTTCAGTGTTGATTAAAGAAACAGATATCGCTCGTTGCCTTCAATGCCAGATATCATAACTAACATTTGGTTGAAACTTTATGGAGTTGTAGCAGTTTTGGTCAAACTTTGAAAACAACATTATTCAGTTTTATGATAAAAATAGGTGATGAGGATTACAGTAGTCCCTCGTTTATCACGAGGAATCCGTACCCTGAAGCCCCGCGATAAGTGAAAAACCGCAAAGTGGGGATAGTGGTTTACTTACTTCCACATTTGCAACATTCTAAACAATGTTTCTAAACTCTAAACGCTCTCAAAGAGCACAGCACGTCATGATTTCAGCTCCCTGCCTCTGCTGCTCTCAGCCACCTGCACGCGTTCTTGGCCACGCCCACTTCTCTGCTCTGCACAAGAACAGCTGATCAGCTGCAGCAGGAAGCTTCTCCTGCAGTGTGGGCTGCACAGAGGTGCAGCAGGTGCTAAATCATTTAAAATAATTTACTTTAAATAAAAATTCCATACAGAGCGTGCAGCTCATCCATCAACCAGCCAGTTGTGTGTCATGTCTAATCTTATTTTGAAAAACCACGATACAGCGGGTCCGCAAAAAACAAACCGCGAAGTAGCGAGGGACTACTGTACTTTCAGCTACATCTACATCAAAATTTAACCCAATATCTGCATAACTGACTGAGTTACATTCACATATGCATTGGCTAGTTTTGATTAGCTGAGGCAGCCATCTTGAACCGGATCAACTCCAAAAGGTAATCAGTTGTAATTATATATCCACTGATTATATCTTGAACATTTCATTTAAATACATCCAGTGATTCATGAGATATTTGGCTAACAGACACGTAGGACTGACGACCAAAAGTTGATGCTAAAGGTTTAAGCAAAGCTGTTGTGCAATAAGCAGCATGATTTCTGTGAACTCAACCAAGTTAGAGCTTTTTTGGAGGTTATTTAAATTAATGAGTAAAATAAATGTGCGTGCTGTCACAACTCCTCTGAGGTGTGACGGCTTCACACCAGCTGCTCTCTCATGGAAAGAATCGAGTCGTTTTTAAGGACCTGGTGAGGACGTCTGCGATCAGAGCGCTCCCTGGGACCGGCTGCTCCCACAGCACATTCTGTTCATACAGTGCAAACGTGTTTCTGCTGTCCCGAAGGCCCAGCTTCTCCTGCATCCTTCGGACCACCTGATGAGGAGAAGTAAAAAAATTAAATAAAAACATTTAGACTTCATGAGGCAAAACAAGAGAGCCACATATTCTGTCGTGACAGTAGTCCCTCAATACTTCGTGGTTCGACTTTCGCAAATTCACGCTTTCATGAGTTTTCAACGTAAGACTGTGCACATTGTTTCCTGGTGACGTGGCCGCTCAGTGATCACCGAGAGGCCCTCTCCTTTCTCTTTCTGAGGCTTACCTCAGAAATAGAAAGGAGGGGGTCGGGGTGGGGTTTGTCTTTCCCCGTCGCTGCTGTGGGCGCTTCAGTGAGGTGGACACCATGTGAGCGGCATGGATTGTTTATTTAAAATAATCAAGCACGACCAGAACCGAGCCTCAACTCGAACCCGAAATGTCCCGGTGCGCCCGATGGCCAGTCCGCCCCCAGGCATCAGTCTGTCTGCTCTCTTTCACTGTGCACTTTTAGAGCATTTAGAGAGTTTACAACATTGTTGAGAGCATTGCAAGAGTGTGGCAAGGGTTTATAAAGACTTAATATATAAGAAATACTCAAATAAATGTTACATCCCTACTTGGCAGATTTTTACCTGTATCGCAGGTGTGTCTGGAAAAAACAAACCCACGATAAGTGAGGGATTACTGTATTGTCAGGGCTTTTTTAATTGTCACTTAAGACTAGAAGATGTACCGTATTTTATGCCGTACAAGTCGCATTGCCCTATAAGTCGCTTCAGTCCACATATGTCTAATCAAGTGGGGAAGATAAATAAATAATTCGCTTCGCCGTATAGTCGCATCTATTATGCATCACCGAGGATGAGTCATGTTTGTTACGCGTCACCACTGACAACCCGGAAACGTTGGCAGAACCCGAAAACGTGGGACGGTGTTGTGCCAAAAATCAATTGGCTGCCAAATGGCGGCCATGGAAGCATACATGGGAGGACCTTAACAAGAATTTAACAAGATTAACACTTAAAAGCAATTATTTGTTTGCTTGAAATTATAGCAAAGGTGTGTCTCGGTTTAACTTTTCTTTAATAAATGCACTTTGATGACGGTCAAATCAGCTGCATTTTCAAAAGCCAATTAATGGAAGCGGGAGTGCACAGAGGGACGACTCGCTGTGCATTTCTTCGAAATTTAACAAAATAACCACCTAAAAACAATCATTTGTTTGCTCGAAATGACAGTAAAGGTGTGTCTTAGTTTAGTGGCTGAAAATGGTAGTGTTCAGTGTTTTCAATGTCAGAAAGACAAGTTTTATAAATATGGAAGAAATCCATCAATAAGTTGCGTCAGTGTATAAGTCGCAGGGCATGCTAAATAATTACACAAAAAATGTGACTTTTAGGTTGAAAACTTTGATAGTTTGAATCAAGAGCATGTGGGAGAATGTGAAAAGCTTGAGAAAATGAAAGCTTTAAGGATAAACGAGATAAATGGTCCCAAACCTCATTGGCAGTGGTGTGTGAGTTGATGTAGAGCTGGCAGGACCCGGCGCCTGGGTAGTGAACCCTGCACAGCATCTCTCGTCGATTCATCAGCATCTGGATCTCCTCCCAGGATGGCACACGCTCCCGACATTTTGTCTTCTCCAAAGCCTCGCTGATGAACGATGCGTAGTTATCCATTTCAGACTCGGGACTTTGGCTCTGGATTCTGCAGGAAGCAGGGACACGTTTAGTGTTTCCGCCTGTGCGAGAATTAAGTGTGCAAATTAAACAAAAACTTCCAAATGTAAATGAAGACATTTGTTCATGCTCGTGTGACTCATGATCTGTAGAGCGTCTGTGAAGCTATGATCTTTGTTCGCGTGCGTGCTGGAAATATTAAACATTAACTGTTAGGGACGTCAAACAAACTAACGTCCTCAAATCATTTAAAGAAAAGGACAATTCTAAATAAATAAATGAATAAATAAAAAGTTTGACTTGTGTATGAAACAGGAAAAGGCGTTTCTGCTCCTGTGAACCAGAGCGACCTTCCACATCATCTCGATGGAGAGTCTAGGAGTGGTGGAAGGTGTGTGTGTGTGTGTGTGTGTGTGTGTGTGTGTGTGTGTGTGTGTGTGTGTGTGTGTGTGTGTGTGTCAGACAGCTGGAGCCAGGAGTCTGACTAATCGTAACAGTTAAAGGTGTAAAACACAGAGTGACAGTCTGTAAACAACAAAAGACTTTTGGATGAAAATGCCGAGTGCTGGACGACGGTTGAAAATCACTTAAGAAGCTGAAACTGGCAGAAAACACCTTCAATTAGGGAAACTGTGCCAAAAAGTATAAAATTAGCAAGACAATGGCTAAAAGCTAAATGAGCTAAACAAAAGCTAAACACCAAAAAATAGTGTAACTGCAGCTAAAAACTAAAAGAGCACAACTTCAGCTAAAAGCTAAATGAGCTAAACAAAAGCTAAACACACACAAAAATGTATAACTTCAGCTAAAAGCCAAAGGTATTAAAACAGCAGCTTAAAGCAAAAACTACTAAAATTATGGCTAACAGGAAAACTTTATAAAAAGTGAATATGAGCAAGTTCTAAAGAAAATCGTGAAAAAAGCTATAAATGCTACAAGAAGCAAAACCAAAACAAAAAGCTACAACAAATGAGCAAGATGGCAGCTAAAAGCTTAACGAAGCGTTAAAAAGAGCAACTATTGTGAAGTAAATCAAAAAGGGAACAATGTTTGAAGCAATTTCAATGTATTTCTTGTATTCAGTGTATGTGATGTATCTGTGCTGCTGATTATTATCCATGCTGCTGATCTCTTGCCTTTAATCTGCTGTATTCATTCTTACCCTCTGCTCACTACAGACTCATGTTCGGGCTGCTGTTTAATATACCGTATGGTTGACATTATTAGTGTTTAGCGTCTATCTTAGGTCATTGTATACTGGTTCTTTTTGTACTTTATATTTTTGCTATTTTTGGATGTAACCGGGATCTTGAACACATACTTTTGTTCCACCTCATGTAGCACATGTGAAGCGAATGACACTGAAGAACCTTGTATTTCTATTTGAACACATTTGCAAGTAAAGCTACATAAAAACTTTAAACGTTATAAATAGTAAAAGTCAAAAAGAGCATTATTCCCAAAGGAGCCAAACATTTTGACATGCACAGTTAAAATGGTACAGAGTAAGAGAAGTAGTTTGATGACAAAAAAACAAATGGAGGAAAGTGTAAACAAGAAAACAGCTGACTCAGCCCTCTCATTACTTCAGTGCGCTGCTATCTCATAAGTAAACGGCCATCGGGTGGGATTTGTCCTGCTGAAACATAATCAGGAATGTTCCACTGCGTCTCTGTGATCCTCTCCTCTCCCTGCTGTTTCCTGCTCTCTTGCCCCCCCTCTCCCTCCTTTCGCGCTGCTTTCTTTCTTCTGGCCTGTTCTCTCTGACAGCAGACATTCCCTGGGGGTTCCTCAGGGCATGGAGGGGAGTGAAAGGAGGAGCGCTCTTGGACCCGCTGCAGGCTCAGCGCCGATCCTCTGAGAGAGGGAGTGCGTGAGAGCGAGAGCGAGACGTATCACAACACTGAGCCAGCCTGTTCCACAGTGTTATTATGAATTACCATTGCATGCAACTGTTCCATTAGCTACAGGCCAATTCCCAGTGCAGGAGTATAGATAGAAAACCGTAGCGGTTTGATGGCATGGTGTTAGAAAGTCTAGAGCAGGAGATGGGCACTGCTAAAAACGTAGATTAGTCTGCTTGACAGAGGGGCTAATTCAGACCTGCACATCCAGCCCACAAACTCTGTCTGTCTGGGGGAGCATGCTAACAATGTGAAGGCATATCTTGCTACTATATCTAAACCGGTGGTTAGGAAAACTGGCGCCTGCTTTTTGTCCGAAGTCTAGACTCCTCTCGTGCCCTGCAACTTACACACCATTACAGGTTCACCTTCACCTCCCAGCTAAACCGGTTCTCAACTGCAGACTCCTCCCTGTCACCAGCAACCGACTGCAGGTCTGATGGCATTTCGACTCACACCCACGTTAAATCACTATTAAGTTCAAACAAAAATATTAAGACCACAAGATGTTACTGACATCTGCAGTTTTGTTTTTACTTCAGCAAAGTGAACACAAGTAGGCATGTCATGGTGTTTTCCGTCTGTTCTTCACAAGTTAAGTTTCCTCTAAAGGATGAGTCAGAGACAAAAATCCATTTTCCCGTTTTCCCCATTTTTATTTGAAGGCCTTGCATTTTTGTTCATGGAATATGTTTTACCACCACCAGTTTTAGACCAAGACCATATGTTGAAAAATAACAGTCGTAGCCATTTTGGTCAAACACTGAAAACAACAATACGGTAAACCCTCCATACTTCGCAGTTCGTTTATCGCAGACTCACTCTATCGTGGTTTTTCAAAATAAGAGTGGACATGACACACATCTGGCTGACTGATGGCTGAGCCGCACGATCGACAAGGAATTTTTATGTAAAATAAATTATTTTAAATTATTTAGCACCTGCTGCACCTTTGTGCAGCTCGTACAGCAGGATAAACTTCCTGCTGCAGCTGATCAGCTGTCCTCTGTGTAGAGCGGAGAAGTGGGCGTGGCCAAGAGCGCTTGCAGGTGACTGAGAGCAGCAGAGGCAGAGAGTTGAAAGCACGACGCTCTGTCTCTTTTAGAGAGTTTAGAAACATTGTTTAGAATATTGCAAGAGGGTGGGATGGGTTTAAAATGCCTATACATA
>JARVGQ010000474.1:32773003-32784726 GCA_031762355.1 Hypsolebias martinsi | reverse complement strand
CCTTTATTTAGGCAGGTTAATCTCATTGAGCCTCGAGGACTCATTTGCAAGAGAGACCTGGCTACAAACTAAGGATGTTGACAACAGCAACAATAGATTTTCCTTGGACAATCAACAATAGACAATCATAAGAGAGAAATACAGATTTATTTATTTATTTATTTTTAAAACAAGTTAAAAAAAGATGTCAAAGTAGCAAAACAGACAGATTATAAGGCAGATGTAGAAAATCAAAAACAGGAATAGAACATAGAACACGTGGAGCTACACCTAAGAGCACCTGGGTCTGTTTCCATGCCTTTTGAGTCTGCACTGCTAAAAGTACTCTGAAAGCTCGATTGTGGGCGGGACGTGGCCGTCATCATCAGCGCTTATGAATGGTCATAGTGGGTTTTAAGAGGGACCAGTCTGTGCGGCCATTTAGCAGAACTGTCTTGTGAATGTAGCTTTTGAGTACGGGTGAAACATTTGCACTAAAGATTATAGACTAGATCAAATCAGCAGCATTTGTGTTGCAACATGTTGCACCACATTTCAAATGGGTCATCATCACATTAATGAGCATGTTACCAGCACACTCTCCTGATGCCAACAGTAGTGGCACACTTAACATGAGCAACCCATCTGGTTGATTAGTTTGTCAGCTTAGTGCTCGTTGCCGCAGTGACGAGTAATTGATTTCAGTTCAGGGTCTAATCAAAATGTGGATACATTAATTAAAGTGAAAATCTGCCGTCCTTGCTTTTGGGATTTAATGACCGACATGTCCCAACATACAAATAAGAGTTTTTCACTACTAAAACGTATACAGTTGCAAAACCAATGCATGCATGAGCCGCAGAATTAAAAACATACATGAAAAATGTTATGCATATTTATTGAGTTATCCCATTGTCAAAAGGCTCAGATAAATTCAAACAATACTTATGTGTTAATGTCCATCCCCATTAAAATAATTGTGTTTAACTTGAAACATAAATGTTTTTAAGGCACTGACAAATATATTGGATAAATAAACCCATACAACAGTTTTTTTTAATTAAAATAAAGTGATTCCTCTACTTTGAGTACAGGTGTGTCTCTTTCACTTTCAGCCCCTCTCCTCCCCCACAGTGCTGCCTGAAACTGGGCTGGTGGGAAAATGGGAATGTGGTGATTAAGATTGGGCCTATATGACCTCCAAGCTAAAAATACACTGTTTACTCAAGACCACTGCCAAGAAATTCTGGCCTAGGCAGAAGACAGGAGGGAAAAAGTCATGTTTTGAGACCAGAGGAGGAGTGGGGGGGGGCAGGAAGTCAGAGCTGTGAGTGAAAACGTGTGTGTTGTCAGCAAGAAATTTTATGATTTAGAGTAAGTGGCTTTTTAGTTTGAATGAAGTCATTCTGTTTGTAACAGTTTATGATGAAAATTAAAGCCTTCCATATTTTAGGCTCTAAACAGAGCCAGTGTGTGATGGTTGACCAACAAGACGGCATACATCCAGACGCACAATTACCTGGGGCCCACACCTACGCTCTTCACGCAAACTTCTTTCATTTGTGCACACACCTTTAGGGTCACCAACAAAATACATCCAGAGACACAGGTTCCTTTATGTCAGAAATATTCAGTTGCCACCTTAAAAAAGAAAGCTGTCGAGCTCGTTAGGAACTGTCAAAGAAGAGGGAAGGCGCTAATGACAAAGCAGATGGAACGAATTATGAAAAATGAAGTCCTCAGGTTTGTGTTCTCACCTGGATACGGTTAGTTTTCTGCCATGTCCAAACCATCGGTAGGGATGTGAGACAAAAAGTAGCATGAGAATGAAAGAAATAGGTAAAAATGTCAAACAGATCTGAGTGTTAGAACAGCTGGAGGGAACAAGCAGCTGAGGAGTTTTCTACAGTCTGTACTCTCAGCCTGTCAATCATCCACACCTTCAAAACCAAAATCTGTAAATGATTGACAGATTTCTGCAAGGAAAAACACCTATTACTGTAAGTTACTGTGCTTCTGTTAGAACTGAAAAAACAAGGTTGACATTCAACAGAATGTCAGCTAATACTTGTTACAGGTTACTAATTATTAGGGCTGTGGTAATAAACAATAAATCAGTTAATCGCATGATAACTGAAAATTATCAACCTCATTTTCATTTATCGGCTTTTTCGTTTCTTCAGGTCTCTCTCTTTCTGTTGGACAGTGGATGAACAAAGACTCAACTCGGGTGACCCCTCCCTTTCTCTTTAAAATCTGTTTTAACTGTCCAAAATCGCGTTTTTGGAAGCAGCTAAGCTACGAGCTAAGCTAACAGGCCGACCTCAAGAAATAAACCTCCGTCTTGTCGAAGCTCCAAAATTCACGGTTGAAACTCGTGCCTTCGTCTAAAGTTTTCTCTGCAAAAAGAAGCTGAGAACTTGATTACTGATTTTTTTATTAAAAGCTTTGTGTGAAAAATGCTAAAGTGCTCAAAACACACCGAGCGTCGGCCATTTTGAGAACCGCAAAACAGGAAGGAGAGACAGCCCATGTCACGTCAAGGGACCTCCCTCCCATTTTTCTTAGAGACGCTGCTCGCTCCCTCACTATCCATCCTTCGGTTCACATAGTCTTATACTGCCATCCAGTGGTCGAAAAAGGTATTACACTAAAAAATTAACAGTTTCTTCTTAAATGTGACAATAGTTACTTATTATTCGCAATAATTTGAGAATTAATCGCCCATCAAAATTTGTCATTTTGATAGGCCTACTAATAATCAATTAACCATTCAATTAACTGCACTCAATCATATTCATACGTACATTTAAAAGTTGTTTAATCTAAGAGTGTCAATAAGAAAATTTAAATATTACCCGTTTTTTTTTTTTTTTTTTAAATTTGATAGTTTTTTGGAGGATTCAATGAAGTGGCATTTTTTTCTGTTCTTACATAAAAGTAAACTCTTACACTTGTGCATTTATGCTCATCGACAATAAGTCGGTAATCTAAGCACTATTTTTGTGCAAATGACACTAACAGTTGTCATTTCAATTATTATTATTGTAGTCATGTGGAAAAAAATCTGTACAGTTTTAGTCAAATAGCATTCTTGAGATTGTGGTTATCTGAAGTGTAATGTGAAACCCTTTAACTTAACAGTTCAATTCAAGATCTTAAATTAAATGCAACATTAAACCAGAGCAGTCTCGCCTGTTAGACAGGATGTAGAATAAATGGACGTCACACCACTCATTACTTTGCAAAGTGCTGACCAATCTGAGCCTTGTCTGTCATTTCCTTAACGCACCTGAACTTGTGGGCGTATCCTCCAGTTGCTCAGATAACGACCGAGCACTACATTCTCTAATCTCTCCACAGTGTGATGATTACAGCCAAGCTTTTAACACACTCCCTTCAAAACCTGTAATTAATTATGCCGTGTCGCCCAAGGCCACTGCCACTAAACTGGAGAAATCTCTCACACACACTCACGTCCAAGCCATGCCTTCTCTGAGAGTGCTAATGGGGTAGATTGAGTCACACAATGTCCAGTCCTCTCTCCTTCCTCTCCATTTCCCCCCTTCAAGCCTCAAGAGACGGCATGTCCTGTGTGACTACAGCAACATGTCTCACTTAGCCACATCCCTGGGCTGTTTGATTCCTTTTGAGAGTCACTGCAGATTGTTGTCTGTTCATTTGTGGCGTAGGATAGCCCTACATGTCAAGCTTTGTGACTCATTGCCAGTGAGTCTGCAGATGTACAGTAGAGATTATGCATGAGGGATGGGGGAGTTCAGGGGGGAGGGATAAGGGCAGGATGCCAGAGATGGAGAGGAGCAGAGCCGGCTACATCACTGCCTGAGATCACAGCCGTGAACAAATAGTCTGGATCTGGCCCTTCATGAATTGCTCCTTTTTCACTGACACACAACAGTCATTTGTAAAAAATACATTCATGTAAAGTTTACAGTTTGGAAAATGCATACTGGCTTATTGCAGACACTAGCTTTGGTGAACAGCCTTTGAACCAAAGGATTTATGGACGTGGATGCAGGACAAAATGTGATCAGTCACATTTTGGTTTAGTGTGACCCATCACTGGCAGATGTAGCCCAAAATGACACAATTCAAACTCAGCATGACAAGAAAAATAAATAAATAAATAAATTGTAGTCACTTGAATGCATACGCGTGAGGAGCACCACATGAGATGCTGCAGAGGAAGTGAAGAGTCAAGTACTGACAAATGTACCCAGCTTGGGATAAATACAGAAATCCCCAGCTATCAGGGGAAGTATACAAGAAGAAAAGGGAAGTATAACTTCTGAAGTTTATGAATTTATTTATTTTTTTCTTACCCATTAGTTCCATTGGCTGTTGGCTGAGAAGCAATCACCTCAGCTGGACTCTGTCAACGAGAGAGAGAGAGCAAAGGGGTAAATGAATAGTAATGTAACACAAGCAGTAGTCTGTCCTTAGGACTATCCACAGGTTGGAGTGATCTTTAATGGTTTGCCTTTAGAGACCATGTTATAGCAGTGCAGGCAGTTGTTCCTGGCAGCCTTTGCACATAGTTGCACTGTTCCTGTAATGCTTGGCTTTCACTTGCAAGGGGTAAAGCTGGTGGGGAGAAATATGGCATGCAAAACAGGCTAATTTAGTGTAAGAGCTCCGAACACAGGGATCTTTTGTGCTAGGTTCATGCATGCAGCCCAATTTTCACACTCCAGAAAAGTTTAATTCAGACTGGTCATTTCTCTAGGAAAGGTAACCTAAAAATAACCCTGTTTTTTAACACTGGGCTCATAACAGCAACAGTTGCCTTCACCTTTTCTATCCACAAGTTAATGGAGAACGGCTGTTGAAAAAGAGACCCCTGCAGTTAATGTACATAAACAGGACTTTATTTAGCAATTGTTAGAGTACCAACAATATTTAAGTAATGAAGTATAATAGCTATGCAGATATTCATAATAAGATTCATAAAACTAATTCTGAATTCTAAGTGACCTCTAAATTTACTGGGTAAATGAGAATCCAATTGGTACACATTTAAAAATAAATCAAATGTTAAGTTTTGAACAATGATATCTATGTAAGAAGAAGATAAGGAGAGGATGTTTCCATTCACAGTGCCCCAGCTTTTAGCTCCAACCTGACCTTGGAAAACCCCATGAGACATCAGAGCTCACCAGTGTGCAGTTTGGACTAATTCCCTGGTGTGCAGAGTAGCACTGTGTGTCCCCACGGCCTGGCGTGTTGTCTCTGTGAACCACAGCCTTGAGCCAGCTCCGGTGGCTGCCCCAGCCCAACTCAGCCCACCTGAAACACTATCCAGGTCAGCTCTGGGCCCCTCACAGTTCACACACCACACTTTACTACTGGGCAAACCATCCTAAGTATAGCTGTTGCTCCACAAAAAACATTCTCCTGCTTCTTTTTAGATGCCTTAAAATAACTAAGTAAACATATGCTGCACTCTTAGAGTTTGGTATCGAATCTGCATTATATTTTTAAGGCAAATGGACCTTGAGGCAAATGTGGAAATGACTGGGGTCTGGATAATGGCATTTCATCAATGTTTAACTCAAAAGAGGTGCTGCATATGCCAAACCAGACAAGCAAGAATAACTGAACAGCATTAGAAAGTGGCTTATGAATGGAAGATAGACTGTAATGCAATTCCCTGTGTCTGCCATTAACCATGCAGTGAATGTTTAAGACAAGCCAACAGCCACAGAAGACTCTGATCGCTCTTACTAAGAAAACAAATCAGCATGAATAAAATCAGCAACAGAGAAGCTATGATTTCAGAATATGAAATGGTATGGTTATAATTTTAAAAGTTCAAATAAAGTTTAAATACAGTAGTTGGAGTCATTCTTTACAAAAAGTGACAATTTAAGGAAAAACTCTTCCAATAGATTTAATGAGCTGTAGGATAAAAAAAACAAACAAAAAAAAAAAACAACAAAAAGAAACAAAGATAACGTGCAATGCTGAGCTTTGGCACAACATCTCCCTTTGGACAGGCGGAGGATGAATCACGCCAGACTAGTGCCAAGCATGAAGTGAAAGACGGAAAAGATGGCGTGATGTGTTCGCTTCGTGGCTGACTTCCGCTCTCGCTTTCCACAGTCTACTCTCTCGCTCTCTTTCCCTTCAGCTCTCCTGGGAGGCTGAGTAACTAGGAGGAAATGCTTGGACTTAGCTTGTGTCGGCCTGAAGACCAGATGTGTGGCCTAAAGGTGGCGAGGCAGAGACGCAACAAAAACCAAATATAAACTAGCATACCGTGACACCTCGGAAGGCAAAGGGCAGCAGGGATGGTCAACGGATCCACTCTCACCAAAGCTGGACAGTGCCTGATTGTTCTAAGAACGAGATTTATGGCGGCGCTCCAGTACACACTCACATCTGCCAAGGCCTGAACACTGTGGCAGCAGTTACTGGTAAATGTGACTTAACATCACATAAAAAATGGAGAAAATATTTCGAATGAAACATGGAAATAAGAGTGAATGACAGATGTCCTGTCCAAAAATGAGTGCCAAGCTGTCCTAACACTGGAATCATTCAGCCCAGTGTAAATGTTTGGGCAGCTGTTAAAGAGCAGTTTCGTTGAATGAAGACTGTAAACACGAAGGGAAAAGGTTCTGACATGGTCCTGTGCTCTTGAGGATCAAGCTTACCACATACGTCAGCTCTGACTCACAGTTCTTGCCCCATTCAAGAAGAGTCCTGCCAAAGAACACTGGCACCTATGACTTTGGTACTGTGGATGCCACACATCATGCCATTCTCTGGCTTGTTGGCTAACAGTTCTGGTTGTGGTCTCTAGAAGAGAGGCTCCACCAGTTTTGTGGGTCACTGTGGTTATCCTTGGAGAGAGGCCAGTTAAATGGAATTTCAGTGTTGTGAGGCCCATAAGAAGCACACACATGCAATGGGGTAGGGAAGGGGGGTCTGAGTTACTGACAGAATCCAACTTTAAACAGTCCCTGAGCTGCATTCTCTGGAAATCTCTGCAGACCTTCAGTCTTACCAAACCCTTTCTGTCAACTTTATTAAATGTAAATCTAAAGCTCTTTATTCTAACAACATTAGATTTTTCCCCCCCAACAACTGATGGGTGCAATTGAGCAGTTGGGAGTCTTGGTTTAGAGTAGTTTTAGACATGCCCCAAGTATTGGAAAAACATCAACTCAAGAGTTAAATGGTAATGGACTGTACTTGTATAGCACCTTTCTATCTGATCAAAACTCAAAGTGCTTTACACAACAATATGTGCCTCATTTAGCCAGTCATACAGCACTACTAGATCTCTACAAAGCTAACAGAACAAATCATTCTAAAGAGACCAATCAGAGCTTTAAGACATTCATACACTGATGGAACACACATCAGAGGCAATGAGAGGTTCAGTGTATTGCACAGGGACACTTCGGCATGTGACTGCTGGTGGATTCAAACCTCCAACTCTTGCATTGGAGGACAACTGCTGTAACCACTCAGTCACAGCCGCCCGTTGCAATTATACCACAAATAAAGGGCACAAACCAAGAAAATAACAATTTAGTAGAGAAGACTGTTAGGATCAAATATTTATTCATCAATGCCATCATACCTGATTTTATTTATGGCAACTTCTGTTAAACCAAAAAAGTGGTTCGTTGCTTTTGATAACTTGACAACTTTCAGTAGAAGAGTAAAGTGATGCCGTCTATTAGTAAGTAATCTGATAAACTAAGTTAAGTCAGCACAAACGACAGACAAATATCATCCAGGTTAATAACATTTTATGTCTCAGCATGAGGCAATTTATACTCGTGAATATTTCCATGGAGGTTTCTAATCAGTGAGGCAACATAATTTCAGGAGATAGAGACAGTTCACAGATAATGAAGATGTTTAAGAATTTTATATGAGCTTGTATATTGGAATCTGATTCATATCAAAGTGCATGGATGGTACATCAAAAGAAAAAGGCAAGGCAACATAACATAGGGTGTTGGCAGACTGGCGTGTTTCACTGCCTCTGGTTTTATCTGATTTTGACTCCACTTTGTCAGTTTGACATGCAGTGGTTAAAACCTAAACCTTATCCATTTTTATTGCCGCTATATTATAACTGATTTTTCCATCTACAGTTTGGTCATGTATGCAAAGATGTAAGCAATGCATACAAAAACATTGCCAATAATCAAATGTTTTTGGGCTTAAGAATTTGGCTACATGTAAATTGAATCAGACAAAACAGGTAGCCCCTGTTTTTATCCTGAAGGCAAACCATTTCTTCAAGCAAAACCTTCCAAACGTTCTGAACAGAGGACATTCATAAAACATTAAACTGAAGATCCTTGGAGGAGCTGAGGTTGCTTTTTAATGAGTAATGTGGGAAAATTACAGTAATCCCTTTAGTTGGCCATCTCCATTGGGACATGCTGCAATGATCTGATACTGGTTGTAGATATGGAGCACAGTGGCCAGCCAGATGGTTCGTTTAAGAGGAAGATAGTGTGCATGCACTGCCACAAACCAGCACCTCAAACAGCAACAGATGTTGCTCTTATCTGGGGGTTGTTGGTGCAGTTAAGTTTTCTGTTGAGCCAATAACTGTGTAAACTTATCTGTCCCAAACGTTTTCATGCAAATGTGTCGAATGGTGCTGGACGGCACACAGAAGGGCCACCAAACAGAAAAGCAGGATATACAAGTTATAAAACTACAGTGGCTTTACTATTAGCAGCAAAGCCTCACCTCAGGCACACTTGATGCAAAAACAATGTAGATGAGTGGATTTATTTTCTAAAGCAGTGTATAAGAGATGCATGATGGATCATACAGAGAGAGCCTACCTCATTTTGAGGCAACAATGCCCCTTAGAAGTGGGCGGACAATGCTGAACTCTCTGTGCCTGATCAGATGACTAACATTACAGAGGAGACAAGGCCACAGTCTTATTTGAAACTGAGGCCAAACACACTGGATCAGTTCAACTGCTGAGTTTTACAGCTTGCATCAGAGCATGTGTGTGGGATTGCTCAATGTTGCCTCAGCTTCAAAGATCGAGCAAACTTGACCGTCAAAACCGAACAGAGGCGCTTTTTTTTTACTTGCTCAACCAGAATAATAAAGACTGGCGACTGATAAACCTGATAATCCACACAGCTAATGTGTGTACTCGTGGTTTGTCACTTCAGAGCAACAATACGACGAAACGTTTGTACTTCTTATCACACACCTGTGTGCTCCAGTGCTCACCTTTCATGAGTAATCTTTTATATATTTTTTATCAAGATCTATGGACAGAACTGCTCAAACATTGAAATCATGCATGCCACAATTTAAACTTGCACTCTAAAAAAAATAATTTGGATCACACAATCCTTTAATCTTCAATCTAAAGCTTGTTGGTTGAGTTTTATTAATCCACATAAACTGGTCATTTGTACTGAAGCAATAATATGAGTTTTAAAAGCAACCAAATCCTGCTGATTAAATCCAAGCATACAATGTGCTTTTCATTTTACTGAATATAAACTGTTCCAAAGTGCTTGTCTTATGTGCACGTGTGCATTAGGCCAGTGAGCCATGTATTTGTACCAGACCTCAAGGCATTTTGCTTTTATGTCTTTTTGACAGATTCTGAATCCACTGCCATCCATGAAGATGATTACATTACATTATTTTTTTTTTTACATTTAATCAAGTTTAGCAGAACCAGTTAGGTAAATCTAACAGTTCTCATTTTCAGAGTGCAACATTTCATATAAATGTATTAAAGCGTGCAGGTGGATAAAGGTTGTGCTTTACCTGTCCATTGGGAGTCAAGTCCTTGTTGCGCAATTCAAAGGATTCTTCCTCCTCTTTCTCCCCATAGTCCCGTCCCAGCAAACTGAAGCCCTGCCTGCAGCACAGCCACCAGCAAACTCCCTGCAAAGGCATTCAAAGACGAATGGAAGAGTCGCTTTCCGCGGCCACGTCCGTGGATTCTGCGCTCAGGCCGCAAGACGCGCGAGTCCAGGAGGTGCCATGGAGAGGTGTCCAGGAGAGGAAGCTCGAGCAGCCCGTCCCCTCCTGCTGCCTGCTGGGACACGACGTCTAGGAAGTGCTCGTGCTCCAGCTCAGCTGAGAGGAAACTCTTTCAGGACTCCAGCTCTTTGTTTAACTTCATAATAAAGTTTGTGTTAAAGTAAAAGGTTTGTGTTAAAATCACCATCTCTCGGTGCGAACGCCTCTCACCGCGGACCGACTTCAGGTTTTGAACAAAGCGTGTGGCAGCTGGGTCAGGATGGTGTGGGAAACAAGCCACGCCCACTCATTTCCACGCCAACATACGATTGGCTGAGAGCAGACGCTCCCCGCAGCGACACGCCCCAAACCACGCCCCTTCAGCCTGACAGCGCACGACAGTTTATTTCTGTTCAGTCGATGTCGCTGCAGCTTTGTGCTTTTTATTTTTCAAACTTTATTTATTCTGTCATGACTTGTTAGTCCTATTGAGCTTTTAGGTGTAAATGATTCATTTTATTAAAGCAGCTACTATTCGTTTACATTTCATGTTTTTTTTTTTTTTTTATGTCTGTTTGCTGGATTTTAATGAAACTCCCAGAAGTTAATTATTAGTTGTAGACCTACAACTGATTCACTTTTAGAGTCAGCTCAGATCAAGATGGCCACATTAAATAGCTCAAAAATTACTACAACTCAACAAATTTTACAGATATCTGGCTAAGATTTGTGCAGGTAGTAGCTGAGAGTTATCCTCAAAACATAATCTGAGCACTACCGAATCGAACAACCCTATCTGTTACAAAAAGGTTTCATGAACAACTGAGGAGATTTTAGTGAAGCTCACCATCATTGAATGTGCTTTGTTAACTTTTGGAGACAGTCCAACTCAAGATGGCCACTAAAGCAAACTGACATTAGCTGCTACAAGATATCTGCACATTTTATAGACACTGAGATCTTTTTTAATCTCAATCCAGTTTACTATGATACTTTTGACAAAGCTTTAGCAGCAGTGACTTTAAGAACCTTATTTCAGAGAAAGTTGATTGTGCCGTCCTCATGTTAATAATCTCTGACATTTGAACGTTCAGAAGACCTGACTTAACTTTTTTAGATTTTTCTACCTGGATTATTGAGCATGCATCAGGAAATCTTTGACATTCATTATTTATTTTGTTTATGAAGATTTTTTTTTAATCATTCATTTCCTGCTTTTCTTGTTCACACACACATTCCTGTTGATTTTTTCTCTTTCTCGTTGCTAAACAGCTCATAAAGATGCAGCAGAGGAAGGTGGACTTATCTTAAATCCAGACACGTGTCTCATTCAGCCCAGCTGGCACTCAGCCTTCTTTTTCCTTTAACATCCCTTCATTTCCTCTCGCTCTGCTCTGTGCAGGCTCCTTTCATGCTCCTCAGTCAGCTGGACTTTACTCAGTCCTCAGTATGAGGACCTCTTAGCAGCTGCAGCTTGAAGACCAAGTTAAAATCATTCAGTTCTTGTCAGTTAGTGTGAAGCCTGATTCAGTACTGTTGTCCTGCTTCTTAGTTTTCTGTTTGCTTGTTATAAATAAACTACTTCAGCATACTTTCTGCTGTTTTAACCATACCAAAAGTTCAACTTGGTCAGGCGTAGCACTATAACCTTTGATTCATGTAACTTTTATATTTTTCAAAAATATTTAACATTTATCACTTTGTGTTTTTAATATTGAAAAATCTTCACAGTATCTCAAAATGAG
>JARVGQ010000474.1:32759745-32769940 GCA_031762355.1 Hypsolebias martinsi | reverse complement strand
TGTTCATGCAGGCTAAGTTCTTGTCAGAACGAAAGTTGTGAGACAGGTAAGACTTTTAAATACAGTAGCCTACGTGTTCTGTACATCATCTTCCATTTTAACATGTTAATGTTTAAACATGATAAATTATTCATTTTCTTAATGCTAAACTAACTAAAAAAGGAAGAAGGATTTTGTTGCTTTTGGCACAGCTAGACTAATTGTTACCCTGTAAAAACCCACTGTGCTCTGTGTTGTGCTCAGCTGATTTGGTGGCACATGTATGAGGACAATGTAAATATGTGACTCTTTGGGTTTTGGGTTGGTTTCAACACATTTACCTCCTTTTTAGTTGGTGCCCTAAATGAAATGGTGTGTCTTTGTGATGGAAGTGGTCTTGTAGGTTGTAGCAGCTGATAGGACGCCTCACGGTGAAGGAAGGTGTCACTTGAGAGGTGTGGGACCAGTTTTCTCATCTCCTGAACTTGTTTCCAGCTTTAATTGAACCTCAGCAGACGTCTACAGGCACCTGGAGAACGTCTGATCCATTAGACCTGACTGCTGCAGCTCAACACCTCATCAGGTTCCCACAGGTAGTGTCAGAACAAACAGCGGTCTCATCAGTGCCCAACAAAACCAAGACTGAGCTGATTTCTCCAGTTTCTGACTCTCATTTTACAAACCGGCGCCCGTCAGCAATGTGTGTGTCTGTTTTGTGTTGACATCTAAGAAACACACAACACAACACCTCGTGTTGGTCATGCAGACATCCACAGATTCTTTCAGCCATCTCCACGACGAGCTGACCGCATCTGCACCAACAGATCAGCAAAACTAGTTTACAGAAACATTTGGCCTGGAGCCATAACTTGACCCTTGTTTGTGTGTTTGTGTGTTTGTGTGTCTGTAGTTGTGACACTGATGGTGTGCATTTGTCTGTGGGAATCTGTTTTCATGCTTGCACCATCAGCGGATGTGAGCGTGCAGTGGCACCCTCATGGAAACTGCACAAAGTGCTCACGTGGGCAAAGTGATTTTATTGAAAATAGATAAAAGCATAAATAACAACCATGCACAAAGACACATCACATCCTGCAGGGCTGGTTTCCACCTGTCAGCTAAGTTGAACATGTTGTTAAGACACTAAAGGGAAACAGAATTAGGGCTCACGTTTTAAATATGTATGTCATTTTCTCTTTTTCTTCTTTTTTTAAAATATGTAACTCATTTTTAAACGGAGACGTGAAAAAACTAAACAGTAGCACTTCTTTATTTGTGAGTTTGTTTTACTGAGTGCATTTTGTTGCATGAACGTAATGGATTTTATTAAAATTAGATGTTTCAATGCCTTGTGTTTTCACAATAAATACAGAATTTCATATTTTAAACTCCTAAAGCAGGAGGGGACAGTGAAGTTCCCTCAAGAGCAGAGCAAACGATTCAAACCTGAGCTTTCTCTGACATCTAGTGGGGCAGACCTTTTATTTCACGCTGTGCTGAGGTTTGTCCTGCAAAAACAAAATAATAATCATTAAAAAACAAAACTTTTGCATTTATAGTGAACTAAATCTTTGTATTTATTATGTCATGTTGTGCTTATGTAATTCAGATTGCAGAGGTACTTGTGGTTCTCGTAGTTTCTAAAAACAGAATGGGAGGCCGGGCTTTCATCAAGCTGCTCTTCTCTTGTGGGACTTCCTGTTTCTGTCCATGAGGCTGACGCCCGGTCTGCTTTGAAGACCAAGCTCAAGACTTGCCTTTTTCATGGGCTGGGTTGGGTTTCCTGAGTTATTCCTCATTTACGCTGCAGGTTGAGACTGCTGGAGGACAAACTGGTCACCTTTTGTTGCTGCCTTCACTGTCATAGTGGGACCAGTCCTTGAGCCTGTTGGGTACCTGGGGCCTTATGCAGATATTTTCTTGTAATAATTGGCATTTCATGCATGAAAAATAATTGTAATCCTCAAAAGCCTAATTGAATCATTTTCAAATATTTATTTGTTTACAATGTATGTGAGTCATGAATCATAAAGGACCAGTCTAAATATGACTTCTAGCAAACAAACAATAAACTGTCCAGATGACCTGACTGAATATTGTTGGATTTATATGTTGTTATATTGTTTTATGGATTTATATCTGGATTAATGAACAGGAACTTTGGTGAATCGCCATAAGATAAATTAATAAACTATAGTTTTGAGTGAATGTGTTCTGGTGCCAAAAGATGCATGTGAGAAAATCCAAGATGCATTTTCTGAAAAACTCTGATGACTTTCAGCACTGAGCTGTTTTAAAGCCCAAACCAGATGCTACAAGATCACCTCTAAACTGTCAACTGTAAACAGGTTCTTAAGGAAGGAGATGCAAATCCATGTAGATACCAGCAGATCTATGGCTGTGTGCTTTGAAAGATGTAATATTTCAATCTAATTAAAAGTTACAGAAAATAAATGAAAAAAAAATCAGAAAGGAAACAAAAATCAAAGGTTGTCTTATGGAATAAAAATTGTACATTCCCTTTGCTGAAGTTCTAAATCTTGACTTTATCAAACGTGTTTTCCTGTTGGAATAACAAAAACTAAAACTTCGACAAAGTGAAGATGGAAAAAAATGTATCTCATTCTTATAAATGAGTTCTTATGCAAAACCTGAATTTAGCTTTTGCCTCTGATTTGTTCTTCTAGGTTCTGCTTTTTGTTTTGTATTTCATTGTCTTGTGAAAATGCACAATACTTCTGGTGTTTCGGGGGGGAAGCCACGGCAGGGAGCTTACAATCTGACAATCTGACCTGATTGAAAACTCTGCAAATCCCACACTGGCCCGAGCATCCAATCCCACATCACCACTGGCACACTGCTGCCACATAATCCCACTCCATAATCCTAAAGCCTTTTCTATTTTATAGACAGTGTGGCACCCATTTCCACAAATCCCTCTTTACCTTAACCCTCCCCCACCTATGTGGACAGGGGTGGGGTTGGTTGCAGGACTATATGTATATATATATATATGTCTGAGTTCAGCACCTGCAGCCTCATTCAGTGAAGCTTTCTCCTCAGAGGACATTTGCCAGTAATGGGAGCCTGAACAAGGTCAAAGGGGCAGGACCTGCAGCCTGATGTGGTTTTTATCAAAGGATCTAGTTTAAGGATTATTTTTGATCTGCAGTACTGGAGAGATAGATATTTTACCCGCCCTGCACCACTGTGATGCACTCTTCTGCATTTTGAAGCCATGAAAACTACCAGAGGACGATGGGAGTTACGGCGAGCAGCAAAGAGAGGAACGTTTCTGCATCCCTGATGACGAATCTGATCCATCCTCATTACTCCAGTTACAGAACTGAGGTCTGCCACTTTCATTTTTAAGTCCTCTGACAAAATGCTACCAGGCTGCAGTGGACTTTAAAAGTTATGTTTCTTCCTCCCATTTTGTCCCTGAATGAGTCTCAAGTGGAAGGAAGGCCAAACACAACCCCCACCTGCTCAGCAGTCCTCCCGCAGCTGCTCACCATCATATGGTGAAGTTGGAAACAGCATCTTACGCCAAACTGGATAAATTAAAGGGATATAAAAAAGAGGAGAAGCGCGTTCTCGGCGAGGCGCAGCATCAGCACCAGCATCCGAAGCGCGTTCCCGCCCTGGTGGAGATCCCGGGGAGAGGAGTTGGAGCTGCGCGAGTTAAAGTTGGGCTGAAAGGGGCTTCGGAGGATGCTGCAGAGGAATCCAGCGCTTTTGTAGAGTGAAGGATGACTTGCAGAATACTGAGCACGTGCCTCTTGTTTTGGGCTTTTCAACATTGCTCATCACGTAAGTCCCGAGAAACAGCTGTTATTTGTAGAGTGACGTTCACGTCAAGAGGTGTGACCAGCTTTGATGCTGATGACTAAAGTTGCAGGTAATAACGTGGCCTGATGTTTGAAGGGCAACACGCGGTGCGTCGCGCGACAGCATCTTAACGCACGAGCATGCGGATGAAAACGAGCATCCTCTGACTGAGCATCGCGTCGTGAAACCGCATCGGTCCTGCAGAGGGTGCGCACGTTGGTCCCCCTCGCGCACAGGACTGTCTGCATTGCAGTGCTTTCTTAACAGACAGACAGGCAAGTTTCTGCAGCGCGCGGACTGCACGCACGATGATGCGCGCATTCCTTTTTATCTGTCAAACCTACGAGGACGAGGCTGTTTCTGACACAGTGTTCGCGTTTGGACGGACGGAAGAGGCTCCGTCCTTCATCAGGACCAGCCCACTGCAGCACTTGGTGCGTGCGGGGCAGCTGCGGCTCCATCAACTGCGCTGCGCGCGTCCTCAATTCACCTGCAGGGAAACAGTTCCTCTGCAAGACCCTTAAATCATTCGAGGGCAGAGGTGGAGGGCTGAGGGGTGATCAGGGTGATCAGGGGCTGCATCCCCCATAAAACTCAGCTGTCATTTTTTATTCATCAGTGACCTCAGAGGATCTTTACTGACTCATTCGTTAGTGGGGGATGGGCTGTCACGTGACGTTTGGACAGTTTAAGATAAGGAGAAGGTGGAATGGCCTAAATCATAGGTTTTATGAATCCCAGGTGAACAGGATTGTATAAATTGTATAAATTTGATGACAGTCGTGGAACATTTTGCTTCTTCAGGGACGAGCCTGCTGTCTCTCAGTGGTTCCTGAACTTGAAACAGACAAAAGCATAAAAACAAAAACACAAAAGACTGAAATTAACTAATGAAAATCAGTTCAACAGAGTAAAAATAAAACAAATTGCACACTTGTCATTTTGTGTCACAGACTTTGAAGACAATCACTTCAATCACGTGATTTCTGTGAGTCTCTGAGCCTTCACCTCTCCAGGTGTGGCCCCTCTCCTTTTCCACACTGCAGGTTTTAGCTCCTTCCAGATGTTCAACAACATTTAGATCAAAGCTCATTAAAGGCCACTTAAGAATAGTCCAACATTTTATTCTTCAGCCTTACGTGCATTTAGCTGCATGTTTTGGGTCAGCATGTCTCCTTCCTTCACTAATTGGCATTTATAATGTGAATGCTTTTGTTCGGTGCCCTGAGATAACTGATGCTGTGACTTCATTATCCTGCTGGAGGACACGTGACTTGTGACCAAGCTTTCTGACAACGGGCAGCACATTTCACCCCAGAATGTCTTGAAAGTCTTAGATTTCATTGTACCCTGCACAATTTCAGATGCACCAAAGACCTACAGGGGTGTCAAACTCATTTATAAAAGGGGCCAAAATTAAAAACTTGGTTCAAACCAAGGACCAGTTTCAAAAAAATATCTGGTCACATCATAATCAAAGACCACTAAAATAATTCAGGTGATTAAGGTGTTTTACATTTGACATAGCATCTTGGGGGCCAGAAAAAATGTCATTGAGTCCATATTTGGCCCCCGGGCCATGAGTTTGACACATGCGGCCTAGAACATAACAACACATCCCTGATGTTTCACTGTACAGTGCATTTCACTGTTAACTTCTGGGTCATGGAGCTGATGGGACCTGTTGCCAAAAAGCTCCATTTGGATCTTCTGTCCAAAGGACTTTTTCTTCAGAGGCTTGTCGGCATGAATTCATGTCTCATTTTATGAGATGTCTTCAGCAGGGGTGTCTTCTTTGATCGACTTCCTTTGAGTCCACTTGGACTCAAACAGCACTTCCTTGTTTGTATCTGACATGACATGCACTGATTCTTTGAAAAATGTTCTGGGCTCTTTGCTTAACATTTGTATTAACTGTCTCTTCGTCATCAGTTTCTCTCTTGCCGTGAGTGGTCGACTACAGGACCTTAAACTTCTGAATCATCTGCTGCTTGGAGATGGTCTTATCACTTTTACCTTTAACAGCTTGTCAACAATTTTATTTTAAAGCTCCTGAGACAACTCTGCTCTTAACCTTCATGGTCCATGTCCACACACGAACAACACAGTGACCACCTTCATTCTTTGAATAGTCAGACTGATCACAGGACACCTCTTGCACTGACATGTCCCTCTAGTCAAATTATTTCCCATCTTTTCTGAGCACCACTCCTTTTGTAAAGGCCACTTTCAGTAGTTTGTTATTGAAACAATTAGGTTGAACCACGATACAAAATCAACGGTGGATTATAATTAGTTAGTTTTCACCTTTTCTCAGTTACTTCAATGACCAGTGTGAATTTTTCTTTGACAACAAAATGTACAAACCAAGTTATAGATTGATTAATTATACATATAGATGTATAATTTTTAATTATTTTGGAAAAACTGAAGTTTAACTGCAAGTTTACAGCTTTGCATTAGTAAGTGATTAATTACAGAGAAGAAAATCACAAATGCAATAAAAATTATAGACATAAAACAGATTATAGATATAAAATATGTAGTGAATAACATATGTCTACATTTTCATACTTTAGTCTTGAGTCCTTCGTTAAAGTAATTGTAGAAAAACACTTTTTGTGTAGAAAACAGGATATAGATCTATAAATAGATCAGACTTTACAAAGCCAATGCTGCTGGCTGACTGCAGGCAGCTCTGCTCTTTCGCTGCTGCCTCATTATAAGAGAAATAAAATAAATGGAATGATCTAAAGCTGTTTGTGCAACTTGTTTGATGCTGGGTCTGTGCAGAACTTTGCTGTTCGGGCAGTGCACGGTGAATTTGTGCCAAATTGAAATGGAGCGTCAGATCTCACTCTTTGGGTGCGGCTGCACTCTCTGAGCTGTTAGTGAGTTTGAACTGGAAGGATCCATTCCAGTTTTCTGAACTGAGAGGTTTGTGTCATGCTGTCAAAGTTAACTGGACAAACAGACCACGTGCTGCACGTTAGAAGGAACCTTCATCTGAATGTCAGGCAGTGAGATTTAAAAACATGACGGTGAGGTTCTGTAAATGTTGCAGTTTTAGTTCCAGGCAGCGTTTGGACACACTGCAGTGTGATGGCTACCTGCCTATAAATTATTTAACCAAACTTCTTTCATGGAGCATGTTTTTAATGTTCTGTTTCCCTCTGTTGCGACATGTTTTTGTCATAATTTTGATGCAAGAGCTGCTGGCTGGATCCTCTGTAACGTGACAACTTTAGGAGTTGTCTCTCTGCAGGATGAAGACAAGCAGCAGCACATGATGCGTCAGCTCAGACAGGAGCAGCCTGCACGCAGAGGCAGGCTGATGACTCAGCAGGAGTGCAGGACCGCTCTCAACCCTGCCTTAATGATAAATGTAGGACGATGCAGTGGAGGGAGGGAGTTTGCAGAATCACGAGGAGAACACAGAAAAGCTGGAGACTGGGTGCAGCACAGGCTTCAGGTGTAACTTCTGCACAACGACAACACCCCCTGGGCATAAAGAGGCAGCAAGTCAGAGGAGAAAACAGCAACATTATTAAAAGGAATGATGTGTAACACCTTCTGCAGGTATGATAGAGATTAAAAAAGCAAGACGTCAGATTAGGAATATGAAGCTTCACATGTAACGCAAGTTTTCCATCAATGCACAAACCACCAGCAGCAGCAGCAACAGCTTTGTTGTATAATTAGAGCAGAAAGCCTTTGAACACATCTGTGTGGATTTATACGTGAGAGCAAACAGCATTAGAGGATCCATGTGATCCTGGATCTGTTGTTGATCACTTGCAGCATATCAGAGATTCCTGAGGGATAAAAAGAAAATGTCATCAGAGAAAAGACAGATGGAAAAGAATCGAGGTCACGTTTCACTTGCTCGGCACATTTCTTCCACCTAAATGTGCTGCGTCACAGAAAGTCAAAGATTCTTTATTTGTCATTCGCACCACATGTGGTGGAACCAAACTGTGCACAGGGTCCCAGTTGCATCCAACAAAAGCAGAAATCGTAAAGAAAAACAGTAATAACATCTAAGAAATGAACTAAGAAAAACGCTAAACTAAAAATACACCAAACACTAGCAGCATAAAAACAATACTCCGAACAGCAGCACGAACATGAGTCTGTGTGAGCAGATGAGCACAAATGAACACAGCAACATGAAACAGATCAGCAGCATGAGATCAGCAGCATCAGAAACTTGTAACACAGGTCATTCCACAAGAACATGAATGGGCTCTCACTGTAGCCCTTTGCAATACAAATGGTGTGTTACTATATAAAAGTACTGGTCACTGTAATTTATGTGACATTTAAGTAGTAAAGGATGAAAATGTTTTGCTTTTGTCATTCTTTGTCATTAAAAGGATTTGCTGTGATTACTCTTCTTTTTCTCCACAACGTCATTTTAACTGTAAAACTAATAAATTCTCCCATAATTTGTTTTTTCTCACATCGATTATATAGTTCTCCATGTCGCCCATGTCTCCAGCCTTGGCTCTTTTCTCCATTATTTATGAGAATGTAATAAAAAAAAAAAAACAGCCCTCTTTGTTTACCAGGAAACAGCTCTGAGCATCAGATACTGTGACATTACATAGACAGAAAAGTCAGATGGTAATTTCTTACATTGAACTAGCTACATTCTCTTTCAGTAAAATCCTATTAATTTATATATACTGTATTTAGTCTATTTACAATAAATCTCCTCAGATCATTAAATGTCATTTTTGGACACTAAAAATGTCAGAGAGATTCTTCTGGAGCTGAAGGTGAGGGCATCAGACATTTACTCTCAGCTGCAGCAGACACAAGATGAGACAGATTGATGGGCTCTTTCGTTCGCTTTGGGCTCCTGAGGGAGTGAGAGCAGATGATGATGGTTCTTTAGTCTCATGCACAAAGTTTAACTTTGAGTTTCCTATCTGGGAACATACATGCATTCATGTCTAAAAATATAATACAGAACTAAAGTGGTCACTTATTCTGGCCCTGCAACATAACCAATAGAATATCAGATGCATTTTTTAAATAAAAAAACACAGTTATGAAACTTTACTAAGTAATAACGATACATAGACAGTAGATGATTATCTTCTACATTTTTTGAATCCTGCCCAAACTGTGTAGAAGAGAACGACACGCTCCCCAAAGGTCAGATGTGAGGTCAGATGTGAGATCCACCTGCTGATGAGGAGAGCTCTGATGTGAGATCATCGACTTCACTGTTTACATCCCTCCAGCAAAGAAGCTGAATGCATCGGTGCTTTACTTTGAGTTGATCGACCCTAACGTGCACTCTTGTTTTACAGAGCGCTCATGAGTCAGTGTCTGCAGGAGTTTTGCACAGCAGTGTAAAATTTGAATGCTGCGTTAACTTGCTCTCTGACCATGATGTCCTCTATTGTGTGGCTGCAGGAGAATGTGTTGATCCGCTCGTCACTGGGCTTTACGCCTCCTCCTTCTGGGCCTCTTCCAGATATAACTTTCTGTACTCTGCCAATTTCGCCAAACTCTATGGTGAGTTCGAAACATTACGTAATTTTGTTGAGTTTTGTTCGTTAACACCACAACTAGTATTGTCAAAAGAACATAATGTTGTTTGTTCTCTCGCAGGCAGCAGCGGCTGGTCCCCTTCCCCCAGAGACAGACAGCCATGGCTGCAGGTCAATCTGGGCAGGAAGTACCGGCTGGTGGCGATGGCAACCCAGGGGACTTTTAACTCATATGACTGGGTCACCAAGTACATGCTTCTTTATGGAGACAGACCAGATTCCTGGACTCCATACATCATGAAAGGAGGAAATTCTGTAGGTGTCAACAGGCCCCAAAGCTCAGACGAGACCCAAACCACAGCTGAGCGGAGGATTAGCAAGTCAAACATGTTTTTTTATTTTTAGAGCTGATTTAGGATATTACGAGGTGTTTCATTATGTTTTATGTCACTTGCATATAAAAACAAAGCCAGCACAGCATATTATCTCTCTCAGCAGAGACAAAACTAATGTCATCATCAGTCTATCTCCTGTTTCGTCATAAGGAGGTGCAGCGACAATAATTCTCCACGCCTCCCCGTCTCATCTGTTTGCAGACGCTGCCTGGAAACTGGAATTATTATCAGGTGAAGAGAAATGTCTTCCATTATGCCTTTACTGCTAAACACATTCGTCTGCTGCCTCTGGCGTGGAACACGGAGAACGGAGGAAAGATTGGTGTGAGACTGGAGCTCTTCGGCTGCCCTTACGGTAAATGTGAGCGATGGACGCTGGACTTTGACTTAATGGACACAAAGTTTCAGCAGTGATTTGTGACAAAAAGGTGTCAGCAAAGGTCAAAGGAAACGTTTACAAGACAGTGGTGAGACCAGCTATGTTGT
>JARVGQ010000474.1:32425858-32438626 GCA_031762355.1 Hypsolebias martinsi | reverse complement strand
CTCCTGAAGATTCCAGTCTAGATTTACAGTAATCACTTTTGCAAGCAGTGACTTGCAGCAATTACTTCCTGCCAACATCTGTTCACGCATGCTTCTGTGGTCGATGATCCTTCTGGGAAAAGAATAGACCTTCTAGATGTCCTCTCTGTGCACGCTCAGGACTTTGTTTTGTGGCGTCTTAGACCAAGTCACAACGCTTTCATTCTTCTGGATGTGTGAACCTTTTTCATACCTGTCTCTTTTAAGAAGCAGCTCTGCATCTTGAGTTTGTGCCATCCTCCACTGAACATCCATCATCTACTCAGGATCTGTCATGGTGTATTAAAAGATTTATGTCATACCTTCTTGGAAACTGTGTCCATCAAACTGTGCAACAGTTCTCCTGAATTTCACAAGAACCATCAACTGCAGGTTCCATCAAAGCTCATAAATATCCAAATAATTTAAGTCTATTCCAATCTACAGGGTTGTTGTTGTTGCCAGAGGTGGAGGTGGATGAAGGTGTTTTTGCATGTTTGACACAAGCAGAAACTGCGGCGGGCAACGTGCATTCCTTCGAGGATGCTGTGCCTTTAATTGTAATAGTTTGCATCAACTTTAACAAAGAAACAAACCAAACTGAATTCTAAAACAATTTTCAAAACACTCGAACAAGAATGTTCGCTGCTGCAGCCTTTTACTTGCAAATGTCTGAGTTGGGACTTTTGTTCTCGCAGAAACCCAAACACCCCCACCGCCATGCCATTCTGCGTGATCGCTGATGTGGAATGTGAGAAGCTGCGACGGCAGTGGATCCATTGTTTTGATCCACTTGGCATGCAGCTCTCTTCATTTTATTAATGTCAGGTTTCTGGGCCTGCTCTGTATAAATGGGTTAAGTCTTTCCCCGCCCTCATTAGTGGAAGTTAACATGCACATTGTGTGAGTCCAGTCAGTGGAGTTGCTGTTTGGGTGGGACTGACTATCTGAGCAGCATGAAGTCCAGCAGCAGTCCCCTCTGGAGATCTGGTTACTATAGCAGTGGATGGGTCTGCAGAAGTGATGCTGGTGCCTAAAGGCCTTGTGTTCTGGGACCCACTGGACCAGAGAAGACACCATTTCAAAGCCTCTTGTTCAAGGTTTACAACCGTGACATTGCTGATGTCAGCGGCGTTGCAAAGTTCAGCCGAAGCATTGATAAGTGGCAACGCAAACATGGAATTCAATGGACAACCGTGCCTTCAACAACCTGCACACAACATAACCCTTGGCTGGGTGGGGGAGATAAGCCCTCCTCTACCTCGCTTTTCCACCTTTTCCTGTCTATGCACAAGGCTATCCATGTCAGTAGAGACAGGGGGTTGAGGATGCAGATAGTGAGAAGATAAGCAGCCTGCCATGCTTGAAATGGTGCAACAGAAGAGCTGTCATGTAGGTGGAGTTTGTGCTTTTCAGGGGAGGGTGAGAACAGAGGCTCGGACATGTGTGTGAGGACAGAAAGCACAGCATTTACTGGAGAAGCAGAAGAAACAGAGACTTGTTGGTTTGACAAGGCTCTCAGCACAGAGTCAGAAAGGAAGTGCGATAATCAGCTTGAAGAATGACTCAGTAATTTAGTTTCTGTTCACTCGAGACCACAGGGCTCCTTCAACAAACATGAATGGCGACGAGAGTAAACAGCGTTTTGTGTCAAGCCTCAAGCTGCACATCAAGCCTCCACAGTCGTCATGTGCTCAAAGGAACAAGATGATGACGGACACCTGGACCTCTGTGAAGCCTTCTGCAACAGGTAAGGTCTGCATGAAAATACAAAAGAGGAAACAATTGTATCAAATGTGGCGGCAGTTTCTGGTGTTATTTAAAAATGACAAGTCTGAACAGGACAACACTTCTCCTGAAAACATACGACAGATTACATCCCGGCTTTATGAGATTATTTGTTTCCTTGTAAAACACAGATCCACCACATCACGGTTTGTCACTTCTATTGACCAGTCAGACATTATTTTATGTTTCATATTACTAAAAACCTTTAGATATTTTGTCAAAACACAATAAATGTCTGAATTCTTCTGTCTTATTGGTTGAGTTTGCTCAAAGCTAATGTTTATCTGACGTGCACGACGGTCATTTTGTTTGTTAGGTGACAATTTTATGTGCAATGTTTCAAATGACAAAACTAAGGAACTGAGAAGAGGAAACCAGCAGGCCATTAGATGTTATGAAGTTTATTTTTAATTTAGTTCAGCACAAGTTTAGGTTCAGCCTGCAAGAATAAATAAATAAATAAATAAGTCAATAAACAACAAAATAAACAAATGAATAAATAAGTAAATAAATGTATAAATAAATGTCAGTTAACAAATTAAAAATACATAAATAAATAAATAAATAAATAAATAAATAAATAAATAAATAAATAAATAAATAAGCAAATAAATAAGCAAATAAATAAATGAATGCATAAATATGTAAATATGTAAGTAAAGAAACAAGTCAAGTAAATAAATGAACAAATGCATAAATATATAAATAAGTAAATAAATAAATGAATAAAAATATAACTACATAAATAAGCACATAAAAAAGACCCAGCATTTTGTAAAGGACTGGACATGACCTGACACTTTTGAACCCAGAGTTTTAAACTAAAATCATCTTAGATGTAAAAACAAAAAAAAAGAATATGTAGCTGCTTTGGTCCAACCCTAGAAATAATATAATGTAGCCTACAATATTAGAAGATGCACAAGTTGTGTTTTATGAATCAGTCTCAGCTACTACCACACAATCTGTGCAATTGTGTTTTCTAAGATTAGTTGGCTGTGGCAGCCATCTTGAGCGTGGTTGACTCTAAGAGTTTTAATCAGTGATTA
Source organism: Hypsolebias martinsi (assembly GCA_031762355.1). NCBI lineage: Eukaryota > Metazoa > Chordata > Actinopteri > Cyprinodontiformes > Rivulidae > Hypsolebias > Hypsolebias martinsi. Next base: position 32,435,771 of record JARVGQ010000474.1, on the reverse strand, counting down.
CTTCCTTAAAGTTTCAATAAAATCTGTCCAGTGAGTCATGAGAGCAAATCCTAAAAACTTGCAAACTCACACACGGAGGCCAGTGGTCATTTTGCCTCTGGAAGTGGGTGATAAGCACAAAGTAATAAAGTCACCCCAGTGTCAATAAAACCTCACCTTGGCTCTGCGTACGGCCCAGCCAAACGTTTTATGAGGAATAGTTCGGCGTCGTAAACACGGGGGTAAAGGTTGGCAGTAAAACAGCTGTTTTGTTAAATTAGTACCGAGCAGATTGCTCTGACATGGACTAACAATACAAAATAAAATGCAGCCCATTTTGTTTTAAAGTTCCTTTTTTTGGCACACATCATCAATACAACACACAGTATCAATGTTAACAGATGATATCAGGTTGTCACAGACAAAGATCTTGTTTTTCATGAGAAATTACCGGAACGGGTTGGAGTGAAATTCCTTCGAATGCAACACCCACCCCTATTAGGAAGGAATCCAAGTTTCATTAGAAAATAATAATAATCTACTTTCTCGAACAGAAAAAATAAATAAATTACAGCACACAGTTCATTTTTAGGCAATGAATTCATGCACACAGCTCTCACAGCGTGACACGCTGGAGATGGATGGATGGATGATGTCACTAGTTTTCTTGGCACGGCTCACCTTCTTCGTGTTGGTTTAGTATCTGAGAGAAGGAAGAGAAGAAGAGAAAACGTGGAACCTGTTTTGATAAAGAAGCAGATTGTTTAAGTTACATACAGCAAATTACTTCCATACAGTATGCAAACTCATTTCTCAACCCAACAGGTTAAGAACAGTGAAGTGTAATAAATACGGTGAAACGTTGATTTAGCAAAAGCTTTTGACTCTGTTGCTCGTTCCATCTTACTGAAGCAGCTTGACCTTATTAGAATTTCAGGACAGTCACTAACATGGTTCCATAATTATCTTTCAAATAGGTCGCAGCAAGTGAAGGTTGATACTTCACATTTTCTTACAGTTATGTCAGGTGTACCCCAAGGCTCCATTCTTGGTCCAACTCCTTTCTCCATTTTTATAAAAATATCTCACATTCTGTTAGAGAGGCTTCCATCCATTTATATGCCGATGACCCAATTCTATACGGTTTTGGTTCTACTCCAGATATGTCAGGTGTACCTCAAGGTCCAACTCTTTTCTCCATATTTATAAATGATATCTCACGTTATGTTAGTGAGGCCTCCATCCTTTTTTTTGCCGATGACGTTATTCTATATGCTTTTGGTTCTTCTCTGGATGAGGTTGTGAAGTCCCTTGCATGTGGTTTTCTTGAAATCCAGCAGGCCTTTTCTGACTTAAATTTGTCATTAAATGTCAATAAACTAAATTTATGTGGTTTGGTCATGGAGGAGGAACCAAACCCGCCTCGGTGGACTTCATAACTATAGACAGTGATATTATAGAAGAGGTAACAGTTTATAAATATTTGGGAATTTGGATTGAAGGTGCTCGGTCCTTTTCACATCATGTTAATGTTTTGCAATCTCAGGTTGAAACGAGACTTGGTTGTCTGTATATAGAAATGATCTTGGTTTACTTTGGCTGCAAAACACCCCATTGTTGAAAAAATACATTCTTCCTCTGTTGGATTATGGAGACATAATTTACAGACATGCTTGGAAGGGTGTCCTTCGTAAACTGGACACAATTTATGCCAACCCTGGTTATGTTAAGTCAAATGACATGATCACTAGCAGGGAAAATTGTGTTTTTGTTTTTTTCTGCATTTGACACATTTCTCACAGCTCTGTATTTAAATCCAGACTCTCTTCCTAAAAATCTGGATCCGCCCGTCTTCATAGAGGCCCTGGAAGACGCTTGTGTGGACGAAGGAAGTGACCTCGTGCTACGAGGCGTTCTTACAGGAAGTCGGCCAATCAAAGTGACGTGGCTGCACAATGGTGAGAAAAGCACCAAGACATGTTCCTGTTTTTAGTTTTCTACATCTGCCTTATAATCTGTCTGTTTTGCTGCTTTTCAACATCTTTTTTAAACTTGTTAAAACAAAAAAATCTGTACGCCTCTCTTATGACTGTCTATTATTGTCGCTGTTGTCATCATTCTTAGTTTGTAGCCAGGTCTCTCTTGTAAATGAGTCCTCGAGGCTCAATGGGATTAACCTGCCTAAATAAAGGTTGAATGAAAATAAAAGGACAAATATGTAAAAAAAAACAGTATATGTCATCTGTCTCTATGATATGTAGGAAAACCATGCCATGACCTCTGAACTGCAGATAAGATGCTGACTGCTCACAGCTACTCTTGTGTTTGTGTTTCTGAAAAGGTAAAGCGGCACAATTTGGAAAACCTTCCTTCAGTGGCGGGGAGGTGAGATTTGTCGTGAGGGACTGTTTACCTGAAGATGCTGGTTCCTACTCCTGTTTGGCTGAAAACAGTGCAGGGGGGTCCTCCTGCAGAGCCACTGTGGCTGTCAGGGGTGAGACAGTGCAGGACCATCTTTATGATAGTCACTGGAACATATTTGTACATTTTTACTCAATTTCATCAACAAGGAAGTACATTTTTGCTTAATAAAATAAAACAGTGGAGTTTTAATTCTTACTGCCTCCAATAACTTTACAAAGTTTTGTGATGTGGTTCTTGTTTATTTTTTCAGACTTTGAAAGCATGTGTGGGGTGTCACACTTACCCACTTGTGCAACGAAGAGCATTTCAGAAAATGGAGGCTCATCAGCACAAACTCCCAAAGATCGGCAGCAGAGCTTTAAAGAAGCGTTTGCTTCCTCGCCCACAAGCCCTGACACACAGAGTCCAGTCTTCTCCCCAAGAGGTAAAATAATAACTTTCATATCTTTTAATCTGTGTTTACTTTTAGGTTAAGCTGTTTCTAATGTAACGAGAGAAAATGCACAAAGGCTGAAATTTGTTGAAGAAGCTGATAAAGCTAAAAGAAGCAGAACACTAGCTATAAGCTAAAAGTGTACAAAAAAGACAATAATAGTTGAAAATGTGATTTCAAACAGAACAACGGTTTTGATACTACTGCACATACGAGATCTAGTGCGGGGGAGTGGTGGCGCAGAGGTTAGAGAAGGTGCGCCTGTGAATGGAAGGTTGCCAGTTCAACTCCCGAGACTAACAACATCAAACTGTGGGTGGGAACGTTGAAACACCCACACCTGCCTCCACCCTCATCTGCCCCACTCTGGGCCCTTGAGCAAGGCCCTTAACACCACCATCTCCCCTGGGCGCCCTAGATGCAGCTCTCTGCTCCACACAGAGGCTGTGGTAGCTCGGTGTCTGTGGTTGCGTCAGGAAGGACACCAGGGGTGAAAAAATAATTGCAAAGTCTTCATGTGAGTTAGTTCGCTGAAGAAGGGAACAAACAAACAAGAATTTAAAAACCATGAGGGAAACATTTCTATGGAACATCAAAATGCTCAAAATTATATAAATAAATGAAACATGATGAAATAGGAATATGTTTCATTGTCATCCTCTTATTTCATATTTGTGTTTTTTAAGATAACTTCTTTATTTCATAATGAATCTTTCCAGCAGAATGACTTCAGCTGTCACTCTGCATGCATCAGGGTATTCAGCTGTCAGTCATGGTCAGGGGGTTGGACCTTCACGCCCACTGGCTGATCCTTCACATCTTCTGCTGCTCAGCCCCGTCAGGTGCTAACGATCCATTGTTAGGCTGATGGTCCTCTCCACTGACGCTGATTGACAGCTGGAGTCATTCTGCTGAAAAGTGGCATTGTGAAATAAATAAGTTATCAAAAAAAAAAACTATTCAACACATAGGGCATGAAAAACAGCATTATGAAATACAAAGTAAATAAGCCTATTTTTCTTATTTCATAATACTTTATTTAATTTGGAGCATCTTGGTGTTCTATACATTTCTAAATAAAATTAAATGAAATCAAATATTGTGCAGCCCTGTGATGGACTTGCGAACCGTCCAGGGTGTCCCCCCACTCGCACAGCGATTGTTGGGCACCGGCGACCCCCATGACCCAAAAATGGAAGAAGAGGGTAAAAGATAATGGATAAATATTGTGCAAAGTATAAAAGTAAAAAAAAAAGAAAATAAATTCACACCACCCAGCTCCCCAGTTGGCTGACCATCTTGATATATGCATGTCTAAAACAGCACGATGTATCACAGAAATGTGGAATAATAAAAACTGTAAAACAATAGTGAGAATGCTGAATCAGCAATAAAGAGGGCTGTAATGAAGCACTCCAAACATTTTGACTTGAATGTTTTCAGGGCATCCCTGTTAAATTTCTAAAAGGAAACACACTTCCTGTGTTTGTGTGACTGGCCGTCCGATCAGGTGAGGTGCACAACCGTACAGGGCCTCCACGTCAACGCAGCGCCCTGGTTCACCGTCTGAACGCTGCCAGCCTCAAGTAAAGGCCTTGTAGGGAAGTGGACGCTGCGTTCAGTAAAACTTCCCGAGCCTGTAAACTGATAGCCATAGTCAGAGTAGAGCCACACCTTCATCCTCAGCTGCTTTAACCTACCTGCCCCTCACCTGTCCCCGCAGAAATCATCCCGAAGAAGAGAAACAACTCCGGAACAGGTGAGAGCAGCAAAGCCCATTTTCACTTGAAACTATTTACTGTATTTGTATTTCTCAGCTGCTGTTGTTCCAGTCGTGTAAATGTCACATATTTTAGTGCTGGTGTTGTTGGACAAAGCTCTGCCTCTCCATTTAAGCCCTTGTTCAAATAAAACTGCAACTTGTCTTTAGGTCATTGTGCTTCATGTGACTGGGAAACCTTCCCTCAGGGTGGAGGCTGCAGCAACAAAAGCATTAAAAGCTCACACACCTGGACATTTGTTGTGGCGCGTGCACAGTGCGTTACATCGGGTGTGTTGCTGACGACTGCAGCCGCAGGATGAAATAAAGCCTCTAAAGTCTCATAGAATATAATTTTTATCTCAAAGGCTTCAGTCAAATTTGCCTTCCTGATGCCACCAACATTTGAATACTGACTCTGACAGAACTCATATATGGACTTGTCATCGAGATGTTTGATCTTCAGGATGAGGAACACTGTCCCAGTTTTACAGAACAAGCCAAAGAGCTCACAGTCCGGCACCATTCTGTGTTTATCTCAGGCTCACACACGTCGTGGCTTCCTTCCAGCGTGATGGTTTGTCTCTCAGCAGACACCACAGAGGCCTTGGAGCCACAACACTCACGTTGTTTTGTCTTTGCAGCTCCGGCTTTACAGTTCCACAATCCACCCCAGCACGTGGAGGTGAAGGTGGGACAACCTGCCAATCTGACGTGTTTTTTCACTGGAAGCCCTCCTGTAGTCTCCTGCTGGATCAGAAACAAGGAACAGGTATGGCATTTTATTTTGTTCTTAGAGCACATTAAAAATAACAGAAGTTGAAGAAAGTGCCGGTGGGGTCAAACAAAAAGATCAGAACAAGAGCAGTAACGTGCACGAGGCTTTAAAAGAACAAGTGAAAGGTGAAATGAAGAACCATCAGTTCTCGCTTCAGTCGAGCACCCCTCCCTGTACTTTACAGTTCTGAGCCCGACTCTTCCACTGAATTCACCGTCCATGCCCGATGTTGTCTGACTCCCCATGTGAACCCTCCAGGCGCCTCCTCCGTCTGTTCATGGCGGCTGCCTGTGCGCTCCTGCCTGCGTACGACTGCCTGGTTAGCTCAGCCCTCACCCTCGCCACTTTTTTAGGGGCGGAGATTTTTTTAAGGGTAGAAGCAGAAATGCTACTTGAAGGGGCAGCTATGTGATATTAAGAAACTCAAAAGTGGCAGTTGTGTTTAAAATGAGTGTTTATGTATTTATTTTCATATTGCATATCCAACATACCGTAATTTTTATTCGTTCGAGACAGTCATATTTCTTCATAACTTATCATTAGTAAGCCTGAGAGTTACCGGATCCAAGCAATCAGTTACCGGAATGCACTCTGTCAAAATTAGAGAGTTCCCGGATCCTGTTCCAGCAGGATCCGGCTCATATTAAGCGCTGGTTTTTATCTAAAGCAAACTGTTTTTCCTAATTTTTCTTATTGGAATTATAAATTTAAATATTGTGTATTTCTGTATTAGTTTTGGTCAAAGTTTCTAAGAGTTGCTGCAGGCGGACCGAACCAAAGAGCTGCACGTGGCCCCAGACATGCTTTAGCAGAATGCTCTGAATTCCAAAGCCAAATGACAAAACATGTTCCAGATCTTTCTGCATATTTTCTGCAGATAGCAGATAGTCCAGAGGTGTGGACAGAAAGCACCGATCAGAGCAGCTCACTGGTGATAACGGAGGCTAAAGCGCATCACACGGGTCAATACACTGTCGTAGTGAAGGACCGAAAAAGCTCAACGCAACATTCACTCACCCTTTCCGTCATAGGTAAGTCAGTTCACCAGGTATTCTGAAGCTTAAATGAAGCACTTTGTTATAGACTTGTCGAACTCATCCTCCCACCAGACAGCCCGGAGCCTCCTGCTTCCCCTCCTGTGATCTCCCTGGTGTCTGGATCCAGTCTTGTGCTCTCCTGGTCGGGCCCCTGCTACGACGGCGGGAGCGTCGTGCTGGGCTACGTGGTGGAAGTGAGGAAGCAAGGACTTGGTGAGCCCGGAGCGTGGAAAGAAGTCACTAGCCAGTGTAAAAGCACCTCATACAAAGTGGCGTCCGGACTGGAACCTCAACAGGAGTTTTGTTTTAGAGTAAGGGCATACAACGCTGCAGGAGCGAGCGAGCCAGGCCCAGTCTCACCTGTGGTTAGAATGGAGCAGAAAGGTGAGGCGACATGCGGCAGCACAGGTGAAAATTTAAACCCTGTATGGAAACTTGGTATTAAAGTGTTTGTTCCATCTGCGTAGATGCTGACAAAACCCAGGAAGAAGCCCCTGCGGTGTACACCTGTGTCACAATCGATTCATCCCATAAGGTCACAGATCACTACGATGTGCACGAGAAACTGGGAACGTAAGCATCTGTTCCTCCCCCTGCTTTCAAAACATCAGGGTTTTTTTTTTTTTTAAGAGGAGCCAGAATCCTCTTTCTGGAGTGCTGGCGGGACAGGAAAGTGTGACACTTACATGAAGAGAAGGCGCCATCGAGGGGAAAAGGAAAAATGTGCCAAGTACAAGAGCGCAGCGATCAAAGTGACGGCGTGTAGGGGCACGCTGCCACGATCACATCTGTGCTTTACAACCTCAGCCGCGGCAGTTTGTAGCTCCAAGAAACGTGCAGCAATATTTCACTTTTACTGGGAGACTGAGGCACATTGCAAACACTTGTTTTAAACGCAACTTCTTTATGTGCCTGACGACTCATTAGGTCCTTAATGTTCTGCAGTTAAAAAAAAGATTTCTGTGCTCGTCAGGGGGAAATTCGGCTTGGTGTACAAGCTCACCCACAAAGAGACGGGATGTGTGTGCGCTGGGAAGTTCTACAAAGGACGTCGTGCCAAAGAGAGAGACGCTGCTCGTAAGGAGATCGAACTGATGAACCATCTCCACCACCCCAAGCTGGGTCAGTGTTTGGGGGCGTACGACCAGAAGCCTGAGATTGTCATGGTCATGGAGTTGTAAGTATTACGTCAGATGCTCAACAGCAACTTTGGAGCAGGAGATGTTTTTAGGGTGGCAACATCAGGTGTTAGCTACCTGGTAATGAAATGAACTCTTTGTCCGTCACCCGCTGCTCCAGAGGTGGAGCGCCGCCAGATGTCGTGATGTCACTTGGATTGGGATGAGGGGTGGGTGCGGATTCAGAACAACCAGCAGAGATGGTTCAAATCATCATTGATATTTTCAGGTCTGCTCGATGGGTGAAACCAAATTTGAGGGCTAAAGATGAACTCTAATTAAATGAGATAAGATAAAGATTGTTCTTTGGAGTTGTCTAACATGGTCCACAAATGTTGTAGAAAGTCTACAGATAGGACGGCAGATGAAAGATGTACGCCTCTTTATGCCACCCCCCAGAACTGTCAACGTCTTACACGCCCAAAGTCAGAAACATGTTTGTTCTGCAGTATTGCAGGAGGAGAACTGTTCGAACGGATTGTGGACGACAACTTTGAGCACACAGAGCCCAACAGTGTGCGCTACATGCAGCAGATCCTGGAGGGGATTGCCTACATGCACCAGCAGAACATCGTCCACCTGGACCTCAAACCTGAAAACATCGTGTGCGTTGACACCACCGGCACGTCCATAAAGATCATTGACTTTGGATTAGCCAGTAGGCTTGGTGTGTAACCTTCTAAACACACATCTGTCTAGCTGCTGTTAAGGTTGTGTTTAAAGTGTTTAAAGTGGGCAGCTGTGGCTGAGCGGTTTCAGAGCAGTCGTCCTCCAGTGGGAGAGTTGGGGGTTTGATTCCACCAGCAGTCACGTGTTGAAGTGTCCCTGGCAGGACACTGAACCCCTCATGTGTGTCCCATCAGTGAATGTGATTTAAAGCCCTGATGATTAGTTTCTACAGACTCAGATTAGCTTTGTATAGATCCAGTAGGGTTCTGTCTGAATGGGTAAATGAGGGCACAGATTGTGGTGTAAAGCGCTTTGAGTGTCCTGACCACCATAGATAAAGGTGATATATAAGCACAGTCCTTTTACCATTTAAAGTTTGATGTTTCTGTTGTGTAGACAGCAACACTCCTCTGAAGGTGTTGCATGGGACTCCTGAGTTCGTGGCTCCTGAAGTTATCAACTATGAACCCGTCAGTTTGGCCACGGACATGTGGAGCATTGGCGTCATCTGCTACATCTTGTGAGTCGTCGCCTTGTTTCATTTAAATTAAAGAGACACAGTTATTCATTTTCTTACCAAAAGTGCAAATGACAGATTGATGTCAGACACAACACAAGTCATCGTGTCCGGCCAGAAACTTTCTAAGAAACATGGAACAAGAAATCTGAAAGTAATTATTTTAAATACAGTATTTTCAAGATGCTTCCTGCAGTTTATTCTTACCACTTTTCTATCAGACTCCTTTAAGTTGCATTTGTTGTCTGCTAGGAGCTTAAAGATTGGACGATAATTTATTTCCACTTAACAGTGAAGGAAGCAGTTAGTGACTGTCCTGACAGCCGAAGACTTTAACATGTCCTCAGACGGGCTGGTACGAAACAAGGAAGTAAAAGAGGAAAACTGGATTTAAGTTCAAAGTGTTCCTCTTGACAAATCACGTAAGGACGTTACAGAGTCATAAACGGTGCTAAAAGTTGAATTCATTTTTATACACATTGTAAACCTAAGGTTTGTCCTCATTTCTTCTCTGCGTGGCCGTAATCTGTCCTGCAGCTGGTTAGAAGTCAATGTTTAGTGTGTAGAGCTAAAAAGAGTTGATCGCTGTCATGCATCTCCACTGTCTTTTCATGTATCCTGCCTTTGCATGTACAAACAGATGACTTTTTTTTTTCAATATTTTTAGCAAACAGAATTATCACAATACAAAACTGGATCTGTTTGTTATCAAAAGGTCAAGCAACAGTTGCTCTCTGTGGCCTCCTGCTGGTAGAAACAAGGAGGCTCATGTGCACACACCAATCATGTAAATTACTGCAAAACATAAGTTTGATCAATATTTTACATTTAAATGAGTACACATAGAATAAAATAATGTTATTAGGCAGATTTAAAGTGATTAGAAATTTGATTTTAGTACAAGACTTAGGAACTTAAACTTTAAAATTCAAATTATTAAATGTAGTGTCCCATTTCAAGTAATTAAAACTATTAAAACGATTAAGATTTCAGTTGATAATTAAAATAAAATAAATAGAATTTGGATTTTGGAATTTGGAATTAAGAATTTAGAATGTTTAAAAGACAGTGGTGAGACCAGCTATGTTGTATGGTCTGGAGACAGAGACATGGACAAAAAGACAGGAGACAGAACTGGA
>JARVGQ010000474.1:32370926-32384630 GCA_031762355.1 Hypsolebias martinsi | reverse complement strand
GTTTTTCCTTTCCACTGTCGCCTTCATGCTTGCTCAAGATGAGAGTTCTGTGATGGAGTTAAACTCAAAGCTCCTCACATAAATAATGTTATTAAATTACTTTTAATGTATGTGAATGTTTGTGTTCAGTGCCTGAGATGATTCTCTTGTGACTTGGCTCTGTATGAATGAACTGAATTTAACTGAATTGGTTTTGGTGTGCCACCCGATCAACAACGGCACCCATCTTGCTCCTCCTTCAATAAGTTTCTGCACATGCCCCTGACTTCATAAAAGTTTTAATGTATAAAGTATGACAGTTTGTTCACAAGAGAAAGATAACAGAAATATCATCAAACCAAAAATTTTATCAATACCTTTCAAATCTTCTCATTTTTCTCATTTGAAGGACATGATGGATGTTCATCCAGAGCTGAAGAGCGCTGACTCAAGTCAATGTTGGTTTTGGGCAACGCATAAAATGTTTTCTTGCCATCATCACATAATGACAAGTAATAGTTGGATTGGCTCATAAAATAACAAATAATATACAAATGTTCAGTCGACTTTTAATAGCCTGAGTTAAAAAAACCAGTCACAAATCATTCCCAAATCTGGGTCTTATCACCTCCCAGTGTAATTTCCTTGACTAAAATGCCCCAAATGAGGGATTAAGTCTCTAAATGGCGGTACGTGCTTATCGCACATCACTCTCAATGAAATCATGTCAGCGGCCTCTTATTCTGCTGCTGAAGCGAAGGAGACGTTCTCACGTCTCCATCTACTTACAGGCTGTCCATGCTTTAAGAGCTGTCTTTAAAACTGATAAGAGGGAGGGTTGAACTGAGGTCACTGTGAAACACAAACTGTACTTCCTCGTGTCGACACATGGATCTTGTACTAGCACAAGTCAAAATGAAGCTCTGGTGAACGTGCCGTCCTCCATGCCTCTTCCTAAGTGCTCCACTGGAACAGATCACTCTGCTTTATCTGCCGGGCCTCATATTTTTTAGCATCATTTATCATATTTAAAAAATAGTCCATGTTGGAATTTCTGTGTATAATTTAGGGTTAGTATGACGTCTGTGGAGGCTGCAGAAAGTGAAACGGGCGCAAGCAGGAACATGTAATTACGGTATGTGATCATTAGCTGCTTCTGGTTGCATAAGTTTTATTTTCTCGTTGCTTTAATCCAAGAAGTCAAGTTGGAGTCCAAAGGTGTGACACAACGTAATCCTGGTGAAGACGCGCCGCAGAACGCCAGCCTTATAAGGTCGTCATTGAAAGCTGACGGTCCAGTTCGGCTCGATGCAGCATTCCATCTTCTATTAGTTTCTGTTCATCACCTCGGTCTATTTCAGCATGATGACAGGATTAAATTGTCTGAAAACGCGGGCGTGTTCACGCCCTTCGTGCCTTTACAGTTACAGTGAACTGAAACATCTCTGTCAGTTGGTTTTATAAGAGACTTAAAGGGTTCCCGTAATGAATTTATTTACCCAGAGAGTTCATGAGGATCATTCTGAAGGTTACTAACATTTTGTTTACCCTGTTTAAGTCTTTCTAAGAAAAAAAGTGTGGTGTACCATACTTGCTGCCGTACACGTCACACCCCCGCACAATTCACATCAGTTCAAATGTGTCTAACGAAGTGGGGAAAAAAACATAAATAAGTTGCTTTGCCGTATAAGTTGCATCTATTATGACGCATCACGTTTGTTAAGCATCACTGCTGACCAGCCGGAAATGTGCCAAAAATCAATTGGCTGCCAAATGGCGGCTGCGGGAGCGTGCACGGGAGGACTTTAACAAGAATTTAACAAGATTAACACTTAAAAACTATTTTTTAGCAACGGTGTGTCTCTGTTTAACTTTTCCTTAATAAATTCAACTTTGACGATCAAATCAGCTGCATTTCAAAACTCGATTTGCGGCTGCTGGAGCACACAGAGGGACGACTCGCTGTGCATTTCTTCTAAATTTAACACGATAACTACCTACAAACAATTATTTGTTTGCTCGACATTATAGTATTTGTACTGAAAGTCTGGTACTTCCTGCAAGATCAGTAAAGTTTTATCTTATCCTATCTTATCTTATCTTATCTTAAAGCTGTGTCTCAGTGGAACTTTCCCTTAATAAATGCACTTTAATGGTCAAATCAGCTGCATTTCGCCTGGGCGGCGCGGTGAAATGCAGCTGATCTGACGTTTGCTCCCGTTCAGGAGTGAGACGAAGATGGCTTTGTATGGCAAACCAAGTGTCTCATTAATAGTCAAGTTTACCTATTGATGAGAAAATGGCTTGCCATACTGGTCGAGTGCCCTCTAGTGGCTGAAAATGGTAGTGTTCAATATTTTCCATGTCAGAATGTATGAAATCGTCAGATCTCAGCCAAAAAAATGGTAACAAATATGGGGGAAAACTTATATTAGTCACTTTGGTGTATAAGTTATAGGACTTGCAAATTTATGCAAAAAGGTGTGCCGTATATGGTGAAAAATATGGTACTTTTATAAAACTAAAAGAAAACATATTTTTGGAGTATAAATACGTGACATAATCAGGTTTTCATTATCAATACATTATCTCTAGTGGCACTTTACTACTTTAACCTCCCCATGTGGACTGAATTGTATCATATATGATCATTTTATTTGATCTGGGAGGTTTCATCGTTTTTCTGAAATGAGTAAAAACAAAATGTTAAGAAAAATTAAAAATAATGGCATTCATAGAAGAAATGCCTATTGCCCATCACAGTCATTAGTTTTAAAGTAAAATAGTCTTATGATAAGAAATCACACGGTTGTGGCATTTTGGTCAATCTCACAGCTACTAAATTTACCCCCAAATTTACAAGTTTGACTGCGTTTTGTTGGTTAACGTTGATTTACTGTGGTGGCCATCTTGATTTGGGCTGACTACAAAATTCAGTCCGTTGTAGTTCATCCAAAGATTTTGTCCTGAAATGTTTCGTTAAAACCCATTCAGTGGTTCATGAGATATTTTGCTAACTGACATACATTAATGCCAACAGTTATTGTCAAAGTTTCAAGCAAAAGATCGCAATACGTATAGTGCTCAGACTGTTTTAAAGATAATGCTCAAAAACCGTCTCAAGCTCTTTCGCTTCAGACCCATGTTTGTTTTTCTGCTGCCTCATTAAAAAGTGCAAGGCAGTGAGATTATTTTCTGAAAACGCTCGCTGACAGGGTTGGTACTCCACACAGCTCATCTGTCAGTAATGCTGCCTTTGGGTTAACGGCCATGTGGCAGTGGATTCCTCCGTCCTGGCTTTGCGTCAGTGGGAGGATTCCTTGAGCTCCAGCGTCTGGGCGCTGCATTCCTGTTGTCCCTGCACACTGCCATCGCAACCCTCACAAGACACAACAGTTTGATAGCAGCAGTCGTTGTTTCCTGTCTTGCATCTGCTGGGGGGTGTGAGAAACACGCTGGCCGTGGATAAGAGTTATGGCCAGAGAGGCGAGGGGACAGCACACGACTGAATATCGCCGTCCCACAGTGACAAGGGTCCCCTCGCCAACAGACTCTTTACTCAGAAGACGAGGGGAGAGACAAAGGAGCAATTCAGTGTCTGTTAACACAAGAGGGCCTTTCTACTATAAAAACAAATCTATGAATAAAATAAAGTGATAACGCGTTCAACTTTTTTTATTTAAGTGGACGAAACAGGTGGAAAGATGATAAACCTAAAACCACATGCAACCCTTTTCAGCTAATTAGAAAGATTATGCTAAAACCCAACAGATGGCGGTAATCCTTGTCTTTATTTGTGGGGGTTCGGGCGTCTGAATTAGAAAAGGGTCTGTTAGAGGTGGGTGTCCCTTCAAAGTGCAGACACACCCTGAGTGTGGCTTCAGATGTTGGTCTGCAGGGCGGTTGAAGCAGTCTGAGTCACTGCCAGAGCTTTGCTGCCTTGGGAAAAAGCACCGGACCACTGGAAGCTGGACTCCGTCCAAGACATTACTTAAAAAGAAAATTATTCAACTTTTACATGCTCTAAAAACAACCCAAGTTCTTCAAAACGACACTTGAAAGGGTGTGGACATAACTCTACAAGTCTCAGAATGAAGGATGCTAGAAGTGTGGATGAAAGAGGAACTCATAAAAAGGCTTTAGTTAAAATGCAATGACTGAGAAAGTTTTATATGAAAATAGATTTAACTGAAGCCCTAACATTCCTTGAGCAGTCCTTCCACAGCTTTGGTCAAATTCTAATAACTTTATGCAAAGTCTTGTGCAATTTTGCAAAACATAATTTGTGGATGATTCTCAGTTACTACCAAAGTAAAGTTTACGTCAGTAATAGTAAAGGTGGCTGAGCTATTTACATTTGTAAGTTTGTCAAGGTCGTTTGGCAGCCTTCATGAATCAGGTTGTCTCCAGTAGTTAACCAGTTGTAGATGTGCATCTAATGATGAAAGTTTCATTAAAACGAGTCATATTTTGCTAACAGACAAACATAATTACCGTATATTCCAGCCTACACGTCGCACCGGAGTATAAATCGCATCTGTCCAAAAAGATCAAATAATTTGGAACAATCCATAAATATGTCACTTCGCCGTATAAATCACACCTATTATACATCACCGATGACATGTCGCGTTTGTTACGCGGCATCGCTGGCAACCAGGAAACGTGGGCCGGTGTGCCAAAATCAAGGTACCGTGCACGAGAGGACTTTAACAAGAATTTAACAAGAGTAACTCTTAAAAACAATTATTTGTTTGCTCGACTTTATAGTAAAAGTGTGTCTCAGTTGAACTTTTACGTAATAAATGCACTTTGACGGTCAAATCAGCTGCATTTCACCGGGGCGGCGCAGCAAAATGAAGCTGGTTTGACGGTTGCTCCAGACGAGCTGGACGAAGGTGGCAGGCTATGGCAGGCTGATTGTGTCATTAATAACCACTTTTACACTGATGAAGATTCTCAGTCATCCAGGTTTTGTTTTTAACCTTTTTTTGGAGCCACGTTTTACCTATTACATGACACAACGGCATGCCATACCACTCCAGTGCCATTTAGCGGCTGAAAATGGTAGTGTTCAATATTTTCAGTGTCAGAATGAATAAAAACGTCATAGCTCAGCCAAAAATTGGTTTAAAAATATGGGGGGGAGGGGGGGATCCATGAATAAGTTGCTTCGGCGTATAAGTCGCAGGGCATGAAATTATGCAAATAAACTGTTACTGCTGGAAAATACAGTAAACTTAAATTAATTGAACTTTTCAGTCACAGATGACGCTCCTGATCCACTTGGACTTGACGGGGTTCTCGGTGTCCTGGGGCAGCAGGACCACCTGGATGTTGAGCGATGTCCACTCCTCCCAGCAGCTTGTTGAGCTGCTCGTCGTAGCTGCAGATCTCCGGGGATGATCCTGGTCTTCTTGTTATCACAAGGTGTGTTTCCCGCCAACTCCAGGATCTCGGCGCTCAGGTGCTCGAGCACGGCTGCAGGTCGACGGGCGCTCCGGCGCCAGTGCGCTCGGCGTAGCTTCCCCTCCTCAGCAGCCTGTGGACGCGACCGAGAGGAGCGGGTCTTGGACTTGGCTCTTGCTTTGCCTCCAGTTGTTCCACGTCCAGACATCTTAGTGTTGTTCTGTTAAAAGTTCAGAGAACTAATGTTTTTTCTTGCTTTGCCTTTCAGCGGTTGGTAATAATGAATGAGTGGCCACAAAATGTAACGAGTGCATTTAAAAAGGGGTCATCCGCATTGTTTGACCTTTGACCCTGACCTTATTCCTTTTATCTTGCTCTTCACACAAGCCTCAAAGGACACAACAGCTGCTTACATGAAGACTAACAAACAGACAAAAAAATAAAAATATAAACTGAACACACAAAAAGAAGCAACACACACACACACACACACACACACACACAGGAAACTGGTTGTGTTTGGATCAGATTGTGTCTGATAAGCACATATTTGAGTTCAAACAGCTTTTATTCGTGTCATGTGGCAGTTTTAGTGTAGCTTTTTTTAATTTCTTGTCTTTAAGCTCATTAGAAGTTTTCAATGCCTGAAACCATCAACTCTCTGGAGGAATAAATAAACGTTCTTGGAGATGATTTAAAGCACGGTTCTCAGAAGAAAAAAAGAGAACAAGTTTGACTGAAGTAATAAAACTTTTGAGTCATTTGTGTTTCCTTTGATCACGGTTTTAAAACCCTTTTAGGATTTTTAGTATTATTCAGAAAACGTGGCCAGCAGCAGATATAATGTAGGACACTGAAATTAGCAGGTTGTTACTGCGTCGCCATGGCTACAAAAACAAACAGAACGCAAAGGCAACACGCTTCACCAGGTAATCATTAGCACCGAGCCGACCTTTGACCTCTGCCATGGCCACGTCTGCCTGCTGCCACAGGACTCGCTGAGCTGTGTCTGGAAGCTGTGCTGACTTTAGCCTTTTTAGAAACAATGACTTTAAAGAAAAAGACACTTCTGTTGGACTTTAACTAAAAGTGACTTTTTAATTTCATGCACCAAACACAGAAAATGATCAGGAAAATCCCAGAATCGGCTTCAACAAGCTGACGGGAACGACTGTGGTGTTCAAGGTTGCTTTCTGTCAGAAAGTTTGAAGTTTGCAGAAACATTTAATCTTTATTTTGTCCTCTCTTCTTCATCGCCCACTGCTGAAAGGCAGCAGTAAAGAATTTGCATGTGTCTGTGTGTGAGCGTTTGTCTATACCTTTTGCAAAATACGTCATAAACCACAGAATGGATTTTATTGAAATTTTCAGGAAGCATTCATTGGACGCAACTCAATAACTGGTCAAGTTTTGGAGCAAACCCAATAAAAGATGGCCGCCACAGCCAGTGTAATTTGTGAAACACAAACTTTGCTTTCCCTACAGGAATGCTGGGCCTTCAGTTTCCACCATATTTCCTAAAACTGGCACGCGGACTCTCCTGCGCTCTTGCCAACTGAAATACATTTTTCCACATCTCCCAGACATTCCAGCCGGAGTCCTCTTCTCTCCCGTCTCTGTTTCCTCTTCTCGACTTCCTCCCCAGCAGCTGGCAGTGCACGTCTTCTCTCGCCCTTCTGTTGTTTACCGTGCACTTCTGTCCGTGCTGAGCGGCCTTTTCAGGCAGTTTCACCATGAAGAGCGCAAGGCTAAATGTCCCGCCATCGTTCTTATCTCGTTTTCCTGAAAAGTCGTGTTTATTGCAGTCGGGCTGAGACAGCTGTTTTTTTTTTAAGGCTTTTATTTGTGCGTGTCGTCAAGCCCCTGCTGAGATAACAGCAATTTGTTTATGCAATCAGCTGCTCAGATAAGCTCCTGATGGATGCTCACGGGCACGCCACCGTGTTGGCCTGTCACCTATCAGTTTAGTTTCGTTGGAAATTTTCAAAATATTGCTTTTATTGCTTTATTATCCAAAGAATTCAACTCTTGATTAGAATGTAGCGTGAGCTGAACTGTTTCTTTTCATTGTCCTAATAAGACAAAGATGAGGCAGCTTGGTTGTGGGGGGGTTGGGTGACTGGGACAACAGCTGATTTTTTTAACTGGTATTTATGTGCTTTGTCTCTGGCTGTTGTTGAGCTTAACTGAATCTGTTAATGCCACACAGCCACACGCCCACAACAGCTTTTAAGGTGGTGCAACAGCTAAACCTGTGTGTAGTCACTGTGCTCAACATCTTAGCTGTTTACTTGTGATGTGCAACGTTAGCTACTATTTTTAGACTAAGGATGTCGTAACGTCTTTTTTTCAATGGTATTTTTTTTCCAACAAATGGTTCAATCTTTTCGTTTAACGTTTGAAATGCTCACTTTGTTTCATTGCTAATGAAATATGAATTTATTATGAGATTTGCAAATAGCGTCATTCTGTTTTTTGGGAACTGCCTACAAAGGCAGCACCCTATTATTATACACCTGAAAATAGTCTTGCTCTTCTATCAACGTTAATTCGGCCCGAACTACAACGTGCACCCTCACATGTTTTATATCAAAATGATCAGCTCAGCACCGTGATGTGTGCTGTTACCTTTATTGTTGTTTCGAGTTACCATGGCGACGTAATTTGCAAACAAAGACGCCAAGTAAAAGAACACACGGACAGTTCTTCACAGCCTCTACCTACAGTGAGGTCACATGACCTGGAGTGGACAGGTCTCTGAACAAAACACTGATTAATTTTTGGAGCCATTTTGGTTCAAGATGGCTGCCACAGCTACCTCAGCAAATGCAAACTATAACTCAGTCATTCTTTTTTCTTTCACTTCAACGTTTACTCATACAAATAAATCACATTGAGCCTCAAAGACTCTTTTACAAGTGAGACCTGTTTGGACAGACAATAAAAATGGTGAAAGTGACAACATAAGTTTTGGGGGCAAAATAAATCTTAACAGGCTCTTAATCTTTGACCGAAGATAGATAGCCAGAAAATGGAAAAAGAAAAAACTCACACAAGCACATGGTGACACCGACAGTACTCAGTGGAGGGGGTACGCAAGGGCGGTGAGCGTGTCGAAGGACACTCCCAGAGGCATTGTAAGAGTTCCAGTGAGAGTGGTATAATTGCTCAGTACCCTCTGGACAGATCAGAAAACACTCTCGGGTGTGCCAAGGTCAGCCAAGGACAGCTTCAGATAAAATCCAAAGAGTCCTGAAATGATGACAGAATGTATATTCAGCCGAGCCCCTCTGGTTGGTCCAGAGACTTCCTCGATGGGAGAGGCAAGGGGGCAGAGCATCGGGTTTACAGAGCATCCAGGGGGATTAACTGGCTCCCTGACTCGGAGCCAAATTCAGATAAACACGTTTGTTTTGTGGACAGGCAGAACTTTACTGATTACATCTACCTTGAGTCTGTGTCGGTCCTCTCAAGTAAAAAAAAAGTCCAAATTAAGTGGACACACCACTGGTCCATGTCTGAAAGTATTCACAGTGGTCTAATCCATCCTGCCACAAATGGGCTGTGAGTCTCACAAATCACAACCAGTCTGCGGCTTGGTTCCCAAAGCACTTGAGTCTGGGTACTCGAGGCACGAACCAAGCAATCACATAAGACAGGCAGCCTGACCAGGGCCACATTTGCTGCAGACGACTTCCTTGTTTGTTGATAAACCAGGAACCAGCCGATTCCCAAAAACCTGTTATCATAAATCCAATTATATGTGCATCCTCAGCATCCTTGATTGACAGCAGAGACAGACACATCAGCTTCCACTTTCCCCAATAATCGATGATGTTTCCAGCTGCGTGCGTGCCATCAGGTCAAGTCGACTCGCCTAAAGCTTGTCTACTCGTTTTAAAATGTTATCAGTAATTTATAATAATCTTTGAGATATTGAGCTGAAATTTGGTATGATTGTAGCCGAGAGAGAGTTGTTGTACACTCATAGCGCAAATTACAAATCCAAGATGGCTGCCTTAGCTAAAGGGGAAAAAAATACAGTAACTCAGCGATTTTAAAATATATTGAGTTGAAGTTTGGTGTGGTGATACCTGACAGTGATGCACAACACATTCTGAATTCAAATCTAAAAATTCAAGATGGCCACCAAAGCTAATTTCAAATGGATAAAACTCAGAGGTTTTTAGAGCTATTCGTGTGAAATGGGGTGTAATAGTTGCTCAGCTGAGAACAATCACTATTGCAAATCAAAAATCCAAGATGGCCACCTGAGCTAAAAAGGAAAAATACTATAAATCAGCCATTTTTAGAGACATTAAGCTGAAATTGGTTATGGTGGTAGTTGAGAGCGAAGCCCAACACAGAGTACTGTCAGATCAGAATTTTAAAAAGGCAGAAACATGACAGTCCCTGTCAAAGTTTCTCCAGGAAGTTTCTAATTTTTATTTACTCTTTTGGAATTGGAATGTATTCATCTTAAGACACTTGGCCGTAAGGAAACCAGCTCTTGACAAGAATCACTGCCATTTAAAAGCAAGTTTTGTCAACTTATTTGTGAGAAGAAGAAGAAAAAAAACGCTAGTTGTGAATTCCTCCAGTCTGGGAGGTTGAGTTTCCAGGAAGAAGCTCAGGATGTGGCGAACATCTCGTCTGCTTCTTCCTGAGAACAGCTTTCATCGTCTCTCGCTCTCATCTTGTTCTTTCTGTGCTGCTGTCGTCCACCAACCCACACAGAGCAGAGAACGTGTCAGAGGCGAAAGTACCGAGTGAACATGTTCGCGGGGAAAAGAGATCCTGAAGCGCTTCTGTCTTATCTGTGCTGTGTAATATCAGTTTGTGCTCAAGTGCAATAAAATAAACTAAAAGAAAAAAAAAGTTTTTTTTTTTGCATTTACTATTGAAGAGTCTGAAGTGTGTGTTTCTCCTGCAGCCAGCTGAGCTACTTGATGAGTCAACGAGGGTTCATGTTTTTGGTTCGGATGTTCCTGAATGACACTCAAGAGGAGCCAGGACACATTTTCCAAACATTCATTTTCTCAGTGGAGACATTAGGTCGATTGAGCAAAAGCTTCAGTTTAAGTCAGACTTGTGAGTCTCTGTGAGAAAGCTGAAGTGCATGTGTGTGTCTGAAAAGACACGACTCTGTTTACCTGCAGAAACTAAATAATGTGATGGGGGACTTTGGACTGAGGATTCCCAAAGAGGCCACACACCGCTTCTTCTTCTGCCTGTTTGCTTATGTCGTCCTTTGCTCACAAACGAGGCAATGAGATCCAAAGCTGCTCTGATGCCTTATTTTTACAGCTCCTGCAGAGTTTTTGCTCTGTTGCCAAAAGGATTAGGAACTCGTCTTTTAATACCACTCAGGCGTCAGCCTTGCACGTCATCCTGCTGTCCTGAGGTGGATCTTACTCCAGTGTTTGGGTAGCTGATGATTCTTAACTGCCAGGGCACAGAAAAGTGATTTTGATTTATTAACGCTTCCAAAAGGTGAAGGCGGAGTGACAATGTTTTGCTCGTGTCTAAGTGCGTGTGTTGTCAGCTAAATTTGTGACATTAGAAACCCTAAAATGGCTATGAAACAGCCAAAGTTACACATATCAAGCTAAAGTTTGGTCGGGTAGTGGCTAAGCATCATCCACAACACAAACTTTGAGCATGACACATGGTTAGTTAGGTTTATTTGTCGTATGCAGATCAACACAAGGTGAACAATGCAATGAAATTCTCTGGACCAGAATAAATTTATTGACACCCCCCCCCCCCCCCACCCAAAAAAAAAATAAAAATAAAAAAGCCAAAGCATGCAACAAAAATATAAAAACAATGCAACAAAAGTGAAAAAGAAATATGTCTACAGCACTGTGGTCCTATTTGCAGAGTGGTTCTGTTTGCAGTGATGTTCTCTTAGCGACATGGTCCTGTTGGCACCATGGTACTGTTAGCAGTGTGGTTCTGCTAGTGGTGTGGTCTTATTAGCAGTGCAGTCCTGTTAGCATCATGATGATAATGACTGTGGCAATGGATGATGACTGCTCATAACTGGGTCCATTTGTGGAGGGACCAGAATTGGACCGTTCGGACTGAACTGTTCTGTATGGCATATGGCATGTGTGCCATATGGCACAACATCTTGACCTTAAAACATCAACATAGTTTGCTGGAGTTAATCTGTTCATAGGTTAGCAAAATAACTCATAAACCATTGGGTAGTTTTCATGAAACAGAAACTATCCATCCATCCATCCATTATCTTTTACCTGCTTCTTCCATTTTAGGTCACGGGGTTCGCCGGTGCCCATGTCCAGCAATCGCTGGGTGAGAGGTGGGGTACACCCTGGACAGGTCTCCAGTCCATCACAGGGACATACGGAGACAAATGAGACGAACAACCATTCACTCTCTCTCTCTCACCTAGAGACAATTCAGAGTCACCAATCAGTCTAACATGCATGTTTTTGGTCTGTGGGAGGAAACTGGAGTACCTGGAGAAAACCCACGCATACACGGAGAGAACATGCAAACTCCATCCAGAAAGGTCCCCCGGGCCGGGATTTGATCCGGCGACCTTCTCATTGAGAAGCAACTGCTCTACCAACTGCGCAACCGTGCCGCCCAAAGTGGACTTCTGCGATCTTAAAAAAACAACAACACCAGTCTCAAAAATGGCGATGTCCATGCGGAAATTGTTTTATAAACCTTTACACCACTGTCCATTTTGCAGTCTATGGTTATTTATGTCGAACTTTAGTGTTGTTCACAACTGCTGATAGCAGCAGCAGCAATTAGCTGTGACACTTCTGGCATGAATAAAATAATGTTTATGAAGTGGGAAAACAAACATGCAACCTAAAACTGCTATACAGTATTTAAAACAGCACGTTCTGTACTCGTGAAAATGATGACATTTGTGAAGGAGCCCTTCTTTTTTCTTTTGGCCGACTTTTGAACATCTAGGTGTCATTACAGGATTTGGCCACTTGGCGGCGCCCGGCTCATATTTTGAAGTAGAAGCGACTCCCGGGGAGGGAAAGTGGGCATGGGAAAGAAAATTTCTCTCCCGAACTGTTTACCCTGACGTCAGTTTGCAGAACTCGCTCTGCCCCGTCTCCCCGAGAATCTCCGAAACTCCAGTCGGTCTAAAGTGGAGGACTAGTTGGCCTCCGCTCGGCCGCTGCCCCGCTCGGACCTCACCGAGTCGAGGAAATGACTTCTCCGTTAAAGTGGACTACAACATCTTCATGATGAACACCTGCGCCTTTCTGCTGCTTTTAAGTGTTCAAATCTACGCCGATGGCATCGAAGGGCCAACAGGTAAGAGAGACGCTGAGAGGATTAAAAAAAAAATACCGCAAAGAAGTTTTTACACCTGCGTGAACCTTAAATTAGAGGAAAAGCGGAGCGAGTGTGGTGAAGATGCCAACTTTGTGCCCACGTTTTTTTTTCTCCCTGCGTTTATCCGCGGCTTGTTGCCCCTTCATTTGACTCACTCACAGGACAGAGTTTACCTCCAAATAAAACTTCACAAATAACTTAAATAACTTGGTCAACTCGGTTGTTCATGGATTTTCCAGAGCTCGGGAAATGTCTGTCTGTGACTGCGTTGCTGTGTGAGCGCCATGTGAACCTCACGGTTGTCCTCACTTCGCTGATTCTGGTGGTTCTCGCTCACTTTGAGGCGCCAGGTGGACTAAACTGTGTGTGGGGAAAGAAAGTTAAGAAGCGGATAATGAAAATAAAAATAAAATAACGAGCGGCAGTGGTTTAAATTTGAATCAACACTTAACGAGTAACGCCCTCCTCCATTCACACCCCGGACCAGTGTCTGGTCACTGACTAATACCTGGATCTGCCCCTCGGCTGCAGAGCTGATCCCTGATTCTGGGTTTTTATTTTATAAACTTCACATTCTGGTGGGTTTTTTTAAATTATTATTATTTTTTTTTTTTCGTGAAATTGCAAGAATCAAATTCCCACTCGCCTTCTGGGAAAGTTTGAGCTGTTCTCAGATCTGCTGGGTTTTTCATCCATTTGTCTCTGCTCTTTGGGGCGTCTTTTATTATTTTATTTTATTTTTTTATTTTTTTAATTCTGTGTCCAAGCAAGTTGAATACTACTAAGATATTTGCTTTTAAATTTAAGGATGCACTGATGCTCTTTGAGGCTTACATCAATATATTCACGTGCTGCTTTGTTGTTAGTAAAAGATACAATCTTTGCAAAATTCCAACAGGAAACACACACACACACACACACACACACACACACACACACACACACACACAAACACACACACACACACACACACACACA
>JARVGQ010000474.1:32352836-32363416 GCA_031762355.1 Hypsolebias martinsi | reverse complement strand
CTTGTATCTGATGAAACTGTTTTTTATTGTTCTTTTAAAATGAATAAATAAACATCAAATCAAATCAAATCAAAAATAGTGGACATAAAGTAAATTTTAATCTGAAAAACAGGTCACATTCTTGGTTCATGGGAGAGCGAGCCTCTGGATCAGAGTAAACAAAAGGTTTATGTTTGAAATATTCCCCAAAGCTTCGTGCATCTCAAACATCTAGAGTGTGAACATGGCCAGCTGGAAGATAGTCTTGTTTAGTGACCTCCGACCTGTAGCAAACTCTTTGAAAGAGCCTCCTGTTGCTCCTTTATGTCGTCACCAGTCCTTTCTTTTCACACCATATGTAGCCCCCAGCACACAAATCTGAACTTGGCTAATTCAGTATGAAGAAGCTGTGACGGCTTTTGCCCTTTTCACGCCAAACAATGTCACCATTTTGCAAAAAAAAAAAAAAAAAGTTAAATTGCAGGGGAGAATCTGGGCCTTGTGGGAGCAATCGGAGCCTAAACGGAACCGGACTGAGCCAGAACAGTTGCTGTGGTTGGTCAGTAGGACAGTCACTTCTTTGCAGGCAACTTGCACCACACTAACTGGACCTTTATGTGATATACAGGAACAGCTCTAAATGGGTTTAGATCATATTTATCTGATGGATTCCACTTTGTAAATGATGAATATTCTTCATACACCAAAGTTAGTCATGGAGTTCCTCAGGGTTCAGTGCTTGGACCAATACTCTTGACCTTCTATTAGGTAAAAATATTAAACAGTGTGGGATAAATTTTCATTATGCTGATGATACACAGTTATATTTGTCCACGAAACCCAATGAATCTGATTATGTATGGTTTCTG
This sequence comes from Hypsolebias martinsi, assembly GCA_031762355.1. NCBI lineage: Eukaryota > Metazoa > Chordata > Actinopteri > Cyprinodontiformes > Rivulidae > Hypsolebias > Hypsolebias martinsi. Next base: position 32,362,568 of record JARVGQ010000474.1, on the reverse strand, counting down.
TCCAGTGCCTTAATTCTGTTGGGATTTAGTGCGATATAAATAAACTGAATTAAATTCAAATTTCATTTAGCTCCTGCCCAGTTCGGTCATTTTTTCTCATTCTCCAGCACAACTGAAGCGGTAGACCCCCTGCCTGGTGTAACTAGCCACAGTTAGGTGGGTGGTCTTGGTTTGGAGGCTGCCGTGTTTAGCTGACTGGTCATCTTTTGTACGACTGTCAAAGGACAATCGGTCTCTGGCTAACAGTCTGGGCGGAGGCGTCAACACAACTCCATTTGTCCCTGCTGCTGTCAGCTGTGGAGAAAGGGAAGTGGACCAGGTCTTATTATCAGTGTGGGAGGAGCAGCTGGCGATTATGTTTGTGTGACACTCGGTGGCAATTTTGCACACATCGGACATCCTGTCCACACCCACAGCTGACCTTTAACCCCTCCACTGAATTCATCCTTGTTGCTGCATAAAAAGGAATGGAAATGATGGGCTAGTGAAAAGAGATGCTCTTTTTTTTTTTTTTTTTTTTTTTTCAATCTAGTTTTTACCAAGAACTCCCAATAAACAAGTTGCTGTTTCTTTTTGGTTTTTGCTTGAACTATAAAGTGACAAAACCCTTATCAGGTCCATGCTCAAGTTTAGTAGCTTTTACAACAAGTGACAGGCTTATCTGCCTCCTTTCAGCCCCTCCTGGAGGTTAAACACAGAGGAGGGGAGTGGGGAAACCGTCAGCTAAATGTGTGTTCATAAATGATGCCATTCAGTCCTCTTATCGCTGTCGTATTCCATAACTGACCCTTCACAGGTTGGCAGGCGTTTTGTATTGATTTGAGAACAGAACGTTAGTTCAGACCTTCTTGCAGTGCTTCAACGATTTAGGTTACATTTAGTAGGTGGAGCAGCAGAATCTGTCCCATATTTCTGAAAAGCCAAAGATTTGGTTGTAATTTCAGCCTCCCCTCTGATCACGCTCTCAAACTATGTTTTTTCTTGTTTGTTTCCCAGGGGAAAGTTTGCAGTGGTGAAGAAGTGCCTTGAGAAGGCAACAGGGAAGCAGTTTGCTGCCAAGTTCCTGAGAAAGAGACGAAAGGGAGCGGACTGCCGCATGGACATCTTGAACGAGATCGCTGTGCTGGAGTCAGCCAAGGCCAACCCCTATGTGGTGGGACTGCATGAGGTCTACGAAACCAGCTCCGAAATCATCCTCGTTCTGGAGTGGTGAGTCGTGAGAAACTGCACCAAAACATCCCAGAGGGCAAATAAATGCTGCTTCAGTCAGACTTCAAGAACCATTTGAACAGGGCTGTACCTGGCTCACATTACTACTCACTGGTTCATAAACTCAGCCTCAAATGGAAATTCTCTCTGTCTCTGTGGTGGTTTCTGCTCAGTGTTGCTTCACCACCTCAGTTTCTCGTCAGGCTGTCTGACAGGAACCGTCACTTCTAACGCCGCCGAGACCAAAACTGCAAACTGCCACAAAACGATCACATCGGGCAACAAATTAGTGACTGAGATGACCGGAGCGTGCTGCTGACTTGGACTGCACAGGTGAAGAAGTTAAGCTGTCTGGCTGTGACCTGTGGAGCAGTAACATGACGCAACAAGTCAATACTCTCTGACTAGCAAGATGACGTGGGTTGATTTAGACTTGGAAAGACCACTTTACGCCTACTTGCCTTGATAAAGGGAATGTAACTGTGCATTATGCATGAATCATAGCATCAGACAGAGGGTCTTCTTCAACCGAACTCTTGCTGATCTTCCTGACATTGACTGTTTCTGCAGAACAAAAGGGGATGCCTGCATTTTACCCTGTAAGTAAAGTGTGAAAGAGGAAATGGCACCACAGCTCAACCCTGCAGAAAAAAAATAGAGGTCAGTCGATGGGTCCCCTTCCTGGACATGAGCAACAAGTCTGGTCAAGAATTATTGCACATGTCCCAAAAGCTGTAGAAACACTCATGATGAAACTCGTAAAGCGGCGTCTCCAAAACCGTCTGACCTCAGCCCCGAGTTTTAAGAATTGCAAACCATTTTCCATTTCCTGTGGGTTTGAATGCAAGCGGCGAGCGAGGCTCCCAAAACTAGCACTGCGCTGGTATAATGTGTCATGAGCGAGCGTGTGCACTTCACAGCCACAACCACATCCTCATCCGTGTCAGAAACTACAGAAGCTGCATCATAATCGTCTAAAAAGTGCGGCTCCGTGCGCGTCAGTGCCACAGAAAGCTCCAGCGTAATGACTGGTTCCAGAGGAGATCACCGGCGAGAAACGAGTCACCTCCGAGTCCTGATGGGTGATTTCTGTGCTCGAACAGTCATAGTGGAGTTTACCATCAAGAAAAGTTCACAGAGATGGTTATGTGGTTAAATGTGCAGCAGCTTTAGCTCGAGCAACAAGTTTTTTTTTTTTTTAAATTGTAACGGCCCGAGTGCGTTTTTGTTCCTTGCAAAGCACGGCCGTGTTTTCTTTCAGTCTTCCTTTAATTCCTGTTTAGCGTGCCTGACAAAACCCTGACCTCATTAGGGTCCAGTTGAGCAAAGCATTGTCTGGTGAATCCATCCAACTGTAAGGTTATCCTTGGTGACACTCGCTGGTTGGCAGGGTGCCGCGGTTGACGTAAATGAGCACCCAGTTTGGTGGTCAGCCAACAAGGGCTTTGAATAAATAGTGTGTCCTGCAGATGCACAGTTGTTTACTTCAACAGAAGTTTCTTTACCGTGTCTCTTTAGTTTATTCTTGTGGACCGGTGCAGTCGTTTTGGAAATTATTTATGGGAAAGGTGGCGAGCATGGCGGCGGTGTTTAAACTTCAGAGACGTGATTAATGTCGATGTTCTCTCAGATGACTTTAAACTAAATTGACTTCATCAAGTTTTGTAAATTCCTGGTGTTCACTGCTTGACAGCTTAATGATGGGACTGAAACTCTTTGTCCTTCTAGGCCTCTGACAGGAGCAGTAAACGCTTCCAGGTGACGTTAATGTTGACAAATTAGTTTTGACGACTGTGAATTAGTGAGACTTTGACATTAAAGTTATCTTTAAACGACTTTGCAGAACTACGTGCATGTTTTTAATTTCCTCGTGAAAAATTTAAAGGCTTGAAAAAGTGCATATTGTCTGTTTGCTGTTACAGTACTGAAGTTTTAGGCCTATAAGTTGCAGGTTGTTTATTTATTTTTTATTTTTTGCATAATTTGCATTCCCTGCGACTTATACACCAAAGACTTATTTTTTTTTTTTCATATTTATAAACCAGTTTTTGTCTGAGAATGACAGTTTTCATTCATTCTGACATTTTAAAATATAGAACACTACCATTTTTAGCCACTAGATGGCACTCACGTAGTAAGGCATGCCGTTATATCGTGTAGAAGTGGCTATTAATGACACAATTGGCTTGCCATAGCCTGCCAACGTTGTCTGCTTGGAGCAACCATCAAATCGGCTTCATTTCGCTGCACCGCTGCAGCTGATTTGATCATCAAAGTGAATTTATTAAACAAAAGTTCAACTGAGATGCACTTTTCTATAATTTCGAGCAAAGAATTGTTTTTAAGTGTTAATCTTGTTAAAGTCCTCCCGTGCACGCTCCCGTGGCCGCCATTTGGCAGCCAATTGATTTTTTTTTTTGGCACAACACCGGCCCACATTTCCGGGTTGTCAGTGGCGACACATAATAGATGCGACTTATCTGGCGAAGCGATTTATTTATATTCCCACTTTATTAGACGTATTTGGACTGATGTGACTTATAAGGTGATGCGACGTGTACGGTGGAAAATACGGTGTTATATCTCTAATGCTTGAAACTCTTGAAGAGCAAGAACAAATAAGAAGCTCTGTTCATGAACATATCTGGCAACAAACAAGTTATTTTTACAGCTGAGGTTGGTTTAAAAGAGGAGACTTCACATGAAACTGGAAGGTGCTGGTTATGTAACGGTCCTGCCCACGGCCTGGTCACAAAGTCTTCATCTGAGGGTTAAAAAAAAAAAACATTGTATGCTTTCTAAAGCCTCCACACATGGTTGTAGTTTTTTTTTTAAATGGGATGAACTGTCGGCTTCAGGCACTGATCTGACGGATATGGGGGGGCATCAAACATAAATCCCCCTTGTCTCCACTTTACTTAACTGTGTTACACAAGAGCATCAGGATCAGTCAGGAATCTGGCTGCTTTCCGTTTTAAAATCAGAATTCAACATTGACTTGAGCAGAATTCAACACGCTGGTTAATCCCTTCTGATCAAACGAGTACGAATGAGCAGACTCACGAGGTGTTTTGTTCCCAACTTAACACTGACCCTCCCCTCTAATTTCCTTTTTCCTTTAGAAAAGCTTTGACTGGACACATTTCGTCTTCCTCCTATATTGGCGAGTTTAATTGTCTCGCAACAGGCTGAAATAGACCTTATCTGATTTTAATTTTTCTCATGCAGCCATTCTTATCTCTGTAATACTTCTTTGAAAAAGGCGCTTTCACAGGCGGGGTGCCTAAAATTATATTGATTTATGTTTGACTTGCGTGCATGTGTAGATGTGGATGGACTTTGTTCCTTTCAGGACAAAGCAGACTACCGAGGAAACAAACCGTTACATAATTTTAAAGAAAGTGGAAGTTTTTGGGGGGTTGAGCGGTAAAAACTGTAGAAGTAGTATTTGCTGTTGCCAGATGGTGATTCAGACTGAACAGAGTGAACGTTTATTCAATTTGACGCGTCGTTTTATGGGAGTTTCACAATAAAAATGAAAGTAAACCCCTCTAGATGGCTTCAGTTGTTTTATTTTTTCCAGTTTTCTTATTCCTTCCTGTGTTTACTTTGCAGCGCTGCCGGCGGTGAGATCTTCGACCAGTGTGTGGCCGATAACGACGAGGCTTTCACAGAGAAAGATGTAATACGACTAGCCAAGCAGATCCTGAACGGAGTGGCCTTCCTGCACCGAAACAATGTGGTTCATCTGGATCTAAAAGTAAGGACACGGTTTGTGTGACAATGGAGGACAATTCATTCCCTCAAGGGCTCGACTTGGAGATGTTGTTGCTGTTATGCAACCAGAGCCCGTTTAGTGTGTCCCGACCCTGTTCCCACGAGGAGTCAGTTTGTATCTAGACCTGACGGAGATATCATGTTTTTTTTTTTTAGCAAGTTTTCTTAGAATCTCCTGAATAAACAAAGTGTCTGGTTTCTCTTTACACATTTTACGCAACGTAATAGATTAAATAATCCATTCTAAAGCCCCGCATTCTGTGTTAATGTCATGTGGTATGATCTGTAGGTGGCTTTAAGATGAAGATGTCAATCAGACTTTGGTGTTCTTGTGGTTTGAAAGATAATACTGGCATTATTTTATTTAGATTCATAGATTGGATTTTCTCTTGTTTGTCTCCAATAAACTCTGGGATTAGGGAATTTTGACCAGAAATGAACATGTTTTTGGGTACACTTCAATTTTTATCTGACATTAATCGGGCCATCCAAACAGTTTAGGAGCACGATGGAGGACCTTCCCATAATTTGCTCAGAGCATCAACCATTAAATTGACTAATTAAGCCAACAATCCCCTCAGAACTAGATCTCTTCAATGTGTAGTTATCAATTTAAGATGTTGCTTTGCTTGAATTAAATTATTTATACACGTTGAGTAATCTGCCTGTAACTTCTTCTCCAGCCTCAGAACATCTTGCTGACCAGTGCCAGGCCTCTGGGCGACATTCGGATCGTTGACTTTGGCTTGTCCAGACGCATGGACAGTGTCACAGAAGTCAGGGAGATCCTGGGTACCCCAGAGTACGTGGGTAAGTTCTGTCTTTTGGCGTTTAAAATCCCTGAGCCCTGTTTCTTTTCAAGTCCCGCGTTCTGTTTCCTGTCTGACTGGGTCCATGTCTCTTCTGCAGCACCAGAAATCCTGAGCTACGAGCCCATCAGCACTGCGACAGACATGTGGTAGGTGTGCTGCTTGTGTCCTGTCTTCATGCAAACTTGTTCAGCAGGATCGTTACCTCAGGGAACAGAAGAGACAACAGTTCCCAAACATGCAGAATATTTCATGTCTAGACCTTTGACCACAAGATAATCGTTGCTTCACACCTTCCTGTTATTGACAGACAACAGCTTAGTAGATGTTGTTGCAGTGTCTCAGAACGGTTTTCAAAGATCTCGTTGCCCATGACATTCTTCTCCGTCTCATTCTGCCAGGAGCATTGGAGTACTGATCTACGTCATGCTGACGGGCGAGTCGCCCTTTCTAGGCGACGACAAGCAGGAGACGTTCCTCAACATCTCCCAGGTCAACGTAGACTATTTGCAGGACACGTTTGAAGGGATCTCCTCCCTGGCTGTTGACTTTATCAAGTCACTGTTGGTGAAAAACCCCAGGTGAGGTTCTTCACTGGAAAGACTGTGATGATCTGACATTTTATTTTGGCACACATATCAGCAATGCAGCAGCACCAAAAGGTGATTTACACACCAAGGATGTGGGTCACACTCACAGCAGCCGGAAGTGCATCCGCCTGCATCTAAATGATGTGTGGTAATAAGATTTACATCATTTTAACAAGAAATCACTTCCTCTTTTTTTTTTTTTTTTTTTTTACTGGAAACTGTACAATCATATTTGAAGCGATGTTCTAATAGTTGGGACCTTATCAGCCATGATTCAGCTCGTGCATGGCCAGCCGCTAGCCGAGCCTTTGCAAAGACATTTGTCTCTTTCTCTATAATCCCTGCACCGTCACTGCTGATAACGTGCTAACTATTGATACCTATCGGTCAGATCATGACTTCAAAGATCACTATCCCGTTAAAGAATGCATGTGTGACTGTGTGGAGTGGAAAAAATGGATAATAATCCTGGCTAATTTCACTCTGGCTCTAATTTTAATAACCTGCCCCAGAAATGAAGCCCCGTTTTGTGACCGCAGTGCGTCTGAAAAGTAGCCACAGTCTCCAGCCAGCATCGTTTAATCGCAACAAATTAGTGGTCGCTTTGGAAGACGGCAACATTTCCCAGGGTTCCTGGTAATCAGTGAGAAGAGGAGGAGAGAATATCTTCAACTTGAACGTGCTGTTTTTGTGGTTTCACGAAGCCGAGGGTGGAAAAGAAATATGGCAGACCTCTAGAAGAACTGATCGAACTGAAAAGATCTGGTGGTTGTGTAAACTCGTCGGGAGTTTCCACTCATCCGCTGTCTTATTGTGTTTGTATGTGCAGGAAGAGAGCTACTGCAGAAGAGTGCCTCGATCACCCCTGGCTGAACCCTCATCCCCACCCACACCTCCACATGAGGTCCTCGTTGGACGAGCACGAGATGAGCCAGTCCGAGTCGGAGCCCGAGAGCCCCGCTTCGTCCCCCGAGCCGGGACTGGTCGTCGTCCCTTACCTCATATGTCCGAGGAAAGGCGAGCTGAAGGCAGGTCGCGACACCTTCGCTTTTGGCGAGCCCCCGTTCCTCACGCGGCCTGAAATGCCGCAGGGGATGATCTGCTGACCCACGCTGTGGCAGTAGAGACTCGATGCGTTCAAACTCAGTGGAGCAGATGCTGGGAGCCGGTGAAGCCTGCAGGTTCTTGGTTTCCTCCTGAACCAGGACCATGCGCTGTGGCTGCTTTCTGCCAGGCGGCCTTTACTGCTGTGACGTCTTTGAGCTGAGCTACTTGTGGTGTGATGCCTCCATGGATTTGAACGTTTGCCACTCTGTGCTCGTTTGAACATTTGCACGGGTGAAGTATGAAGATTGAAGTAAAAATAAAAGTGGGATATGATGCATAAAGACTTTGCTGCACGACTGCACTGCAACACAAGTGAATAGGGTTCAGCTCAACTCTGTTAGTTCCCTTCTGCACTGATGTCTCTTCACCCTCTTGGCCTATTGAGCTGGGTTTCAAAGTAGAAATGGTAATACCTAGAGAAGAATAACTCCATTTATTAAATAACCTGTACATACTGTCAAAGATGGCTCCATTTTTAAGAAAGGAATGACGACAGAGTGCAGCACGTAGCTGAAGCCAGATACGAAACGTCTCACTGTTTTACATGTTTATTTATGAGTCGTCTCATCTCTGCCACATAATGTTTAAAGTCACAAATGCCTTCGTTTAAGGTTGGTGTAGTAGCATTCTTTATGTTTTATGGACAATCCTGAGCACTTTGGATTTAGTTGTTGGTTGTCTGCATAAGTTTGAAACTGAAGGTTCATGAAGCGTAGTACTGTATATAACTGTCCATCACCCAAACACCATGTACGTCTACTTTCCCCCCTCATCTGCGGTAATGTTATAATCTTAACTTTTGATTTGTTGGTTTTGTTGTTGCACAAATTTTTTTTTAACTTAATTACAAGGTTGCCTCTAAATTTCATACTCTTCAGACACAACATCCATATCTGGAAACCATGGGGTGATGGAAGCAGCAGTTCTGGTTTGTTGTTGAGACAACAGAGTGTCGTGATGAATCCACGATGCTTGCCTTCAGATTCTCAGAAGTAGAGAAACTAAAGAGAAGTACTGAAATGTACATTATGAGTTAGTACCGAGAAGAATCTGACTTTTTTTAACCAGTGTATTGATGTTCAGAACAACACATTCTGTCTTTTTGTACGTTAACTTTTACTCCTGTTGGATTCTGCTCTTGAATTTCAGGAAGGTTTGCACTCGTCCTTGTGGACATCGTGTTAAAATAAATGTTTATGGAATGCATTGCAAAATGTAACAAAGAAAAATACACGTGCTTTTCTATCAAACTGCCGTCTCTGTGATTATTTTCTTGCTATAGACAGAAAAACTCTAAGAAAGTTCAAAGTTCATGCTAAATAATCCAAGTAAATAAACCCAACAGTCAAGTCAGGTCCTCTGGATGATTTTGAAACATTTTGTTTTTCATCCAAAGGACTTCATCAGTCCAAAGAGCTGCAACAAACTCAGTCTTAAAAGTACCTTCACATAGTGGGTCGACCAGTTTGATGGTGCTCAGGTGGTTTCTGGAGTCCGCCCTCTCCCCTGCCGACTCAGCCAAAGTGGTTCAAACATCGAGGTTCATGCTCATTAATCCGGGAAAACATCCAACAACGTTAAATCATACTGAGTTTGTTGTGGCTCCTCGGACTGAAGTCTTTTGGATGAAAGATGAAATGTTTCAGGAAAAAGAAACCGTCCACAGGACTTGACTTTGTTGGATCAATAAAATTACAGTTTTCCCACACCCCACAAAAAACCCACAAGCAAAACATTTTGTTTGTGATGAAGGGTAGTAAAAATCAATTCAGTTTATTTCTATAGCTCCAGTTCAAAACAAAGTTGTCTCAAGACACTGATCAGAAACATTCATACACATAAAAAAGCCAACAGCAGTAAAGTTCTCAATGGAAGCCTGCAGACACGTTGAATCTTCACTTCGTTGCAGTCTCCCATCACAATGGAGACAGTGGAAAGGAAAAACTCCCTTTGTACAGAAAGAAACCTCCAACAGAACCAGGCAGAAAAGTAACAAGCTGAGTATGTGTGGAATAACCCGCCAACACATGCACAGTAGTCCCTCGCTACTTCAGTTTGTTCACCGTGGACTCGCTCAATCACAGTTTTTCAAAATAAGAATGGCTGATTTATGGATGAGCCACACGACTGGCATAGTATTTTTATTTGAAATAAATTGTTTTCAATTATTTAGCACCTGCTGCACCTTTGTGCAGCCCACACTGCAGGATAAACTTCCTGCTGCAGCTGATCAGCTGATC
>JARVGQ010000474.1:32312143-32324519 GCA_031762355.1 Hypsolebias martinsi | reverse complement strand
TGTCGGTACCGGGGCTTGAACCGGCGATCTTCCGATCACAAGCTCACCTTCTTAACCTCTGCGCCACCACTCCCACTACAGTTTAACAATAATAAACAGTATTAATTTTAGCGTGGGAGATAAATAATGAAGTTATCTGAGCTAAATGAAGCTGTCTGGACTTGTTACATGATTTAAATGATGCGTAACATGTTGCGTGTTATTAAAGTTGAAAATGAAGAGACCAGATTTTTTTATTTTTTTTCAACACCACAAACTGTATGTCACACAAACACTGATAATTAAACTGAACCCACTATTAAAAACACATTAACCGAACTGTAAACTACATGGACTGGGCTCTGCTCTGTTTTCATCCTGGATACTGGTCCCACGTCTGAACCGGTCTGCCTGGTGGAAGGACAGCTTCTCGACCTCGCAGGAAAAAATTAAAAACAAAAACTCAGTTATTGTGTGATCTAAGTAAACACAAGCAAACATTATTAAGAACCTTGATATACCTGCTGTAAATCAGCTGATTATCACGGACTAAAGTCTGACATCGTTGACTCAGTTCTGGTCCACTCAGCGACCAGTTTGGAGCTTGTTAGATGAAACGGGTCCCACTTGGCGTCAAATCTGTCAACTCTTATCCAAAATTCAGCTTTAACTTGTTAAGTTGTTGTTAGCTTTAGCCCAGAGGAAAGCCCTTACAGGGAACGGGCCGAGGCAGCACGCATGCACATTAGGTGAATGTCCAAAATTCACAACGCTGACTAATGACCCGGCATGATAACTACAGCAGATTCAGGAGGGCGGGAGGTTGTCCGTGTCAACGCAAATCTTTTCCTCTAATAAACATACGAAAAAACCTATGTTTCCCCCTACCGTGTTAGTGTAAATAGGGCCTTAGTTATGTGAGGCTGGCAACCTGTCTTAGTGATGGCTGTGGCTCAGTGGTTAAAAGTTATTGTTATTCAGTGAGAGAGTCGGAGGTTTGATTCCACGATTACCAAGTCACATGTTGAAGATTTTCAGGGCAAGACGCTGAACCCCCTCATTCCCTTTGATGTGTGCCCCATCATTGTATGAATGTGGTCTAAAACACTAATTAGACTATTCTGATTACCGTTAGCTTTGTAGAGATGTAGTTGTGTTGTGTGTGGATGAGTAAATGAGGGCATAGATTGTGTTGTAAAGAATTTTGAGTAGCCTGGTTGGCTAGAAAGATGCTATATAGGTACAGGCAATTCATGATGAAAATATACTGGCTGGTTGTATTATTCATTGGACACATTTTAAAACCACATCATATATTTGTATACTCTGCACTTTTATTCACCTTTTATAGATAGATTTTTTTGTACACTGGATGTTCACTATTTTTTATATTCTACACTTTATTCACATCACATATACAAATATTTTGGTATGTTTTATAAATTGTTTTCACTTATATTTTATAACACAGAGGTGGAATACTTGTTTTCATGTAGTACAGCACTGATTAGCAAGGAGGGACCTAACTTGTTTTTCTGCAGACATAACAAATGTAACTTTCGAGACTGGTACCAAAAGCCAGATAAAACTAGTTTTCACTTGAAAGACAAGAAATATGACTATGTTGTTGACATGGTACAGCACTTTGGTTGGCCTTGTGGCTGTTTTAAGTACAGTACTCTATAAATAAAATGGTATGGTATGGTATGGTAACCGTAGATTGAGTAGGTGGTCATCCAATCAAGGGAGAGCCTCCTCCAAGAAGGGGGCGGGTTCATGAAGGTTTTATATTATCCGACAACAGGAAGTAGCGTCAGACAATCTTGAGCTGAGCGACTTCTCAGGTGAAGTAATGCCTCCATTGTCTCCCAAAATGCATTTTTGGAACTTTGTTTTTGTAATGCTTTAACTGCGGTGTGTATTAAATCCTCTTTAAACTAAGGTGAAGTCTCCTGCGAGTTGCCTGGTCTGGTCTACGAATGCGAGGAAGGGAAGAACCCCTTCAACATTCACCATTTACTTTTACAATAGGCTTACTTTTACTTCATCTTTAAGTTGAAGTTGGCTTGGGTTTCTTGAGCTATTGCTATTAGGTTAGACTTACTGGATGATGAACTACATTTTCTTACTCTGTCTTTATTCTCTTTTCTTTCCATGTTTGTACAGACAATTATTGCTGACGTTCAATCTTTTTCACCCAATATACAGTAAACGACACTTGACACAACATTTCTGTGTTCGTCTGTCTCTTTCCTGTCCTCTCAACCCCCAGCTTGTTGAGGCAAATGAATGGATGCTTACCACAAATTTCATTGTGACTTTGTTAGAATTTTCTGACTGTCATAGAATAAGTATTTATTTCCATGCTTATGGAAAGTGAGGCTTGGCCAAAGTCTATCAACTGTTTTTCCAGTTGATAGACTTGGACTTTCCAGCTTTTAAACCACCTACAATGAGCATGTCAGCATCCAAACCAAGGAGCAATGGTACCAAAGTGAATTGCATTTTCTTTTCCATCAAGCTGACAGCAAGTTTCATGCAAGTCATTTACTTGGATAAGACAACACCAGGATAAACTATGGGAAGAAGCAAACCAGCAGAGAAAGTTTTGGACTATATCCTGCTGAGAAATGTTGGCCACGGCCATAATGTTGTCACTAATCTGACCCCGCCACCCCCACCCCACCCACCTAAGCATTGCTGCAGACAATGTACATCTCTTCATAAAAACAATGTTTCTGGATCAGTGTAGCTGTCAGGGAATTTTTGGTCAAAGGTTATGGATGTTTATATTACTATGGCTGAGACCATTCTCCCCCTCTGCCCTGAGAAAAAGAGACCCAAAACAAGCAGAAACCATCTCCCAATACACTTTTATCTCTGCTCATGAACCATATGTTTGGGTAAACTGACAGCGCTGTGTAAGGAAACTGCAGATGGTTTCAAGGACACCTCTTGAACTCCGTGAACTTGGCTGATCTGAGAGGAGTATAGAAGCGATCAGATAACACGGTTTATGGCTTTTTTCCTGCGACTGGTTTAAATACTTGACCACTTGCTCTTGTCGAGAGCGGACGCTTTTCCCCTCCTCAGCTTTGCTTTTGCTCTGTCCTGCCTGTGAAACTGCTTCAGAGCCTCTCTACATGTCTTCCAAACCATAACTTTGCTATGGATTGGGTCAAGTTGGTCTCTCAACGCAATTAGCAAAATTTTATCAACGAGAAGACAAGCTTTAGGCGAGCTGACTTGCCCTGATGACATGCATGCAGCTGGATATGTAATTGATTCCTGGGATGATTGGAAGGTGATATGTCTATCTCTGCTGTCCATCGAGGATGTTGAAGACACATATTCATTTAACCTTTATTCATATGGGTTAATCCCATTGAGCCTCGGGAACTCATTTACCCCTTAAACAGGCAACGTGCACCAGGAGATACACTCTCTTTAACAGTCTATAGAGCATGTGCTGGGAGGTTTTCATTAATCAAGTTAGCATTTATCAAAAGTCTTGTCTGGTATTAGCATCTAGATCACATGATTTGGTTCAGACTATCTTTCATCATTTATTCAGCCTGATCAGAAAACATCATGGCCACCAGTGGTGGAGAACCTGCTTCCTTGGGGGTAAGTAATCATATATTAGTCATATTTATTTTTTATAAAACATCAATATAAATTGCTAAAATTAATTAGGACTTTTTTCTAAACATTCTGATGAAAAATAAACGTTCTAACTATATTTGTGGTGTTACTTATCAGCTTTAAAAATATATGTATCCCCTGAGATACGTTGCCAGATTAGGGGTAAAATTTTATCAATGTGCATTATTCAAAATTTTGTTTCAAACTGGAAGGCATGTTGATAATTACAACAGTACCATATGTTATCATGCACAGCTGTTACCATTATAACAGTATAACTGTATTTTGCTTAATTTATTTTTTTCCAAGCAGGGTATCTCGGCTAGGTCCTTTTATGGGAAAATAAAGGAAAGCACAGGAATGATAGTGATAGAAGAGATCCCTGCAAGTTCTTCCTACTCTGAGCCAAGCAGTGATGAAGACCAGGAAGTAGTTTTCAGCCAGCATGCAAAATCCCACCGGTGGTACCTGTGCCTCTTTTGGTAAATGGCTAATATAGCCATCACCAATGGATGGGTGCTGTATCGCCGTGATGCCTAAAGCAGTGGTGTGCAAAAACACAAAGAGCTCAAGGAATTCAGGCTGGAGGTTGCAGATGCCCTTGTCCACAGAGGAAAGAAGATGGGAAGATCTTCCAAGGGAGGGGAAGAGAATGTGCACAGCCCCAACAGATGCATACAAAGGCCAACAACCCCAAGAGCCATGGTTGATGTCCGCCATGATTGAGTAGATCACTTCCCAACTTTCACAGACAAGGGAAGGTGCAGGCTTTGCCCCGAAGGACAGACAACAATCTACTGCACAAAATGTGGTGTTCGTCTGTGCATCGTCCCAGGAAAAAAATCCATGCAACTGCTTTCAAGCGTTTCATAAAAAATGAAATACTGTATAGACTGAGGGGTATTGTTCATAGAGTTCCCTTATTATGGAAAACCTGGACCCATAAAATCTATTCCAGTTTTCAGTTGTGTATGCATCATTTAAGAAAACATTGCTGTGTTGTTTTTGTTTTTCATGTAACTTTCAGCACACAAACAGTTCCATGTGTTTGTCATGAAATGTTGAGAATGCTTTGTTGAGATTACTAATCTGGATTGGTAAAACTAAATAAAATCAACTTTGAAAGTGCTACATGTGATGTAAATGACCTAAGAATACAATAATGTACAATTTACCTTAATTAAATTGAACATTAATATGTTTATTATTTCAGCTCTTTTTGTACCTTAATAGGGCAATGTATCCTGGGAGATATATATATTCAATGTTGAAATATTTTTCTTAGAGCCTAAAGAGATAAATAGTAATATGAAATAATTTTTTGCAAATTATTTTCCACTCTTGCCTGTTTTAGGGCTAGATTTAATGATAATTTATTTAAATTAAACCAAGTCTGTGTCTTGACAAATCATGGCAAACATAAACTTTTATTTGTTTGCTTCAGGTACTTGTGTGACAAGATATTCTGCCGGTACTTTTATACTGTGATAAACCGTTTGGAAGTGTGTACAGTATTCAGTACAGTAATTGTAAAACGCATCGATAAGGACTAAGCAACTGTGACGCAACGCTGCCCTCTAGTGGTACAATGAGGTAACTCCATTAGCATTGTGCTTTAGCTTCGTTTCAGTACTTCCGTGTTTTTGCTGAGCTAGCAACCACAAAAGTCCCTTTAGCATAAACGCAGCAGCAATATTGTTCATGTTTCTGTAGCTTCCTACTTTAATTGTGTATAAATGTGCTCAAAGCTTAAGGTAAGTATACGAGTTTATAAATTTCATATAGTTTGTTTACTTTATTTTTAATATTGACCGGAAGTCACAATCAATGTGCTGTCTGTAAAGAAGCTACCTTAATGAATTTATAATTAGGTTGTTCCCCGAATGAATGCCAAGAAAATGCTCTCGTCGGTGTTATTATATACATAATTTAGTGTTATTTACTGAATTAAATGACGAACAGTTTTGGAAGAGGAGACGTAAATAGTTCAGCCCGTAGTCTGTGTCCCCAATATAATGTTTCATACATAAAATGATATTAGTATTAAAAATCAAACTAGAAAGTTCTGTATGTAAGGTAAGCAAGATTAAACAACCATAATTCTTTTTTCTTTTCAAATGTAGATAATTTAGGTTTTGTGTACAACGGATATCCATGCGGTAAACCCCAATACTAAAACAAATACCGTTCTCTAGTGGACACAGGAAGCTATAAGAAGACTTTTAAAAAATAAAAGTCTTTAGTTCCGGTCCAAATTTTAAAATTTTAGACGGTGAGCTGCTTGAAAACGAAAAATCATTGATTCGCATTTTTATTGTGCTGTAAATTCATATTTCTCATTAACATGTCAGCATTGGTTCTTCCCAGGAACTTAACAGATGTTTAAAGCCACTTAGAGAGAATGGAGAGCCAAAGACAGAGATTTGATAAGTTATTTTAAATAAATATATGTTTACTTTGCAAAGTAATGAGGACTGGGCAAGAAAAGCAAACAAACAAATAGATAAAGTAAGAAGCAATATTTTCACAATATCGAAGGATAATTTAATCAAAATGTCAACGAAAACAAACCAGTGGGTGTTTCTGTATGCAGAAGCCATCTGTGACAAATGATTTAACTAACTGGCCATATTTTTTTACATACACAAACTTCAGCCAGCCTTTTGCAGGTCCAACCATATTCCTCCAGCTTTAAAGGATTTTATCCAAGTGCTTTGTTTACACTGAGTGCAATAACCCACATTTTAGAATTGCATATGAATTTATCTGCAAATCTACTGGAGTGAACTCTTTCAAACTGCACCGTCTGATGTAGTGCAGAACACACGTTTAAGTTTGATTTCATTCTTTGCAATTTAATACTTTTTGTTATTTATGACTTAATTATCAAACATTGGACATAAAGGGCTTGCAGACATAATCTTTTTTTAATAACCTAACACAAAACCGAAAGAGGGAGGTTCTTTGATTTCATCTGCTGTGTCACATTTTCATGCTCTGTCTAAATGTTTTTTGTGATGTTTCCATTAGAGGCCTTCACCTCTCTGTGTTATTTAGGAGTTTCGTGCCACAAAAGGAGGTGGGGTCTGGAGACATATCTGTCCTGAGCCTGGGGACAGAATGGGGTGGAGCCCCGGCAGCAGGGGAGGTGGTGGTTGTAGGCCAAGTGTAAGAAGGGAGAAGTTTGACTGAGTGGTTTCACAGAGAGCAGAGGCATTTGAGTCAGGGCACACATGCTTCAGCAGTGAGGCTCCACTCCCCTTGGCTGGCTGGCATCCCAGAGCAGAGGCAGAGAGACTGAGGCTGACGAGAACTGAACGGAAACCGATTGAGCAAGTGACTTAGAAAGTTGTTTAGAAAGAAGAAAGAAGGATTAGTGTTCTGAGGAGAGCGTATAAACTAGATTTGTACTCGGTGCTTTGTAGTGAGGTGGCGAGCGGTTTGATTTGACAGTTATGGCGGATACAGGGGTCCAAAAGGAGCACTCAGAAGTGCCATACAATGACGACGAGGTAGCTCTGGTTGGCGCCGCCACAGAGCCGGCCGTAGACGAGGACGACCCCGCCGAGGAGGATGGAGGCAAGAGCGAAGCCCAGATGAACGGCGTCATGGTTCTGTCTCTGCTCGACAAGATAATCGGGGTGGTGGACAAGATCCAGCAGACCCAGAATGGACTTGAGGCTCGGCAGGAGGCCATGGAGAAGTCGGTGTCAACCATCCAAGGGGAGCTGGCGAAGCTGTCCAAGAACCACAACGACACGGCCAACACCGTCAACAAAATGCTGGACAAGGTGCGCAAGGTCAGCGTGAACGTCAAGACGGTACGAAGCAACCTGGAGAAGCAGGCAGGCCAGATCAAGAAGCTGGAGAGCAACGAGAGCGAGCTGCTGAAGAGACGCAACTTCAAAGTCCTCATCTACCAGGTGACGATCAGGCAGAAATATATATTTTATATATTTTCCCTGCATGTATTTATGTGATCAAAGTAAACTGAAACTCTTACATGTGGACACCAACATGCACCCTCACAGTCACACGTCAGCTCAGAGCAGGGTGTGTTGCATTCCCCGGGTCCTAAGGGAACTTTGGAAAGAAGTGTGATATTCACATGAAAGGCTGTCAGAGCAACCTGTTGAGCAGGAGTCCACATGTGACTTGACCCTTGTTTGTGAAAATGAAAAGGAGACTGGTGGTTCTTCCAGTATGCAGGAGGACGGCCAAAGCTCAGCGGTTTCCATGACATAAATACGTGAATCACCCGTTCCTAAAACTTCAACACGGCTGAGATGTTTACAAGGCGTCCAACACTGCACTGCAGTGTCCAGAGGGCAGTGGAGCGAAAAAACAGCGACTCCCCTGCAAAAATAAAGACAGGTAGACCTCTCCTGCTGCACATGGACACCCAGTGAAACTATATAAAGACTAGTGGTTGCAAATAAAATATAAGACCTATAAACACTGGCATGTGGGGGCTACTTGAGAACAGGACCAACGCCCCACGTCTGAGTGCTCTGAGGACAAACAGCAGGGAAAGGTGAAACCGTTTTTATCGCAAATATTCTTAAAAGTCAAGTGAAGACGTTATCACGCAATTATGAGTGCTTGGATTTGTAATTTTAAGACGTGTAAATATTTTTCATTAGGCATGACAGAACAAATTTGTTAAAAAATATGCTAAAAATAACCAAACGGATGAAGCGCTGGATATTTAAAGACACAGCCACTCCAGTGAGCAGCTCTTATTTTAGTTGGCCATGCCCCAACACCTCCCACATGGATGCAGCACTGCTTCAGTGTGTTTTTGTCGTAATTTACAAATTCTTATTCGGCCGAAGCTCAAAAGGCATTAAGAGTGACCGTGTGCTTTGAAGAACCTTTCAGAAAAAAGCACTATAGAAACATCTTATCTAAAACTGATGCAGAAAAACTGCTTCATGCATGTGTCACGTCTGGACTGGACTATTGCAATGGTTTGTTATCTGGGTGTCCAAATACTTCTTTAAAAAGTCTTCAGTTGATCCAAAATGCTGCTGCCAGAGTCTTAACTGGAGTTACTGGGAGAGATCATGTCTCTCCAGTTTTAGCTTCTCTCCATTGGCTCCCTGTCAAATCCAGAATTTAATTCAAAATCTTATGATGCATGGTGCTGCTTTGACAAATACTCTGAAAATACAGTAATTTGTTGATGGTCCCTAAGCGAACCAGCGCTCCTCGGAGGGACAGACTGAGAACTGTCTGCATCGACTCAAACAAGGAAGTCACTGCTGAATCCACGGAGCATGAACATGAAATATCCAACGTTAAATTAATGTTACCACTGCAGCACACACTGGATATCCTTATATTTAAGGCTGATTTGAAAATTAAATTCAGTTTATTTATATAGCGCCAAGTCACAAACTCCTGCATGAACCTCAAATACAGGTGTCCGTTCCATTGTTGCTGTTGTCTGTGAGGTAACACTATATTGCGAGGGAACGCAAAACTATTGGGAGGGAAAGCAATAGAAAAAAATCCCCCACGTCCCCTCCGGGGCTCCGTACCATTGAACCTTGAGGACTCGTTTACAAGAGAGACCTGTTAAAAATAGCCAGTTAAACTTTTAGAACCGTGAGTTTGTACAATAATAAAAAGGTTATAATTCTCAGAGACCGGTTCTGTTGGAGCAGAGTGGAGGTTAATTGTTGGACAGTGGTGAGCGGTCAAGAAAAAGAATTGGGTCAGTTTGTTGTTTGTTTCTATTGTACAGCACTTTGGTTGGCCTTGTCACTGTTTTAAGTGCTCTATAAATAAAATGGTATGGTTTAATGATTTTAAAGTTTCTCTGTACGTTTGTTGATTTTTTTTAGGGAAAAAAAGACAAAGTAAAAATTTTAAAGAGCTCTGTGTTTATGCACATTTAATCAAAATGAAAACTTTATTTCTCCCTGAGGGAATTTTTCTGTGAATATTTGGGTCAGAACCACCTAAACCAGTTTAAAGACTCAAAACCTGCAGGGACAGTTTGTTTCAGAGAGATTCCAGTGTCCTCCAGTAAAAAGCCCAGAATCAGAACTGGTCAGGTTCTGAGGTGTTCCAGTCCATCTGCTCAGGTGACCTGCAGCAGATCAGATGGTTCTGATCTGTTCATAAGCTGCTGTTTGTCCTCCACCTGCAGACAAGCTCAGGTTGGACTTCATGTCAAAGCTTTAAGCTGCTGAGATGAAGAGTGCCGCTGACTCACCATGGGGTCCAGTACGGCAGACCCAGTCTCTTCTGACCCCGCTGGTTCAAGACCTGCTTCATAAACCGGGTTACAGACGCAGTGGTCTGAAGCTGCAGCTTCTTTCTTCTCTTCATCGTCCTGAAAGAACATTCAGAACTGATCTGCATGTCGAACTCGTGACTCAGACACAGAAACACAATGAGTCGTTGCGTTTGTTGGTCATTTTGTCCCTTTCAGGCCAATGTAGTGGCCTAAAAGGACAAACTACCACTGCTTCTCACCTTGAAGTAGTGGAACTGGAAAGGTTTGGAGTTCCGGCTGTAGAAACGATAGCCCACAAGCATGACTCCGCCCACCAGAACTATCAGCAGGACCACTCCCACCCCCATCCCCACCTGGTGTGCCTCCTTCATCTGAAGAGCCAATCAGAAGCAGGGTCACAGATCAGCTGACTGAACAGCAGCTTAAACACTGAAACCGTGATGATGTCACTCACCTGCTGTCGAGGAGGCGGAGCCTCCAGAGGTCCCTGCAGGACATGAATGATTCCATTTGAAGCTGGAACATCGGCTTCGGTGACGAAGCGGTTGTTGATGTAGCAGGAAGACTGAAGAGAAGACACAGGTGGAGTTCTTCAGAAACTCGGAGGTTCTATAAACAGTACCTGTAGATCAGATCACCAGGACAGGTGGTCTCACCTGAGAGGACGGATTGAGCAGGTCGGCTACACCGAGAACGGTCAAACTGCCGACCCGGGTCTTGATGCGACTGCCATTCTTCAGCTGGCTGAGAGGGAGAAGCTGACCCTCGGACAGGTGGAACTCGATGTCCCGCTGGGACAGAGTCTGTGGGGACAAACAGGTGAGAACGCAGCAGAGTCCACTCGTGAAGAGACACCTGCCTGTGGGACTCACCTGGTTCTCTGGCAGGCCACTGTTATCAGGAACAAACAAGGTGGACTGGATCTGCATGTTCCTGAGCTGCTTCAGGAACTTCTGACCGGATTCAGACACTTCGGAGAAGTTGAGGATTTGCTTCAGAGGAAGGAGGTGAGTTTAGTGTCCATGCTGGTGTGGATGCTCACTCATCCAGGAGGTAAATCCAAAAACAGCTTCAAAAACCAAACAAGTGGACCTTGTTCTGTTTCTCTTCCCATCCAGGAGGTTCTGAATGAATCAAACCTCCTGGATGGAAAGAGAAACATCTTCAGCTGCAGAACAAGGTCCAGTTGGTTGGTGCTGATGTCCATGATCAGCTGTGAGTCTGCAGTGAAGGTGCTGCACTCACCGTGAAGAAGTTTGAGAAGGTTGGTGTAGATTTGAGGACTTGCAGCAGGTTTCCTGCACAGCTGAAACCGTCTCCAACAAATCCTGGTTTACACTCACACCTGACCTCTGAAACACAGCACACCTGGTCAGCACACCTGGTCGGGCCAGCACACACCTGCACATGTGTTCAAGGACACAGGTTCTGCTCTAAACATCTAAATGACTTGTTAGAAGTTCTGAAGGTCTGTTGTTGACCTCTGTGGACTATGCAAACTGAAGGTCTTCTCTGAAGAACTTTTCTGAACCTATGAAGAACTTGTGGGGTTCTGAAGGTCTGCTGTGGACCTCAGTGAGTCATGGGAGATGTTGGAGAACTTAGCCAGCGATAACGTGTAGGAAGGTTCTACGACATAAACAGATGGACCCAACGTTCACCAGCAGAACTTTGTCTAAAGTATCACACTAGTCCTGATGCGTCACCTCTTTCCCATAATGCACCTGGTGTCATGTCTTCATCCTGACTCGTCTGCAGCTGCACAGAACCAAACAACAAACTGTGGTGTTCTGTGAGTTCAGACACCTTTCTTCAAGAACCACCAGGAACTTCTTTGGCTCCTCTGTTGGATCAGAACAACACAAGCCAACTTTGGGTTCCACGACCCTGTCTCTGGTCCACGGACTTTCCTTACTTGGAGCACTTCTAGTTTGTCCTGGACCTCAGAAGAACTGTAAGGTCCAACAGATCTGCAGCTATGGAGATGTTCTGACCCAAAACGCTGTGGGACAAAGTTTACCTGCTGCTTGATGGACCCCCACCCCTGACAGGTAACCATGGTACAAGGGTAACCAGGTGATCACTGATTTCACCAGTCAGTGGTCATAATATTTTGGCTGGTCAGTACCTAAACCACGCCCCTTTCACCTTTCATCCTGTAGCAGAAGGCGTCCCAAGTCTCGCTCAGGTTTTTCCGGGTCCCGTAGTCCACGATGCCCACGTGTCCAAAGCCACAGTAAATGTTGGGGTAGGTGGTGGGGTAGGCCACCCGGGCCAGGTCCAACCAGCCAGCAGCACACACGTGCAGACCGCCCTTCACAGGAAAACAGAAGTAATTGGTACCAGAACCAGCAGGTCCAATTCAAACCACACTGATTTGTGTTCAATCAATGACTCCAATCAGTTACTTAGACTACAACATGTCTTTAAGACATAAAAACCTGGATGAACCTAAATTTTCTCCTTTTGAACACAGACAAGACTGAGGTTTTAGTTTTTGGACCT
>JARVGQ010000474.1:32299474-32310703 GCA_031762355.1 Hypsolebias martinsi | reverse complement strand
AACAATTAAACAATCAATGCAATTCATGCATTAGTCAACCATGAACCAAATTATCAACTTATAGTAATATAATGATTCATAAAACATTTTGTATTTACCATTTACATTATCTTCATGATGGGAAATATACAAATGATGTTCAGTAAGCAGCTCTGTCTCAACTGTGTCGATGAATTTTACTGAAATGAATATTTGGAAACATCCAAACAAGTGCAACACTTAATGGGTGCAATCAAACATTAAAATGCAGGTTCACGCATATATTGAATGCAATCTTAAAATGTGGGTTGCACTCACCGTAAACAAAGCGCTCGGCTGAATTCTTGACAACTTTCAGGAATCGTAAAAGATAATGACAGTAAGATGTGCTTAGATTACAAACAGTAATACCTTTAAAGTGTTTTAAGAAATCCATCAAGTTTAAATACAATATACCTAAAAGCACTGCTCAAAAGAAATTATTAATGCATGAATATTAATATAACGTGATTTTTTTCCTTAAGAAAACTGTTAAGATTACGTTAATATTTGACTTTATTTCAAAGATTTGACGAAAATATAGCTTTAAAAAGACTGTGGTTTACGTCTTAGGACTGTCCACTGCAAAAATAAAACCATGAAGACTAATTGCTTTTGTTCGTCACATTTTAACATAAAGTCAGTGCTAATAGAGCAAAGATGTATCTGCAGAGACACAACGAGGTGCGACAGACACCAGTGTGAAAGGTGGGCCCACAAATCCCCCCCCCCCCCCCCCCGGGGTGCAGGCATGCCGTTTGTGCGATTCCATTCTTGTCTTACTTTAAAGATAATGTTGGTTTTCCAGCTGTTAGCAGACATGTTTGGTTGATGCACAACAGATTATACAAATACAAACGCCTCACTTTCCTCACATCTTCAGAGAAATTTTTCAAACACTGTGTTTAATGTGGAAGTAACGACTTTTTTCTGCAAATGTTAAAGTAAAAAAAAGAGTTAAAGCATAGCTCTCTTTTCACTAACGGCTCACTTTGTGTATTGCTGTGCACTGTGCCCCAATTTGCACATAAATTCAACTTTGACCAAGTGTGAAACTAACTGAACCACTGAGTCTATTCACTCAAATCAGATTTCTAATTTTGAAAATATTTGTTATTTATAAGTGATTTATATGTATTTAAAAATGTATATATTTAAAAAAACATGTTAACTGTAATCTGGAATGTTTTTACTGTTTTGAAATATTTCACTCAAACACATTTTTTTCATGTCAATAACAAATGGCAGGAAATAGTGCGCTTATGTGCATAAAGCTGTGGACTTCAGTCTGACTACATTTGCAAATAGAACAAATTGTCTTTAAGGCCAAGATGTTTTATATTTGGGTCACACACAACATTTATGTTTGGTCCAGTTCCTGTGTTGCTCTGACTTGGATTTTTGATCAAGTGGCAAATCATGGGTGGTATACAACTGACCACTAGATGGCAGTCTGCACCAGTTACAGTGCTGCACTGATCATTCTGAAGAACCATCTGCAAAGTTTTATGCTCACTAGTACTTTTTTATTTCATTTCCCTTTGACCACATTTCCCAGACGTTTTTAAATCAGCTTTTATTGTTTGCATTAAAATGTAGCTTATATATCCATGTCAGCTTGAAACTGAAAAGTTACTTTCTTTGTGCCTCCAGGACCAAGTGAAGACACCAAAAGAATCCAAATCCAAGACAGCAGAGACAGCTGAGGGCAAAACAGCGGAGGGTCTGGAGCAGATCCCTGACGATGGCCAAGAGGACGACAAAGCAAACCCCAATTCAGATGAAGACATTGTGGTTGATGAAATCGTTATAGAGTCCCGTACAAAGCGCATTCAACATGCCACCAAGCAGCAAGTGGACAACATCAAGAAGGTCTTCTCCAAAGAGCAGATGGAGAAAACCAAACTAAAGACCAAGGAAAATTTGGAAAAAACCAAGCAGAAGACCCGTGAGAACCTGGAGAAGACGAGGCAGAAGACCCGTGACAACCTGGAGAAGACAAAGCACAGCTTTGAAAAACAAATGGGCAAACTCGGAAGCCGCATGACCCCAAACCAGGAGCGCCGAGCGAAGATAAAAAGCTCCAGAGATAAGATGAAGAAGTCCCTCACCCCTAATCACCCGTCCTCTGCTCGCTCCAAGACAACCGTGTATCGGGTTCCTCCCTTTACCTTCCACGTTAAGAAGATCCGAGAGGGAGTGGAGGAGGTGGTGCAGAACACAGAGATGGTGGAGGTGACAGAGGATCTGCCAGAGGAAGAAGATGGTGTGATGGTGGAGGAAGGGGAGCTAGTGAATGTAGACAGCCCAGAAATGCAGTTTCCATTAGAGGTAACTGAAGACTCTCTGGTTAAGTTGGAGCCAGAGTATCTAAAGAAGGCCCAAAGGGAATAAAGCTCCACAGATCGGTCGAGGAAGAAGAAGGGAACAGTCCTGAAGATTGTGTCGGATGAGAAAGACACAGTAATGGTCATGAGATGATCACATTCTGATCTCTATTCTCCTTTTGTAACCTAACAGGGATGCTTTTGTGTTTGCTCATTTATCTGATTTTTAACAAAAGACAAAGCCAGCTTATGAAATACCCAACATAGGCTGACTGCTATGCTTGATTTATGTGCTCTTAGTTTGATTTATTGTCATTAAAGGGAAAAGGGCAAAACAAATAATTTACGGAAGTAATATTTTGTAACTCAACAATAAGAAAAGTGTCCCTTTTATGACTCATTATTACGAATGACAAAGAAAAGTGGATTTATGTGCAAAAAGATGGTTTAATGCAGTGGTTCCCAACACAGGTCCTTGAGGGACACCATCCTGCATGTTTTAGTTGTTTCTCTGCTCCAGCACACCTGATTCAGTGATTTGATTACTTTCTCATGTTCTGCAGAAGCCTGTTAATCACCTATTAATTTAAATCAGATGTGTAAAAGCAAGGACACGACTAAAACATGCAGGATGGTGTTCCTCAAGGACCAGTGTTGGGAACCATTGGTTTAATTTAACGATTGTATGTGAAATGAAGAAAAGGCCTAGGCTTTTTGTTATAGAAGGAAAAAATGTGATGAAAAATGTTTTCCTGTCTAACTGAAGTTGATGACAGACATTTAATATACAAATAACTTTATGTCCACAATATTTAAATCACTACACAAAATGTAAAAGATGTAGCCATATATTTAAGACTAGATAGCAAATCAAAAATGTACATTTAGTACATTTTCAGTGCATTGAGAATTTTAAAAAAGTTGCAGGATTTGCTATTTTAATATCTTGGTACTCTATTTTTGTGTTCTTTGCGTATGTTTATGCTTTAAACATAACATTTACAGCTAAGATTGCAGTTTAGAATGGAATGTTTTCTGCTATGTATTTTAGCAGCACATAGTATGCTTGAATTTGTGGTTTGTCATCCACTGTGATATTTTATTGTACATCATCATGTCATTGCTGTTGCTTCTGGATGTGTGCTCACCGAGCTCGACCGAAGTCACTAATGCACGAAGAAGAACAACATCTGTCGCCATGGTCACAGCTCATCACAGAACAATTGCACGTTTGTAACATTAAAAAGCAATACTGAATGTAATTGCAAGTAAAAAGAGAACGACGTGAAGAGAAAGTGAATGCCAAATGATTGACTCGGTAAACGTGAAAATCTGACTTCCATCCTAAGACCAAGACAACACATTACCTGGTTTTACGAATGACTTCAGGCCATTCAAGGATTCTTTGAAAGACTATATCAGCGAGTATATCACTTTTCACGAGTTAGATATCATGATGGCTGCCCCAGCCACATCTTGTAATGTCTGTTAATGCTCCAAGTGTGTGTTCAAAATGACTCTGTTACTTTCACATAGGCTTTACCTCATTTTTATTAAATTTGGTTGTTATTGGCATTTTGTGTCGGATGTGGTGGCCATGCTGAAATAGGTAGACTACTCAGAGGTGTCCTGATACTAGCTTTTTTTTTTTTTTTGCAAACCAAGTACAAAGTATAAGTACAAATACTTCAGTTTGGGTACTTGCCGATATTGAGTACTGAGTAGTTAATAAGTTAGTGCTTAAACATCATGCAATGCTTTTTGAAAAACTTTTAAAAATTAAATACACAACAAACATTCTGCTCTTATCACCTGTGTGAATCTAAAAATAGCTCCAAACTGTAGACATGTGGGTTTTTTTTTTTGCTCTTGGTTATTTGCAAAGTGGAAGAGAAATGTCTCCAAGCATCAAAGTGACATCAGACTGAAGTATCGAGGTATTTATATGAGTACAAGTATGAGTATTTGAGGCTGGTATCAGGCCCGATACCAGTATAGTACAGTAATCAGTATTGGGACACTACTAATACAAATGTCAATCAATCATTGATATTCAGTTCATCCAAAAATAATTTTTTTGAAGTTTTCATCAAAATCTGTCCATTCGTTCATGAGATGATTCACTAGCAGCCCGTGTTGACTGTAACATGTAATGACATAGTTATGAGTAAAAATGTTGGGCAATGGATGCGTTTAGGATGACTCTCAGCTACCACCACACCAGCGTTCAGCTCATTATCTGTAAAACTGACTGATTTATGTGTTGTTGTCAAAGAGTAACACATTTTGACCTTTACACAAAGTGGCCGAGGCGTTGTTGACATCATGAAAGGAAACTGCTTACAGCTCCAGACAGGAAAAAGAGGAGAGCTTCTGTTTGTTCCCGTGCAGACTTGTTTGACCTTGATGTGTGTTAGACTCACAAGAGCACACAATGCGGTGAGGAAACGCCACTGAAATAATCAATGGGTGGAGAAATGCAATTAGGCCGAGTGCTCTCTGCACAAACTGAGCAGAGTGGAGAACAGTGACAAAGAATGCTTATGTGTTAGATAATGTGATGATGAAATCAAGATATTTAGCTTTTTTAAATCAGTTGTGGGCTTGTAAGATCACACATTATGATTATTTTTTTAAGCTTTATCTTTGTATTTATTTTGGCAAAGATATGTAAACTCTCTCACTTGCAGCTTAAAAGTGTTTGTGTTTTTGCCACAGTGTACATTCAGCCTGGATTATTGATCATGCATCAGTGTACATTCAGCCTTGTTCAAAGCTGAATCAGAAACTGAATCAGTCTGCAATAATAGATTAGGCAAGGTTTTGTCAATGCTGCAGCATAATGCCACACCTTTGGCTTATGTTTGGTTTCACTGCCTCATATTTGCCAAATCCATATGTTTGCCTCACAAGTTCTATATAAATAAAAGCTTATTAAATAATGTGTGCACTTTTATTGCTCCTGAATTGCATTAAAGTTTTTAACCTATGTGCATATTTATATGTTAATCAGTTCTATTTGCGTAAGTGAAGACGTTTGAACAATTCTTCCAATCAATTTTGACTGGTGGATATCAATTCTGAACAGCGCTTGTGTTATTGGACTCGATTACGTCAGCACTGCCAGTAACTCAGATGACTTCCAGGCTGGCTCTTCTTTTTCGTTGTCGTTCCTCCCTCCGTAACAAATGAACGCGCGCTAGCCATAAATGGTCCTCCAGCAGGGAGGATGTGCTAAACGGAAGAGCTCAATTGCGACAGCAGTAAACATAGCATCCTCAACCAAGCCACCAGCAATGTCCCGCCTTTTTCTCTTAAATAGAGCGCTCTGATTGGTTGCACCAGAGCAGGCGACTACTATTGGTAGCTTGAGCTGTCGATAAAGAACATCACGATGTTTGGTTGGCTGGAAAGACTGCAATGTCGATGATGGGCTCGGCGTCTTGCTGTGTCTCGGAGAAGTGTTTCTCGAGCTAGAAAGAAAAGAGCGACAGCTACAGTCTGTTTTAAAGTTGTTGTGTTTTTTTTTCTCGTTTATGGGTGCTCGATTTTCAGTAAACTTAGCACTGGCTGGTGTTGCCAGTGTATTTTAGTTTAAAGTTATTGGCTTTTGTCGGCGAAACTTTCGAAAGTAGTGACAACGACTCGGGTAAGCCATTCGACTTCTGCATTTAGTTCATACTTTTTCTGTTTTTTAAAGTTTTGTTCTTATTTATTTATTTTACTACTGTTATTGACTGGAAAGCGCGTTATTGTCCTTGGCTAGCTCTAAAACAACGCTGCTAATGCTAAACTCCCGCACCACTGGGTTCGTGTCGTGATTAGTCATTAAACTGCGTTTTAATTAGGCCGTTTCTCCTTCACTTCGGTGTTACAGTATCACAGGCAACGTGACATTAATGAGTTTTAATCTTGTGGGTTTAAGTTGTGAATCTAACGTTTTGGCTCAGCTTATTATTGTTGAAGGAGTATTTACCAGGATTTTCATTTATTCCAGTCAAATTCAGATCATTGTTTCCATCACGCGTCACGCCCATCTCCATCCCATCTGCATGCCAACATGTCAGACACCCAGCATCACGATTCAGCCCTTTCAACCCATATTTAGAGTTTTTACATAACACTAATGCAGAGGTTTATGAGTCACGTACTAAAACGTCCAGCAATATTGACAGACATCCACATTTTTAGATTTAGACTCAGAAATTAATGGATATTGTTGTGTTATTCACATAAACGATGGCCCTTTTGCATTTTTCACGTGTTAACTGACAACAGAGAAGGTAAACTTGGCATGGTTTACTGTTTTCTTTGTTTAGAAGTAGCACTTCCTGGAATAGGACTATGATTTTAAGGAATCACATTGTGCTTTACTGGTAAGTGGTAAACTCTTCCTGCACATTGAACAAAGGACAAACACATTTGACTGACTTGACAGTGCACTTTTACTGACTCGCTTTAATGAATAAAGTCCATCCTTTTCATATACAGTACATTACTCTAAAGTTTGACTCTAAAAATAATCTTATAAGTCAAGGTATTGACAATTAGAATCACTCCATGTCTGGCAGTCAGTAACTGTGTAATATGAGCATCATTCTGAAACACGTGTGACCTGGATTAAAGATAACCCTCCAACAATATGTTCAGTCTCTTGAGGGATGCATTAGTGGATCAGTTTACACCAAAACGTTTCTTTTGGGTGTTTTTGCTCTCTGAGCTAAACTATAGATGTCTTTTAAAATGGTAGTTAATAATGAAACTGGATTGTCCTCTCTGCAGCTGTTCACACTGAATTATTGATCATCACAATAAGACCCATCGCAAGTGCATTGATATGATCAAGATTCTGAAAACAAAAGAAGGTTTTGAAACCTTTATAAATGTTCTGTTTTTAAAAGCCAATAATGTTGTTACCTATAAGAATTGGGTTTGCAAATTAGCAAATATGGAGGAAATATCAATGTTTTATAGCAGTTCTTTAGTGTGATACTTGGGTTTTTCCCTTTTTCAGAATTTCACACCAAGTGTGTTTTGTGTTCATGTGTCTGTGAAAGAGGAACATGGATCATTTGAAATATATTACCTATGTGAGATAACACATAATATTAATAAAAAAAATTCATGTGCTACTGAGAAAATTTGTTGTGACTAAATGTAAATTTTGTCTTTGAACTCTGCCTTGAATCACACGAAACACTGAAAACAAAGTCACGTTTCAGGTATAAAGTGGAATTTTACATTGCACTAATATTAATCCGTGTATCATACAGGACGTAAATCAGCTGCGTTTTTTGAAAGTTGTTTTAATGTTTTAGAATAAATATTAGTTGTTTTTTAATATAGCTCAACATACAAACTACTGAAGACCTTTGATAGGTGTAGAATTAATTCTGCTACTTTTATTGTTTGCAACTGTTTATGATGCCACCATTTTTTTGGTTAGGAACAACCAATATTAAAACTGAAAATGCGGTTTAGTCACTACATTTCTGTGTCATCACTTACTAAGGGCAAGCATCTTGGTAAGCTATGCAATTCGTTAATCGCATAATAAATGAAAATTATCTACCTCATTTTCGTTTATCAGCTTTATTGTTTCTTCGTCTCTCTCTTTCTACTGAAGACACTGGATGACAAAAGGCTCAACTCCGGTGCTCTTCACTGACACACACCCCCTTTCTCTTTTCTCTTTAAAATCTGTTTTAACCGTCCAAAATTGTGTTTTTGGATCATTAAAAGCAGCTAAGCTGAGAAGCTAAGCTAACAGGCCGACATTCAGGAAAAAACTCCGTCTTGTCGAAGCTCCAAAATTCACGGTTGAAACCCGTGCCTTCGTGTAAAAAGTTTTGTTCTGCAAAAAGAAGCAGAGAACTTGTTTACTGATTTTTTTTTTTTATTTTTATTAAAAGCTTTGTGTGACAAATGCTAAAGAGCTCAAACCACACCAAGCGTCCGCCATTTTGAGAACCAAAGAGAGACCACCCATGTCACGTCACAAACAGTCTTATACTGACACCAGGTGGTCGTAAAAGGGTACTACATGCAGAAAAAAGTAAACATTACTTCTTAAATTTAACAGTAATTACTGATTATTGTCAAATTTCAAACAATATTATCGTTTATCGCAATTATGTCTGAGACAATTTATCGCCCAGCATAATTTGTTATCGTGACAGGTCTACTGATCAGTCCGATTTTCGATCATAATGCAACAATATCTGCATTATGTAAGCATGAAACAAAAGTGTACAGACTAAAGTCATCCAGGTGAAAAGACTTGCATAGCCTGTTAAATGAAAGCGTGTGTCTGAAGTTACACTGTAGTTCTTAGAATTTTTTTTATATAAAGTTACCATTAAAGCCAGTTATCACATAAAAAGGAAATGGTTCTGTAGTTTCGAATCCATGTGCTCTGTTGCTGTTTCACGGCTGAGAATAGGAAGCATTTTTTGGGGGTGTGGGGGGGTTGTTTCTGACGAGGCTAATTTGGGCAACGACAACAGTGAAGGATCATTGCGGTAACTCTTATTAGCTTAGAAAGCAAACGGCCTACATTACTTGGTGGAAGCCTAGTGTTTCAGAGAACAGGAAGTGACTGTGCTGAACAGGAGGCCTCGCTTTGGTTTGTCAGCATTTTCAGGGTGAACGTGACAGTTGGCCATTTCTTTCTGGTAAATGTGAAAAATGTGTTAAAGCTTTTTTATATAAAAAAAAAAAACTAGCTACGGTACATTTCTTAGAAGTTCATCCTGCTTAACCTTTGTTGAAACAGTGCGTGTCAGGATGGCCCAGTGGAACCAGTTACAGCAGCTGGAAACCAGGTATCTGGAGCAACTCTACCACCTGTACAGTGACAGCTTTCCTATGGAGCTACGGCAGTTTCTGGCCCCATGGATTGAGAGTCAGGACTGGTAAGAACAAAACTAAAATTAATATGTTTGTTTAAAGATTGCATTTTGTTTCTCCTGTTTGCTACCTTGTTACAGTTAATCTGACTGTTTGTTGTTGAGTACGTATCTTGTAAATTAAAGCAGTACTTCAGTTTTATTATAAAACCTCTCAAAAAGGTTTTAAATAAATACATTTTTTGGGATGGAAATATTTTTATGAGAAGTAGAAATCGTTGTAACGTGCTGACTTTATGCTGTTCTTTTAAGGGCCTATGCTGCCAACAAGGAGTCACACGCTACACTGGTGTTCCACAACCTTTTGGGAGAAATAGACCAGCAGTACAGCCGCTTCCTCCAGGAGAACAATGTGCTCTACCAACATAACCTGCGCAGGATCAAACAGCATCTGCAGAGCAAATATCTGGAGAAGCCGATGGAAATTGCTCGAATTGTTGCCCGTTGTCTGTGGGAAGAACAAAGGCTGCTGCAGAACGCCACCACTGCATCACAGGTACATAAAATTACACCAGTCTAGCATGAGACTATTAAGTTTAGGTAAAATAATAGTAAATAAGGAATGCGTATTGACACACAGTTTTGATACACTATTCTGTCATTTACTGTCTTGCAGAATGGCCAGGCAGCCCATCCCACTGGAACTGTTGTGACAGAGAAACAGCAAATACTGGAGCACAACCTTCAAGACATCAGGAAGCGGGTTCAGGTCAGTTTTATCAAAGACTTACTGTCAAATATTTTGAAATGCTGCATCAAAACGGCTTTAGGTAATTTGGCACATTGTAATTACTTCATTTGGACATTTTCTTTTGTTGTTCTGCAGGATATGGAACAGAAGATGAAGATGCTCGAAAACTTGCAAGATGATTTTGACTTTAATTACAAAACCCTGAAAAGCCAAGGAGGTAGGTTTTCATGATTACGGTACTTTCTCAACTTTATCACAAAATATGAAGACGCAGGTAACTTTAGCTGATCCACTGTCTCCAGAGTTGTCCCAGGATCTGAACGGAAACAGCCAGGCAGCTGCCACAAGGCAGAAGATGTCTCAGCTGGAGCAAATGTTGAGCGCTCTGGACCAGCTCCGGAGGGTGGGTGTTTATTCTTTATCAAATTATGAGCGTTCAGAACAAATATAATACTATAGAATTTTAAACTTGGATCATCTCAAGTCTGTTTAATGGATGAAAGAAGAAGCAAATGCTAAATGTAGGGATGACAGAACAAGGTTTAATGCGCTGTGGAGTGTGTTGTACGCTGCACGTGAGAATTAGCAAAAGTTTAAATCAGAGTGTACAGAGAACCAAGTAAAGAACTTCTATTTGACAGTAAACACTTTGATTTGACATTTTTTAATTCTTCTGTCTCTCATTAGTCTTGGTTTGACAATGACAGCAAGTTATTGCCTGTCTGGACTACTGATGAATATCCATATATGCTCATATTTACTGTTTCCTGTTATAGCAAATTGTGACAGAGATGGGGGGCCTGCTGACTGCCATGGATTACGTACAGAAGAATCTAACTGATGAAGAGCTGGCAGACTGGAAGAGAAGACAGCAAATTGCCTGCATTGGAGGTCCACCAAACATCTGCCTCGATCGCCTGGAAACATGGTAACCACTTCTGAAAACAGACAAATTATTTTTATTTTAAGGAGAAACAGATTGTGTTATGAAAATGTATAATTTTAAGCATGCTTATTAACAGATTTGATCAATATTGCAAATTTGAACTTTATAATCTGTCCATCTTCTATATACACTGGTTGAAGGGTAGTTTTAGCCATTTTTGGCCTCATTGTCTTAAAAAATAATAGGTTGTTACAGGAATAATATGAGACAAACAACTGCACACACTCTGACACACACCTTTACACAATAATTTACAAACTGAATTCCAAAAAAGTTGGGACACTAAACAAATTGTGAATAAAAACTGAATGCAATGATGTGGAGGTGCCAACATCTAAT
>JARVGQ010000474.1:32285032-32295789 GCA_031762355.1 Hypsolebias martinsi | reverse complement strand
GCTGGGTGAGTGTGGTCCTTCATGATGCAGGTGGCTCTCTTCCTGCATCTGGAGGTGTAGATGTCTGTGATGGTGGGCAGACTGACTCCAACATCTTCTGTGCAGCCTCCATGCCACAGGTTGATGATGGAGCACAGGATGCTCTCCACTGCACACCTGTGTAGAAGGAGGTGAGGACTGAGCTTCCCAGTTCAGCTCGTCTCAGCCGCCTGAGGAAGTAGAGCACTTTAGTGCAACAAACACTTGATAAGATTCTTGCATTAAAGTGCAAATGTTCTTAAGCCATATGCAACGCAATTAAAAAAAAGTAATTTACAAAGTTTCATGCCGTCAGTCTGTTTCCACCTCAACATCTAAAAATGTCAGATAAACCTCCTCCATCAACTCAGCTGTGACTTTATCCTTGTTGCGCTGCTGTAGGGAGGTAATCAGCAGGTTTAGACTGAAGGTAGGTTAGATTTTTTTTTTTTTTTAAACATTCTCCTGTTCCTTACTGGGTGAGCTACATGTTTAACATAACAAATTAACACTCTAGTCTCTTAAATGGAGATAACTCTTTGATGTCATGGAGTTTGTAAAACTTTACAAATAAAATTTTAAGCAAAATGCTGCAACACAAGGAGAGCCAGTGTCTGTATTCTTACTTTACCAGTCGTACGTTGTAAGACTCCCGCGGAGACGGCTTGAACAATGAATCAGAAATGAGCATTAACCTTGTGCTGCACTTTGAGTGAACATCAGTAAAATCAGTGGATCAAAATGTTTCAGAACAGAAAGAAAAACACGCGTTTGAAATGAAGTTGTCCTCCTCGCACGCAGACTCATTCGCTGCCTGTGGTAGTCATTTCAAACATCTGCCAGATGCCCAACGCCTGGGCTTCCATCCTGTGGTACAACATGCTCACCAACCACCCAAAGGTAAGACAGCGCCCTCTTGTGGAACGAGTCTGAACTCTGCATTATTTTTAGATGTTGATTTTTTTTTTTTTATGCTGAGGAGCTGTGAGGTTTTCACTTCTTACCTTTTGGTCTCCTTTTACAGAACGTGAACTTCTTCACCAAGCCTCCAGTGGGGACTTGGGACCAGGTGGCCGAAGTGTTGAGCTGGCAGTTCTCCTCAACCACAAAGAGAGGCCTGACCATCGAGCAGCTCACCACTTTGGCTGAGAAACTACTTGGTAATATGATGAGCCAAAAAAAAAAAAAAAAAGTTTGTAGTTTCTTCTTTTAAAATTAAATACGACTGCATTTCCCCCCTACTGGGCATTTAGGGCCATGTGTCAACTACTCTGGATGCCAAATAACATGGGCCAAGTTCTGCAAGGTACTTCACTTCACAACCAAAAACACTTCAGGCTGTCTTCTTGGCATGGTTTGGGCTTATATGAGTTCTTTATTTATTTAGGAAAACATGGCTGGCAAAGGCTTCTCCTTCTGGGTGTGGCTGGACAACATCATCGACCTGGTGAAGAAGTATATTCTTGCACTGTGGAATGAAGGGTGAGTTCTGTATTTAGACTTTAGTCCAGACTAGGGATGGGGCTGAGCCGATCCAGTATCGGCATCTGATATCAGCATCATTTACATATCAGATTTTTTCTGATCCATCATGCATGACTGTGTCTGTTGAAACTGCGGCTGACCGAAATCAACTGCCTTCTCTGAGTTGAGAGGAGCGTCCCGCGGAAGCCCCGGAGCTCGAATGTTTACAGAGAAGTTTCTAAACTTCATCGTAATTAATGACCAACTGCTATCAGCTGTAGAAAATGAAGGATTTCGCAGCTTGATTGAATATTTGCAGCCAAGATAAAGTTTACCCCCCAGGATATATTTATCAGTACAACAGTGGACAATCATAAAAAAACATATGAATTGAAAATTACAAGAAAAGAAAAAAAAATATATAGGACAGAAACAAAAACAGCTAAATTTTAAAGTGATGTAAAATACTAAAAATAGTCTGTGATGGTTTATGCCACAAACTTAGCAGATGTTTAAAGCCATTTAATTTTTTATTTAATTTAGTTCATTTATTCATTCATTTAAAAGAAACAAAATAAACAAAATTCATCAGAAAGAAAACACTGAATGAAAAGAGTGCAGAAAGAAGGAAAAAATTCTTATATCTGCCCTTATTTAAAAAAAAATATATACATAAAATAACTAAACAAACAATCACTTAATCACTTTAATATCTACTTTAATGCTAGGAATAAAAAAAAATAATGTTTTGTGTTAGAATTTAATTGTAACTTTGAAACTTATCCGACATTAATAAAACTTACCTCAAGTTGCCTTTTTGGACATGCATGCATATATGTGTACAACTTGTACTTGAGAGGAGATTATTACAGCCTCAGTGATGATGATGATATCGGAACGGGAGCGGTGTTGGCTGATATCCAGATTTAGGTATCGGGATCGGAAGTAAAAAAAAAAAAACGTGGATCGGTGCATCTCTAGTCCAGACATGGGCAACTTAAAGTCCGAGGGCCAAAAATGGTTCTTAAACAATCTCCATCAGGCCCCCAATGTCCTTAGTTCAAAATAATTTTTTTTTAAATAGATTGATTAAAAATATCAACAAGACAAGGACAATTAAACTAAACATCTTATGCAAAACAACAACAAAGAAAAACAATAAGTCATTCTGTTTCCAGAACTGGACTGAACCTTAAAGACTTAGAAACACAAATACATACGTTTGTTTTACATATTTCTGCTAACACTGTATTTTTCACCCAATAAGTGACTTTTTTTGTATAATTTACATGCCCTGCGACTTTTACGCCGAAGTGACGTATTTATGGATTTTTCCTATATTTATAACCAATTTTTGACAGAGATATGACCATTTTCATTCATTCTGACATTGAAAATATTGAACATGTTTTCAGCTACTAGATGGCCGTCGAGCTGTATGGCATGCCGCTGTATCATGTAATAGGTAAAAGTGGCTAATGTATGTCACAAGAGCCAGTTTACTGATTATGTCTTATATTTCTAAAGGAAAGTGGAAATATGTTTCTATAAAGCATGCTAACTCTGCTACAACAAGAAGAAACTTCTAAAGGGTATTCTAGATTATCTATCATAAAGAAAATGTTCCCTTTGGTTGCTTTAAACGTCTTGATGTGGCCCTTTGGGGAAAACAAACAAACTGTTGTCCACCTTTGTTCGAGTCCCCTAGCCCCACCTGGGCCTGCTTGTTTACTTCCTGTTATATTGTGTCAGTTGTTGTGGCGTGATCACAGAGTGGCTGTTCATGACGAGTCCCCTGTTTAACAGGTACATCATGGGTTTTATCAGCAAGGAGAGGGAGAGAGCCATTCTGAGTCCAAAACCTCCCGGCACGTTCCTGCTGCGCTTCAGCGAGAGCAGCAAGGAGGGGGGCATTACATTCACATGGGTAGAAAAGGACATCGGAGGTGAGTAGTTCGGCAGCTCAGCTGTTTTTAGAATTAGAATGTTGTTTTGTAACGCCACTGATTTTCCGTCTGTGTTTGTAGGAAAGACTCAGATCCAGTCAGTGGAGCCGTACACCAAGCAGCAGCTCAGCAGCATGTCTTTCGCTGACATCATCATGGGCTACAAGATCATGGACGCCACCAACATTCTGGTTTCACCTCTTGTTTATCTCTATCCCGATATTCCCAAAGAGGATGCTTTTGGTAAATACTGCAGGCCAGACGCAGCTCATGAACCTGAGCCGAGTGACTCGATGAGCAGTAAGTCTTGTTCTTTGTCAAATCCGTACAGTTTGAAAGCACATTTATTGCTTTTTACACTCATTGTTTCCTGGTTGGAGATTTATTGTTGCGTTTAATGTTTTCCTTTAATAACAGTCACTCAGCCATATTTGAAGACAAAGTTCATCTGTGTTACCCCGTAAGTATTCATCAAACGCACCTTACTGACTTACCTCTGTGACCCCCACTTTTATTATTCATTTGGCAAAGTTTGATTCTTTCTGCTCAAGACAAAAAGTCTTAGCTTTTTATATATGACAAGCATTATAATTAATATACAGTAATACAGAAGTTGTCATTGATAAAAGCACCACCATGTTGAGTGATGCACTGCTAACTCAAATTTGACTGAAGTTCACATGGGCCATTTGACAGTTTTTAATATTTATTTTGATTCTTTTACTTCTGGGAGTTTGTGGAGCTGATCAGTTAATTTTTGGCATTTAAAGAGAAATGCCTGAAATAATGTTTTATGCACCACAAATAAATATACGTTCTTTGTATGTAAAAATATATTATACAGGACTGGAATAGCCATTTCTAAAACAAACCAGTAAGTTTAAAACGACATGGTTAGAATATTAGGTATTGATCAACAGTAATTATTGAGAATGTTAATTATTGTTTTGGGGTTTGTTTAAAATAGATCAAGAAGGGTAAAAGCTGCAGGTGAAGGTGGTAATGTGAGGTTAACAAACATCAGGGGACTCTATAAACCAAACGTTAGCCATGTTTACTGGTGATGATTATGGGATTGATGGCGTGCTCGTGGCTTGCGAGGTTTTCTCAGTGAGATCCTGACCTGTCTCCGTAGGTGTCCCTCCGTGTTCATGGACTTGCCAGACAGTGAGCTGCTTGGGAACGGATTCCCAGGGTAGGCCCTTTGGTGGGGGAGGTGGCATGTAGGGCTGTGTGTGCATTTTGTCACTTTTCTGTTCGCTAGATAGATCACAGGCACTGCTGCAATAATCACATTTAAGTTCATTTTGTTTGTGTCTCTGGTTCACCACCACAGTTCCCATTACTAATACACGAGCATGTCCCCGCAGTGCACCAGTTTCTGTTTATCCTCCTGTTTTCAAGACAGTCTGTCTGAAGTCTCCGTTCAGATTCATTTGCATCTTCTGTAAATTTGACGTGACTGTGAGAGAGAGAGGGGATTAAAGATTTCAGCTATTAATAAAATTATCTGTAAAGATCACTCCACATCATTTCATTATTTCTGTGGGAACATTGACGTAGAAAACATTGTCTTAGTTCAACGTAAGAAGAAAAATAACAACAGCTTGTAGTGTTGTGTAAGCCTGACAGTCCACAGAACGCACTTTGCTTATCAACTGTTGTGACTTGGTCTTGAAAGAAGCTCCCATTAACATCCATTCAGTGTGTGTTTGTGTCACTGGACTCAGCTCTGCCGAAGAGACTAAAGCAGTCACAGACTAGAATTTAAATATTGGCCCAGTCCTACATCAAACCTCTGCGTACCAACACAAATACAGTATAGTCGTAGTCCATTAATAAACTGACACAATTGAATGTTTTTAAGCAGAAGCAACATCTTTTCCCTTGTGGTAAAGTGAGATGATGAAGACGTCACAGCCGTTATACTGAAAGTGCCTGGACTGACAGAAAGAGCATGGCCTGTTTGTCACGAACACTTTGCTCTGCTGCGTTATGCCGTTTCTTCATTTTGTTTTCTTTGCGTGTGTTTTCACAGCACAAACTCTGGAAACACCAGTGACCTGTTCCTCATGTCGCCTCGCACCCTCGACTCTCTCGACTCCCTCATTCCCGGTGAAGCTGAAGCCACTCAAGGACATTTGGGTCAGTCACTAACTCTACATAAAGACGCTGGCTGTAATGGTACTCTTAAGTCACAGTTCATTTTTGTACACATCAGAAATAAAACTAACAGGAATAAAAATAAACAAATGCCAAACATCTTTTTTTTTATTTTATTTTTTTTTTTAACAAACCATCCCAAACGCCCCAGAAGCAGTAATGGGAAGCAAACCACCCTTGCTGCAGCGTAGGCTTGAAGGCAGTAGATCTTGTACAGACTGTTGAGCTGGTATTTCACTATAAAATTAAACGTTTAATTTAAACCAGACAGTGTGGTCACGTGCCAAACAGAAAGTTTGATAAATGCCATTAAAACAGTTTTCTTTTAGGTTGGGAAGATTTTCCAAAAATAAAATAGAACTAGGAAGAGTTCACTTTAAGTAATTTGACCCAGACTTGATGCCAAATTAAGGCAAAACAACTGAGTAATTTTTCTTAGTGTGAAAAAATAAAATAAAACGTGAAACAGTCACACCAAGTTTCCCAGCATTTGAGGGCTAATATGGCAAGATTACTTCTAATATGTTTCAGTGCACACATTATATGACATAACTGCTTGCCTTAATTAATTTTCACCCCCCACTGAATTGAAACAAACAGGCAGGTATTTAAACATGCTGACCCAGCCGGTAATGTTTGATTAACGTTTTATTAGTGTCTCCCTCTGATCAGTTAAATGCAGTGGTTCCCAGCTTTGGTCCTTGAGGAACACCATCCTGCATGTTTTAGTTGTTTCCCTGCTTCGGCACACCTGATGTGAATGAACGGATTCTTAACAGGCTTTGGCAGAACTTGAGGAAGTAATTAAATCACTGAATCAGGCCTGTTGGAGCAGGGAAACAACTTGCAGGATGGCGTTCCTCAAGGACCATGGTTGGGAACCACTGAAAAGTAATATGCATTCACTTCCAGATGCATATTTGCGTGCACATTTCTGTTCCTGCGCCAAACGAATGCATGCACCGTTACACCCCTGACACATGTGTATCTTTGGAACTTTAAAGTTCTTCTTAGCTTTTAGCATAATGACTAAATGTTTCACCTGAAGTTTACATGAAACAGATTATCTTTAAAACTGTTCAACTTCAAACTCTTTAAGATTTCAGATTTTAATCCAGCTCGGCTAATACCAGTTTCTTCTTGTTTTCTTTCTAGATTCGATCACGGTGAACATGGATGTTGCCTCTCCAATGTGAACGTAAATTTCAGCCTCTTTAGTTTCTTTGTCTTTGTTTTTGTCGGCATGCTGAGCTGAGGGTTTAACCAGGCTTTATTTCTCCTTCTCCACACGCAGTTTACCTGTACATTGTTTCTGTTCCTCTGTAAAATCGCCCCCATGTCACAACATAGAAAATGGTTTTAAAAAAAAAAATGAAAGTTGTTCTTTTAAAAAACAATCGCTTCTAAGCTTTGATTGTCATTCTATGTCCTAATATGTGATTTTTTTAATGACTTTGTTCCTCCGCTTTTCTTTGTTTTAGATATCTTTAAAAATATAATCCTATATATATATATATATATACGTATATGAAATGGTATTTTTGAGAATATTTTGTTTATTGACATTTTAAATGGTTGTGTTTTATTCTTTGAATAAGGAATTGCAGTTTTTGAATAAGCTATGTGCTGTTTTAGAATTGCACTGGTTTAAATGCATTTAGTGTCTCTGCCAAATGAGTTGCATCATAAACCAAACCTTGGTCCCAAGGTTTCTGTAAGATTGCATTTAGATATGATCCATATCTCATTTAACAACGAAGAGTGATTCAAGCAGTAAAAGTATTTTTGACACTTAAATGTTCCACCTTTTTCTTCCCTGTTGTATGAATTAGTATTTGTAACTGTAAATGTGGCACACTGTTTTTCACCTAAATACCGTCATGTGTGAACATATAAATTGGATTGGCTATTAAAATTTGTAATTAAATGTTTAATTGTTTGGATGATCAGACATAAACTGTGTGATTTTATGAGCAACTGAGGATTGAGTTTCACTTCATAATTTTTTTAGTTTCACAGCCCCAAAAAATCCCCAGTTAAATAAAATGTCATTGAATGTTTTTGTGCTTCAAAGAAACCTTTTTTTAAAACTGGTGCAGCTTCAGTGAAACTGCATCGTTCGCTTCAGACTTCTTGGATACATTTTTATCTCACACGAGCACCTGATGATCGAGAAAATATGTGCACAATTTGGTTCAGTGCTTTTCTGCAAAGTTTGTCTTTCTGATAAACTTTTTAATAGCTGTATACCAAACGTATGTAAACGCATCCATATTTTCAGTGAGTGAGTAGAAAGTGGCAGCAAAACACACCAAATCTGAGAAAATGTGCTGCAAGGTTTGCTGCTGTGTTTGCACATTGTCTGTTTGCTGTAAAACCAGGAGGATAAATGCAGAGCGGATGCTGTGGACATTACGTTTGTACTAATGTCGATGAAATGCCAGAAAATCTTTAAAAAAAATTAAGACTTCACATGAAAAACTGCATCTAATACTATTCAAGTAAACAAGCCAGCAGCCCAGAGGCCACACATCCAGCTACAGTATTAAAGTCAGTATGTAAATAAACCAATGATCTGTTATTCTTTAAATTTGTTTATTTTGTTGCATTGAATCATAAATGCAGTGAACAGCCCAAACCAGTCTCAACCCCCCACCATTTTTTTTTTTTTAATGAACTCATTGGTGGGCCAGACTAAGGTCACCCGCTGGCCGGAAGTGGCCCAGGGGCCGCCA
Source organism: Hypsolebias martinsi (assembly GCA_031762355.1). Taxonomy (NCBI): domain Eukaryota; kingdom Metazoa; phylum Chordata; class Actinopteri; order Cyprinodontiformes; family Rivulidae; genus Hypsolebias; species Hypsolebias martinsi. Next base: position 32,287,463 of record JARVGQ010000474.1, on the reverse strand, counting down.
GTTGAATAACCCTGATCTGGTAAAATACAGGAACGGATCGGTGCTGCTGTGTGTCAGGATAATGATCCAGCTGTTTTTCTGAAGTTAACTTTGTTCTTAAAAGAAATCAAAGGCCAGTTTCAACAGATTCTGTAACTGGGCTTAAATTCTGTGGCCTCGTAACAAAAACGTTTTCAGTGGGAACTACAGTAAATGCAGATGTTTAGAGGGAAACCAGTATGGACAGAGAATCCACAAGGCTACTCACCTGGCGGCCCATGGGACCAAATAAATCTCAGGGCACAATTCAAAGAAAAATCCATCCAATATCTTTACCCACTTCTTCCTTTTTGGGTCATGGGGGTCGCTGGTGCCCATGTGCAGCCATCACTGTGTGAGAGGTGGGGTACACCTAAGACAGGTCTCCAGTCCATCACAGGGACAGAGACAAACAACCATTCACTCTCTCACACCTAGGGACAGTTTATTTACTAGTCAGCCTAACGTGCACGTTTTTATCTGTGGGAGGAAACCGGAGTACAGAGAAAATGCATGCACGGAGAGAACATGCAAACTCCACCCAGCATGGCCCCCTGGTCGGGATTCAATCTGACAACTGTCTCGCTGAGAGGTAACAACTCCACCAACTGTGCCGCCCACAATCCAAGTCATCAGTCCAGAACATCCAGCTTCATGCATGTTGTCACATGCGTCACAATGAAACACCGGAAGTTCTCTGTTTGGACAATGCACAGACCTTCCATTTCAGATGGTGCATGTTTGTTGAGAGCTTTGCATGTCAGATTTTAAACTTTATTCTTAATTTTGCCAGAAGAAAATAGAATCTAAAAGTGTAGACAGGCAAAAAAAAGCAATATGTTTTAATTTGATAGATTAAATACCTAAAGAACTCAGGCGTCTGTTGAGCTCTTGTCAAATAAAAGAAGAAATGCAGTTTGTGTTCCATACAGAGCAAAAACTTTAGTTCACAATGATCCAAGCACTGAAATAAACGTGAGAACTTTTCACTGCCTTTAAAAATAAATGTGTTTTGACTTATGTTTGTTGGACTTCCCTGACTGGAAACTCCAGTTTTCTTCTTATCATGTTCTATAGGACAGCAAAGATATAGATCAGCAGTCGTGTGACCACTGGGGTTCCCATGAGTCTTCTTGAGCATACAGGACCTCTGAGGGCAACCAGTTAGAACAAACAGGAAGGAGGCAGTTTCAGCATCGCAGCTCGCTCTGCCTGGTTTGTTTCAGGTTTCTTTTGAGTATGGGGAATAAAAATAGGCGGGCTGAAGGAGATGCACAGCCATTCCCATCAGCGGCTGCTGACTCAGCTGTTTGAAGAAGCAACTGTCACCTCTCTGTCATGGCCTGCAGCCAATCAAACCAGAGGATCAGGCTGCAGTTGTGTTGTGTGTTTGGACTGAGTGACACGCACCGTAAATTAAGACTTTTCCCCACGTGGGTCTAAGAATGTGATGTCATTAAGCTCAGCAGGAACAGTTTTTTTTTAAATTCTCATTGCAATCATTGAAACAAAACCTGGATTTTTCTAAGCCACAGCCAAGAGACAGTGTAAAACATTGTACATAGAATGTGCATCCAATATCCAGAGACAGTCTTTCTTTGACTTAACAAACTAATCACGGTTGGAGAAAAAATAAACAAATGAAAACCTAAATTAAAATAACTAAATAATAAATAGCTGCATGTAATATGTTTAAAAGCAAATCTTATCTGCAACAAGCAAAACGTTTTTGCCTCTGTGTTTAAGTGTCTGTTAGCAAAACATCTTATGCATCAATGAACCCATTTTAACGAAACATATAGGAAATAATCACTGAATATACATTTATAACTGATTAAGTAAAGTAAAGATGGCCGCTACAGTCGACTGAACGTAAAATATACAAAATTGACTTCCATCAAATTTACAGTTCTTCACCCAAAATTTGTTGTGGTGGTAACTGAGAGTCGTACCCAACACATACCGGTACTTAAAAAGCTACTCGCTGGACAAGGGATTTGATTAAAACGTTAGCATTAACTGTTGGATTCATTTCATTTTTTTTCTGTTAGCAAAATATTTTGTGAACCACAGAGTGAATTTGATTGAACTTCTCAGAAACTAGTTCAATATTCATCTACGACATCCTGATGCATGCTCAATGATCCAGGTAGAAAAATCTAAAAAAGTTAATTTTGATCCTCTGGACATTCAAAAAACAAAACAAAACACAATTTTTTACTATTTTTGTTTTGTTTTTTTGAATGTCCAGAGGAATGAACTTTTTTAGGTTCATCTACGACTGTTTACTGTTTGAAGTCAGTCTGATCCAAGATGGTTGCCACAACCAATCAACATTAGCCAACACACACACACACACACACACACACACACACACACACACACACACACACACACACACACACACACACAC
>JARVGQ010000474.1:32220404-32237782 GCA_031762355.1 Hypsolebias martinsi | reverse complement strand
ATATTTTATTCAGAATAGAACACAAATCACAGATCAAAAGTTTAAACTGAGAGAATGTATCATTTTAAGGGAAAATACGTTGTTTCAAAATTTCATGGCAAAGTTTAAAATTTGATGTGGTAGTAGCTGAGAGTCATTCACAACAGATACTCTGAATGTGACACCTCGTATGAGATTTGTCATGACGTCATTTCCAGGCTTTGACTGTAAAAGCTGCAACTCATCCAGCTGACAGGAACCTCTTCTGTCCATCAGAAGGCTTTTATGCTCAATTAGCATCATTCTTTTAAAAGCTGAGCCAACTGGGCTCTGGTTGTGGTTAGCAGAAACACATTACTGAGGCACATATTAACAATCTAAATAACAACTAAACGTTCACGTGCACTTGCATCTGTAAAGCTGTTTGATACCGTTGTAAAGGTATTTTGTTTAGTTCATTATGGCTTTTTGTAAAACATGTTGCTTCTCGTTTTTGTTGGCATCAGTATGCACAGTTCATACTGATGAACCGGATAGAAAGACTAGATCGAAGCCAAAGAACCACGTTGGCTGTGTTGCCTGGGAGGAGTTGACGGGGGAGAGGACTGGCCCCAGAACCATCTTATCACCAGCAAACTGGTTGGTCCACTGTAGGAGAGTACTGCTTAGTGGGGGAAACAGTTTGTGACTCCTCAGACTGATGAAGCCCTTTGGATGGAGGTCGAAACGTCTCTTAAATAAAAAAAGGAACTGTCCAGATGACCTGACTGAACATTGTTGGATTTTTTTTTTTTACCTGGATTATTGAGCATGAACCTTGAAGATGTTGAAACTTGATTTGTTCAATTCTTCACATCCTTCAGTATCACCTGCAACCAAGTAGTGAATGACAATGTTTGTTCATCTGTCTGTATGCTAGTTGAACAACACATGAACTTTAGACTGTTTTTATGAACATTTCAGAAGTAATTAAAAGACCGAATGTCTGCCACGATGACTAACATTAAGGGATGAAAGGTGATGGATGATATGCATTCCTTTAAGATCGTTTAAGTTTAGTCCGTTTGCCTAAAGTAGAAGTAAGACTGAAAGTTAAACAAACCGAGGAACAGAGGTGTTCAGAAACTCTGAGCCAAGACCCAGACTGCAAAATAAAGATCCTCGCATACTTGTCTAGACTTTCCAGTGCATGTGGCATCCTGATGTTCTGCCTCTACGGTCCAGCCAGGAATGATCGCCGTGTCAGTCATGAGTCCAGCTGTACGTCCTCGTTGTTTTGCACAAAGGCAGCATGACTCTCTGACGAGTTTTAGTTCATCTCATCTGCCTCAGCTCTTCCAGCATCTGAAACAATCCTCACACTTAGTTACTCTAAAACAAACACAAATAAATAAGCTGCCAAAACTAATTGCATCTGCTTGCCAAGACTTTCAGTTGAGCGTTAATTGCCGCTCTCATCAGTGGGAACTTACATCTGTCTGTTCCCTTGTGTTACAGGTCTGTCAAACATTTTAATAGGAAAATAAAACTGACAACGAATGGTTTTAATTAAAATTCTTAGATTAAAACATTCGTGGCAGTTTATTTTGTTGTTGTTTTTGTCTGCGTGTGCCTTACGAAGCAGTCCTGATGAAAAAATTATGTTTAGCATTTTGCTTTCCTTTTTTTTTTTTGTAAAGAACATATTTGAAAATAAATAAATAAATAAATAAAACAACAACAAGCCAGCAGCAAAACGGCTTTATTTGTTTATTTATTTATTTTTGTTTGGCAAACAGATCACGTCCAAGCCTGGGGACGTGTTTTTCTGTAATGTTTAATCGGTTTGAAGCTGTCACTGTGGTTGTTTTAATGAAATCAAACAAGTAAGACTGTTTTTCACATTTTAATTATTGCTGCCATCAAAGGCAAAAGGGTGATGGTGTTTTTGCCATCTCTCAGTGTGTGTGTTTGTAGTGTTAGCAAAATATCTCATCCACCACTCAACAAATTTTACTCTCAACCAATTAACTTTTGAAGTCAGTTCAAGATGGCTGCCACTGGTGTTGGGCACCGTTCTGTTACTCAGCTCGTAGCAGAACTAACTTTCTGTTTAGAGGGTTAGCATTGTTGCTAACTTTGAAAACCTTTAGTGGAATTAGCTTCCACTGAATTTAAATCCAGTTAATTCAAAGACAGTTATTCTACAATTAGTCTTGCAGTGCAGTAAAAACACTCAGGAGAATAGTGATTTACATGGAGTTATGCTATGCAGATCTATGCAAAGCTAAGTACTACCAGGTGACATCAACACCCCCACAGTGCCCCCCCCCCCTCATATCTGCTGCAAACAGCCTCTGACTCATGATGTCAGTTTACAGCCAACAACAAGAGACTTTAACATAAATGCCAAACCAAACCATAACAGAACAATAACATGAAAATCCCATTTCCACACTCAAAACCATCGTAAACACTAAGAAACATTGCACGCATGCTTCCTACCCAGCATGCTTTGTAACGCTCACACTGTCTCTGGGACGTGACGCTCACATTTCACACATCTTTAATACAAACAGATTTATTACAGAGAATATTGATGAAGACGCACAGTAACTTTAGTTTATAAAAGTAGTTAACCACAAAGAGGATTGCCAAAGTGACTTGACTCATTAAAGTAAATGACACGAGTGAGACGTCCGACACACATTGAATGCATCGCTCTGCTTCAGCACAGCAGCATTCTAATGACCGTGCACGTGACAAAGTGATGGACCGGATACATTTTTGAAAGCTCACCTCTGATCGGGACATGGATGCTTTACCTGTGATTTATGAGTTGTGTTCAGCTGCAACGTTTTCACATTCACAGGTATCACGTCAACTATATGTGCAGGGGGCGTGTCCCCCTCACATTTAAAACTGTTTGGACCCCCCATATATATATTTCTCATGAAATATTAGTTCACCCAGTGCTGTTTCTATTTTTTTTGGTGCACATATCCATTCCACTTGATTACTAGGAGAATACTCAAACCACTAAAATTCCACTCTGAGTTTTCCTGGTTACAACAGATCACCACACCACATGCACTGTTTCCTCTTGGGCACTTGCCTTGGCAGGACGCTCATCTCCGAGTTTTTTTTTTTCTTTTGTCAACAGGGAAGGGGAGACAGCTCTGTGGTGCACTGTGGTAGTGGTGGGTGGGGTAGGGTGTGTGAGAGAAGAGGAATGTGCTGTATTCACACAGGGAGAGCTGTTGGTCAGGCTACTTCTTGTTGTGCCGTGCTCTCTGAAAGTTATTGAATCAAGTGTTTACTTACTGTATGTAGGTAAACGTAGATGTTTAACAACCCGTTAAAATACAGCAGAATACTGGAAATGCCATCTACTTTATTCAGAATTTTCTGAGGGAGGACCCCAGACCCCCCCCACCAGTGTGTCACCCCACGTTACAAATGCTTCTAACACCAATGGTCCAGTTAGTCTTACAGTGTCAGTGACAGCAGTGTATGATAAACGTTAGCGCCTTAGCGTTAGCTTTCTGATGATTTTTAAAATCTGTTTAGCCATTGAGCATTAGCGAAGCTAATATTTTAATTAGCGAATGCGCGGTTAGCAAAGCTAACTTTTTGTTTAGCTGTGCCTAGGCCTCTCACGATAACAAATTTTGCTGGACGATTAATTGTCTCAGAAATTATTGCGATAAACGATAATATTGTTTGGAGTAGTGATAATGAAATAATAATGCAAGTATGTTTTCTCAAAGATCAATAAACTTTAATTCCAAAAGAACATTTAACACTAGAACTGGAAAATAAACAAAACACCCAAAAACAAAAATAAAATGGACTCTCTGTCTCCGTTAACAAAAAATCTATTTGAATAAAAACTAACTTTGACTAAAAACTGGTGGACTGTCAGGAACTTGAAGTCGGAGACGGACCACCAGTTGTAGTTTTTTTGTTTTTTTTTTTCCGCCCAGCTGGTAAAACGGCTGTGGATGATTGTGCTTTAGGTGCAGGTGCAAGTTGGTTGTATCGCTCTTAGTTGCTACAGTTTTATGACAAATGCAACATACCGGCTTGCAAAGGTTCAGCAGTTCGCCTCGGTCATCTGGTTTGAAGCCGAAGTGCTCCCACACTGCTGCTGTGCGCTCGACTTTGAAACCAGTTCCATTTAGTTTGTTTCCTCCAATATCAAATAGCGTTTCTTTAGCTTGCTAACTCCTCACAGGGCTCTAATGCTGCAGAGCTACAAGATGATGCACCTTGGCTGGCTACCTGGCGCAATGGTTAACTCCCCCCTTACGCTAAGGAAATGATCGGAATTGAACCTTTTATCATCCAGTGTCTTCAGTAGAAAGAGAGAGACGAAGAAACGATAAAGCCGATAAATGAAACTTATCAACCTCATTTTAAATTTATCATGTGATTCATTTATTTATTGTTTATCGTGACAGTTCTAGCTGTGCCCGCCGCTGGCAGCCACAGCCAAGCAAAATTTAGTCAACGTTAAAAAGGTTACAACTCAAACAGTTTTAAACATACTGAGCTAAAGTTTGGTGTGATTGTAGCTGAAAATACTTTATAGTTTAGGTGCTAACTGAATTTATAACAAGATGTTCAGCCTTCTGTAGTTAGCAGCGTTACATGTTAACAGCAACATGTTTGATTAACTCTTAAGATGTTTTAAATAAATGCACTCGTTTTTTTTTTTTACGAAGTGTTATACTCTGTGAAAAAAAGTTGATTTTAATGAGCGCTACATGGAGAGAGAAATGTTCATAAGATATTTGAAGAATTTAGTTAGAAATGTTTTACTGGTTGGTTGTGTATGTAGCAGTTTCTAAAAGAACTCAAGGCTGCAACATGGCAAAGTAGTACTTTCTCATTTTCTAATTACAGAATTGTTAGATTTTTAATTGTGATTGTTCAGAGCAAGTTTTTTTTTTTTCAGTTAGAACAAAAACAACTTTCTGTCTCCATCTTTAACTACTTTGTGGTTTCTGACATTTACCCAAAAATGTCCTTATATAAAGTGAGAAAAAGTCTTTACAGTATTAGGGGTGCACCGATGGCACTTTTTTTGGCCGATCACCGATTTCTACAAAGTCTGACTTGCCGATTCCGATTTTAGCCGATACGATTTAGTTTTATAAGCAACACTGTTAGATGTTGTAAAGTCACAATGCACCTTCAAATTTCAATTTTATTTTGTTGAAAAACAGACCCTTGAACAATATTCTAGAAACAGTACAAACTTGTTGTAACTGGTCACAAGGTAGTGCTCTGAAATATAAATGAAGTTTAGAAAATTGTTGTAAAAAACTTTAAAAAAATCTGTAAAATCGGTTTCTCATGCAAACATTGGCCGATTTCCCAAAATTAAGGAAATCGAGGCCGATAAATCGGCGTGCACCCCTAGTCTTTATATTATCACTATATCATTATTATCATTATTATCATTATATTATCACTTTAAGAACTTTGCTTGCATGTGCCTCAGCCTTGGGAAGGGTTTGATCTTTGTTTTTTAATATATAAATGTTTGCATGTCCAAGGGAAAGTGAAATAAAGAGAAATCTGTTCCGTGGACTTTCACGTCCAGCCCTCCTGTGAACTCCTCAGGCCTTTTGTCGCTGTTCCTCAGAAGTGCCTAAGGTTGACTCACTTCCTCCTTTTGGGCTCTCTTCTCGCTCTCTCCCTCTCTCTCTCACCCTGTCTCAGGTTTGTGGCGCTCCGCTTTACAATTTCCTGCTGTTACATAGTAACGCAGATCTGAAGGTAAGCTTGATTTCACTAATTCGGTCTTGACTTGTCAGCAAGTTTGTGGATGAAATGAGTAGCAAGTTGCAGCTGTTAGTTTTATCAGGAGTATCTCAGATTTGTGCCAGGACACTTGAGTTAAACAAACGCTTGGTAGGGTTTCCCTTTTGATTTTAAAGGTGAGAACAGAGGTGCATATAGTGAGCAGGTAGCACCTCCGCCAGCTGTTGAAGGCTACGGCAGACTTGTAAACACTGGCTCCTGTTAGCAGCACAACAAAAGGTTGAAGCTTCAGCTCTCTAGTTGCGTGTGGGCTCGTTTGTATGAGTGCACGATGCAGGCTGGTGCAGAAACAGTCCCACATGCACAGTGGGTGTCGCAGAAAGAGCTGGCAGAACGCTTTTATGCTCTTCCTGTTGGGTTCCTCCTCCAATCAGCTGATAGTCTGAGTGCTGATTCTCTCACAGATAAAATGTTGACGCTACATGTTTGATTATTTCCTACGTGTCCTTTGAGTGCTTTTGTTTCATTTACACTTTCTGAAAGGTCACAGATGTTCACATTTAAAGATGAGCAATGATAATAGAGTGTTTGTTGTGTAGTTCCACTTTAGTCGTGCACACGGCAACATGGCAACAACCGACCGTCCTCAGATATCTTACAAATTGTCTAAAATTGTGGCGCTCTAAAAATGAGATCATCCTTTATTGTCGGTAGTAATGAAAACGTTAAGGGCTTACAATCCCTGACAAAATGCACGTCTCGTCACTTTTCACATCAGATTTTTAAATATGGTTTTCTTATGATGAGAGGTAAGCTAAAAGTAAGTACAGTAGCACAAGAACACACACAATAATTTAAAGGAACTGAAGAAATCTTCACGTATTTCTGCGAGGAATTTTATTTCAACTATGTTGAATATTCTAAGAAGTATAAATGTTACAAAACTCATAGCCCACTGTTTTCAACCCAGCTGTACTTTTTGATATACAAATAGTTAAAATAGCATAAAGTCTAAGGAACTAGTTTGAGTCCATGAAAGGGGACAGGAGAAACTATACACAGGAAAACAATGTAAATGCTGACTCTGCATTCACACAAGAACTTATTATCTAGCTGGCTTATGGTTCGTTAGACAGATGACTGAAGGTCACCCATGCGTGTTAAAGGATTTTCCACAAAATCACATTTTTTTGTCAGCATATATTGTTGCATATTTATTGCTGCCGTTTTAAGAAATTAGGCCAAAACCAGATAAAGCGAAACTTCTCTCTGCTTGCATACATGAGAGTTAGGATGTGATCTGCAGAGAAAGAGAAGTGAGCAACGTGACAGGCAGATCGATAGATGTTGAACTCCCCTTTCTGTATATTGTTGTTAAAGCAGAGAAGCTATTTGTGTCTAAGTATGCAGAAATACACAAAAGATGCACACATCGTCATGCAGAACCACTGACACCACAAACATCTACAAACACACTATTGCGCACACAAACACTACAAATGTACACCACAAACTTCCCGCATACTCATATCTCTGTCTTTTTCTGTCAGTCACTGCCTGTTTTGAGAAGAGCGGGGGGGTGTATTGACTGGAAACAAGTAACAGTGACCCGACACAAACTCTCTCAACCAAGGAATAACACAAACTGTGGAGCGTGTTTAAGCCTTCAACATGTTCTGAGTGAAGAAAGCAGCTCAGCCTCTGTCCACTTAAAGCCCTGGCTGAAAAGGGAAACTGAAAGCAAAATTCAAGAAGTTGCAGCTTCTCAGTAAGTTTGATGAATTGCGAGTTTGGTTAAATGTCCTTTGTGACCTGTGATAATGTTGCAGTGGTGTCTGTCGCTGGTTTTTTTTTTTTTCATATACCCTGAAACTCTCTGATTATCACTTAAGTAGCTTAAAGTAAGAGTTCAAATCCTCAAATCAGTTCCTTCTTGAAGCAGTGTTTGGAGGAAAACAGAGCCTGCAATTATAAAAAAAATAAATAAAATTATATATATTTTTCGTTATAGCAAGTGTGTGTGTTGATGCATCAACTATCACATACTCACTTTCCATCATTTTCCACTCAAATTGATATAGTGCACCAATTTACATGAATGCTGATATCAATGCAAAAACAACATTACAGAAAACATAGCCTTGCTTGCATCCTGCAATGTCTGTACGTCACTTTGAACATCATATAACTCTCCAGTGCACCATCAACTAGTGGAAACACCATACACACAGTTAAAGCACAGCCAGCCAGGGCACTGGCAAAACCTTTGTTCCTATAGATATCTGTGTGTGCACATGCTGAAAGTTTCTAATACACTGCCTGGCCCACAAAAAAAGTTAGTACCAAAAAAAAAAAAAAGGGTCACACTAATATTTCATTGGACGCCTTTAGCTTTGATTACATCATGCATTCACTGTGCCTTTGTTTTGATAAACTTCTACAACGTCACAAGATCTATGTCATCCAGTGTTGCATTAATTTTCCCCAAGATCTTGCATTGATAACTAGACATGATGGGTGCATCACTTCCTGATGCACCCATCACTCTGGAACAGGGTCAGCCTGGACTCATCAGACCACATGACCTTCTTCCATTGCTCCAGAGTCCGATCTTTATGCTCCCTAGCAAACTGAAGCCTTTTTTTCCAGTTAGCCTCACTGGTTAGTGGTTTTCTTAAGGCTCCACAGCTGTTCAGTCCCAGTCCCTTCAGTTCCTTCACAGTGTGTGTGTGGAAATGTTCTTCCTTTCATTATTAAACACAGTCTTGAGAGCTGCTGTTGTTTTATCTGATTTCACCAAAAGTTTAAGTGATCGCCGATCATGATAATTCAGGATTTTTTTCAGCCACATTTCTTCCTGGAAGACGACGGGTCCCCACTATCCTTCCTGTTTTCAATAATGTGTTGGACAGTTCTTAACCCAGTTTTAGTAGTTTCTGCATCTCCTTAGATGTTTTCTCTGCTTGATGCCAGTGATTTGACCCTTCTCAAACAGACTGACATGTTTTCCACGACCACGCCGTGTGTCTTTGACATGGTTGTTGAAGACATGAGAAGCAACTCATTGCACCAGTTGGCTTAAAGAACTTGTTGCAGCTGAAACATCATCGTCCAGGCAGTCATGATCCAACAGGAGGCTCCTACCTGTTTGTTAGTTAAATCCAGGTGGAGAGTTTTTTGCGGGGGGGCAAGCAGTGTACATATGATTGTCTGTTGTTGTCTGTACCTCATCTGTTCTTTCTTTAAATCAGGTCTCTCTTGTAAATGAGTCCTCGAGGCTCAGTGGACTAACCTGTAGAAATAAAGGTTGAATGAACTGAATTGAAAAAAAAAAAAAAACAGACATGGATCCACGCTTGTGGAAAATCTTTGTCCACCGGACGAACTCTCAGCAACCGTCTCCCTTTCTGTAGACTGATGATGTCACATGGAGTCCCTCCTCTCAGTGCGGTTTGTCGACGCCCCCTCCTGAGCCTACAGCTATAGGCTCCGCCCCCTCACTAAGCAGGTGCTCGTCTGTCTCAGGTGAGCTGACTTTAGTTCTCCGATGTGTGTGTTTTCAGTCTAATCAAACACACTGTGGTATGGATTTGTGTGTGTGTGTGTGTGTGTGTGCGTGCGTGCGTGCGTGCGTGCGTGCATGTGTGTTTACAGGTGTGACGTGTCCCTCGCCAGCTTCCTTCCTTGTAACCCCGCCCACTGAAGACAACCAGCAATCCAATGCCAACCACCAGGTGAGATCAGATCACTTTTCTTTACTAGTGTACTTTTATTGTGAAGGAGCAGCAGGAAGTCAGTCCTTGTCTGTCCTCAGGTGAAGCAGCAGCCAATCAGAGCTCAGGAGAACGATGTCTTCAACAACAACCTGAGCGGTGCAGGTAAGCGGTCAGCTGACCGGCCTGAGTGATGTCACCGCAAGCGAAGAGTTTTATAAACGTTTTGTTTGTCTGCAGACGTCAAACCACTGCCCTGCTCTTCCTCTTCCTCCTCTTCCTCTCATCACCTCCTCACCTCCACGCCCAATCGTGACAGCTCCTCCTCCAGCCTCCCCCCTCCCGCCTGCGCCGTCTCTCTCTGCCTCACCCCCACTCATCCACCCTTCCATCGATCATAGGAAGGAGGCCCCGCCCACTTGGACAGTAGCCCCGCCCCTCCGTATGAGTCCCTGTTTGAGCTGGCCTTACCTCGAGCAGCCACGCTCTTCATAGGGAGGAAGACACAGGTGAGAAGACTCAGACAGCCGAAAGGTGTTTTAAATTTCTGCTGCGGGTGTTGAGCCTCTCCTGTCCTGCAGGAGGTGCTGCAGAGAGCTGCAGGGGAGCAGAAGGAGGAGGCGCAGACCTCCATCTCTCCTCTGAAGGCCTTGGATCAGATGATTGTCCACGGAAACGACTCTCACGAGCGCCTCAGCAGGAGGTGAGACATCAGAAGGTTAACTCTCTTTTCACCAACAGGAGCCGAAGTTCGGCTTGCGGCAACTCAAACCATGATGCAGTGTGATTACTGACTGTAATCTGATTACTCCACAGGCTTTCAGTGGGAAACAAAATGGTGGATCGGAGTCATTTTGGAGGTAAACAGCAGAGCATGAAAAACAAAGGTACCTGAAACTAACACACTGCATAATCACACTAACATGAGCCGAAGAAGCTGACAGGAAACTTTATTGTAGCTGAAATTCTTCTTAAACCCACAAATGAATTATTCAAATATTTGTTTTTTCTTTTCAAAGAGTGTCAAAAAGCTAGCAAGAAATAGCAAAACACTAGCTAAAAGCCTGAGTGAAAACCATACCTAAAACCTGAAGTAGCAAAGGAGTAGGTAAAAGAGGCAAAAGGCTAGCTACAAGATAAATAAAGCTAAATTCTAGCTACAGCTAGAGTAGCAAAAAAGTAGACAGCAGTAGCAAAAGTGAGAGTAAAAAAGCAAAATATTAACTAGAAGCTAAAGGTAGCACAAGAGTAGTTTAAAGCTAAAAGTAGCTAAAGAATAGCGGAAATCTGAAAATAGGAAAACGCTGGCTAGTAGTTAAAAGTAGCAAAAGACTACTTGAAAACTAAAAAGAGCAAAACAGTAGCTAAAAGCTAAAACTAGTTAAATGCCCACTAAGTGCTAGAATAGCTAAACTGCAGCTGAAAGCTTCAGTACCAAAGGAGGTGGGTAAAAGTTGCTAAATAGCAAAAGGCTAGCTAGAAGCTAAAAGTGGCTAAAGAATTGCTATAAATTAAAAATAGCTAAATGTTAACTAAAAGCTAGTGTAACAGAGCTGTAGCTGAAAGCTAAAGTAGCATAAGGGCAGGTAAAGTTAGCAAAAGAGTAGCTAGAAACAAAAAGTAGGAAAAAGTTAACTAAAAACCAGCATAGCAAAATTGTAGATAAAAGCTAGAATATCAAAACGCTATCTAAAAGCTAAATGTAGTGTAAGACAAAAACAGCAGCTGAAGCAGATTTACACAGAAAAATATTTTTAAAATATGAAGCGATCAATGTTTGTTTTTTTAAAACTATTCATGAATCAAAGTGTGGACGTCACAGCGGCCATCTTAAACAGACTCGGTGGCCGAGTCGCTCTGAGTTGGGTTTGAAGCGCGCAGATGGCCTGAACGTCTGCTCAGCCATGACTGGACCTGTGGTTCTGACTCACCAGTTTAATCCGTCTCACCGGGTCGTGCACGTGGTGGAGCAGCGGGTCTGAAAGGGTTCGCACAGTAACAGCATCAGCATGAAAACGTTTCTTCTTTGACAGAAACTGCTTGTAGGTTCTGATGGAAGCTGCAGGCGGGTCGATACTTGCTGCTGCAGCCCGCCACCAACATGAGAGGCGGGCAATCGTCATTTTACCAATGTCTGTGTGTGTTAGCAAAATATCTCCCGAGCCAGTAGATAACATTTAGTAGAAAGTTTCTGACGGTGGATTAACTTTTGGAGTCCACCCAATTAAAGATGGCCGCCGCAGCTTACAGACATTAACATTATTGTTCGGGGTGTTAAGCTAACACTGTTTGACGGGTCCAGGTTTAAAATTTGTAATTTTCTAACGTAAGACCTGTAAGATCTGTTCTTTGTGCATTTGTGTGTGTTGTGTTAGGCTCTGCCCAGGGGGAGGAGCTTCATGCCCTGCGGAGCCAGCTGCTGCTGGTTCACAGTCAGCTTCAGTACGAGCGCTTCAAGCGACAGCAGCACGCCATCAGAAACCGCCGCCTGCTGCGAAGAGTCATCAGCGCCACGGCGCTGGAGGAGCACAGCGTTGCCATGGTAACGCACGCCTCCAGCGACGTCCATGTTTTGAATATTCTTAGTGTTTGGCTTTTACCGAAGCTGTAAACATTTGGTCACTCTGTTTTACAGTTTTTATTTTTCTGAACATGTTTAGCTCTACAAAGAGACGGGTGCCGTGAATTTAGCACTTCTTATTTTTTTTTACCATTTTAAAATCTGAAAACTACAAATATTTTACCATGGACGTACATCAAGTTCTGGAGTTTGTGAAAACCGGTTCTGAGTGACGCCTGCTTCATCATCCTGAATCTGTTTGTTTTCTTATGCTACTTTTAGCTTTTAGCTAACAGCTGCTTTAGCACGTCTTGAAAAGCTGCTTTCTTTATACTTGAGAAGTGGTGCTACTTTAAAATATCATTTTGCTAGTTTAGCTTTCAGCTTAGCTTTTGCTGCTTTTAGCTAGAATTTAGCATTTTTTTTAAGTTAGCATCATGCTACTTTTGACTTTTATTTTCTTTTTTGGTTGTTTTAGCTCAAACAACTCAACGTATCAAACTTCAGCGGTCATTCAGCGCTCGCTCTGCATTTTCATAGAAAATGCCACTTTTCATATGAATTATTTTTTAAGTGATTTGTTTGTTTGTGTATCTTTGGGTGATTCTTCTTCCTCTCCTTGGTGGCAGAAGGCGCAGCTGGGCGTTCAGGACGGAGAGATTCAGTGTCTGAAGTCCAGTCTGGATGAGGAACAAAGACGATACAACCAGCTGAAGCAGGACATGCAGGCGCAAACGGAGCAGCTGCGCGCTCAGAACCGACAACTGCAGCAGCAGCAACAGGACCGGCAGCAGGAAAACCAGAAGCTGCAGGTGAAATGAGCCCAAAACAGCACACTGCTCTGATTGGCTGATTGAAACCCTCCCTGTGCTCTGATTGGTTGTTTCAGAGCGAGCTTCAGGAGTGCCACAACAGACTAAAAACTCTGGAGGCGGAGCTTCAGAAGGCCAATATCAAGGCCTGTAATGCCGAACACCAGCTGACCCAACTGTCGCTCAAGGTGAGGAGACTTTTTATTGGTCCATACAGTTACACCCAAACAATTTAAGCTTTAAAAGTAAATGTTTTTGTTGACAAACCTCAGGTGTTTTCTAAGAATCTAAAATAATAAAAGACTTGACCTTTTCTGAGAAAATGCAACTAAAAGATGAAGCTGATTTTGTTGAAGAAGCTAAAATTAAACAGGCAATGTTAAACTGATGAGAACAAACGCTAAACAACAAACTAGCAAAACAGCTTAAAGCTGTTAAAACCAAGTAAAAGCTAAAATGTTTACCTGACTTTACCTTTCTGTCTTATAATAATAATACTGCAGAGGTAAAATAAAACCAAGAAAAAACTAACGTTGTAAAGCAGTAGCTTAAAGCTGAAAATGAATCGTGTGCTGAAGAGTTCTCAGAACATTTTTATGATGAAAATAAAGTTAAGATCAAAAGTCACTGCTGCAACTTTCTGAATGTTTGCATACCTGAACATTTCAGAGACCTTAAATAAACGGCACTTTTAGTTCCACTTGTTTTAAAGTTTCTGCTGATTTTTACACACTTCATTAATTTAAAAATGTTAATTTTACATAAACTGTAATGATAAATAAAGTCAGTAAATGATGCAGACGTGTTTATTTGATTAGCTTTAGTTTAAAAAGAATCGGTGAAGGGTCGGGAGGTTCGTGTGCCTGGAGGGGTCTCCATCTTTGATAAAGTCCAGCGGGCAGAGTTCCTCTCTGCGCTCTGGACATGTTTTCAGTTTAGGGCTGAGCTGAACCAGTTTGTGGTGTGTGTGCAGCTGTGCGGCGGTGAACAGCTGCAGCAGCACATCTTCCTGCTGAACCAGCAGCTCGTCCTCCTGAGACAAACCAACCGAGCTCTGAGGGAGCAGCTGGACGCAGGAGACGAGCACAGCTGGACCGTAAGATCCCCAACCTGACACTGTCTGATCGTTTGATGGACCAGCCTAACACTGTCATGTTCTGCTCAGGAGGAGGCCATGCTGCAGTGCACTGTGGGTAAGGACGTCCAGAGGCTGAAGGACAGGGACGTCCAGCAGAGACAGAAGCTGGAAGCAGCCAGTCACAGGATAATGGAGCTGGAGAACCAGCTGGCCAAGAAGGAGAAGCTTATCATGGATCAGAAGAAGCTTCTGGAGGACTCTAAGAATCAGAGCAGGTCAGACTCAATGTTAACTAGAACAGTTTCAAGTGGATCCAGTCCAGTACAGAGCAGACCAAACCCACAGAGTCCATCAAACACATGCAGAGCCCAGTCCTGTTCTGTTTGTTCACAAGTTGCTTGTTTTTCCTGGAAACTGAGTGAAAACAGAAAAATGAAAAAGAGAAGAGTCTGTGTGGGCCTAGCACAAAGCCCTGTGTGACGCCTCAGTTTGTTTAACTCAGATCATTTAGGTTATTTGAAACTGGAAAGCAGAAACTGGCTTGCTCTGATGGTTGGTTTGTTTCAGGGAGGAGCTGTCGGCCTCGGAGAGTCGCTGCGTGGCTCTGAGGAACGTCACCCAGAGTCTGCAGACAGAGATGCTCCACCTGTACAGCCAGGTCCAGGTGGACGCGCAGACAGGAAGTGACGTGCACGGCCCGCCTCAGGGTGCCAGCAGCAGGTAAAACACTGAAGTGCACGTCAGAAAGAATTCTGGGATTGTGTTTGAAAACCTCGTGTCCCGTCTGACTCTCAGGCCAGGTGTCGATGGCGTCTCCTCACCTGTGCATCCGGGCGGCAACAAGCCCCGCTACGCCTCCTCTTCTGCTGTTGGCATCATAAACGGTGCAGTGGAGACCCTGACCTCCTGCTCCCCCCTTTCTGTCTCCCCCATCGAGTCCCCCCTCGCTGTCGGATCCTTCCTGGAGCAGCAGGCGCGCCGGTTGTTCGGGCCAACTGGCCAGAGCCCAGAGGAAGTGGAGGAGCAGCAGGAGGAGCAGGAGGAGGAGGAGCAGGAGGAGGAGGAAGCAGAGACAGCCCAGTCAGAGAGCCCTCCTTTGGGTCAGGAGGTGGAGGAGGCCACCCTCCTTGCTGGAAGTCCACAGATTGCGCCTTTGAATCCGCCCCCTGCCAACGCCCCCACGGCAGACCTGTCACTCACCGTCCGTCAGAGGAGAGACGAGCTCAGCATCATGAACTACGACGAGCTGCTGCCCGAGTTCTGATGGAGGGGAGGAGTCAAGGGAGGAGTCAGGGGAGGTGAAGGAGAGAGCAGGAGTTGTCAAAGATGTTTGAAACCAACACCTTCCAGCAGAAACATGATTCTGTCAGTTTGTACCTGAAGCAGGAGGGACCGCTCTGGTTCTGGTCTGATCCTGTTCTCACTAGACGCCACCTGCACATCTGTAAGACGTCTGCTGTCGCCATGGAAACGACTCTGCTGCTGATTTAACAGGACAAACTCTTGGTTCTGACGTTGATCTTCTTCCACCAGCGTTTCTCGGGTCGGTCCTGTTCGTAGGTTAGAAGTGTTGACTTCATCTGGATCTGGTTGGACGGTTCAGCATCCTCAGTGTTCGTCTGTGAACCAAAAGGTTTGAGAAGCTTTGAGCGTTAATGCAGAAGGTCTCAATCCAAAGAGTCCAGAAGCACCCGGTCCAGGTTCTGGTCCAGAAACACCCGGTCCATGTTCTGGTCCAGAAACACCAGGTCCATGTTCTGGTCCAGAAACACCAGGTCCAGGTTCTGGTTCAGAAACACCCAGTCCAGGTTCTGGTCCAGAAACACCCGGTCCATGTTCTGGTCCAGAAACACCAGGTCCAGGTTCTGGTTCAGAAACACCAGGTCCAGGTTCTGGTCCAGAAACACCAGGTCCAGGTTCTGGCTCAGATCATGAAACAGATAAAATATGGTAACAGAAACTCAAATAACAAAATGTTCATCCAGTTCTGCACGTTTTTAATATTTTTTATTTAAAATAAATCAGTCAGATGACAGGAGGCAGGAAGTGACCTCATCAGACGACAGGAGGCAGGAAGTGACCTCATCAGGCAGGAGGCAGAGAGTTCTCTGAAACGTGATTTGCTCAAAGGAACAACGTAAAAGAAAAGTGAAAAATGAAACGCGGGTGCGTACAGATCATAAAAATCATAGAAATATAAACGAACAAAGAGGAGACTTCATGTTTTTGCCGCACGTGTTCTGCTCGTGAAGATTTCTGTTTGGTTTCAATTCTCAAACGGTTTTTCATCGACACTAAACTGTTGTGATGAGCGCATCACGTGCACGTAAGCTGAATCAGGTTCAACCTTCATCCAAACCTCTGAACTGCAGAGAAAACCAAAACGTTCCAACATCTGGAACTCTGTCTGGAACTGTTCCAAAAAACAAACGTTTGATCAAGATTGATTTGTATTGATCGATCAGCTGCTGAGTGATTATTTACGGTGAAGTTTCTTTGCAGATGTTCTGCCAGCTGTTGTTAATCTGCAGAGTGAACATGAGAAATAAAAATATGTGGAAAACTGACAGCCGTCTGAGTCCAGTCGCTCAGTTTCATCCTGGAAATGTGTCAAAATCTGAAAGTTACAGATTTATTCCCAAATGTATTTCTCTGTTGACAGAAACTACTTGGTTCAACCTTCATGATGTTAGGGTTGTGTTCTGCTGCGCACTCATCTTGCAGATGCTGAGTGGTTGGGCTGGAGCTCCTGGGTTACCACCTGCCACCAGTCTGGTTGACGAGCCCAGCTGCTGTTTAAGCCTTGGAGAAGGATCCAGTCTTCACTGAGTCATTGGTAACATGAGACAGACACTCCGTATCTTTTCTAGAGAATTTCAGTCTGTTCAACTCTTTGTGTCTACCTGTGCTGCTAAGGCACACCTGTTCTCTCCTCTGAGACTCTACCAGGTGTACCTCCGTTCTGGATTCTACTCGAGCCCTGTCCTCCAGCCTGACACTCCACCACCAACAACCATCTGCAAGACCAACTAAAGGACTAACTGGATTACTGGAAAACACTCACCTACAGGACGACTGCCTCCTCTGGGTCTGCCTCCACAGCATCCATCTGTAAGAAAATCCTTAATTCATCATTATCTAACATCCCTCTGAAAGCCTCATTCCTAAACTTCTCCTCTTTCCCTTCCAGGAACCCAGAACCTATTTTTGCACTGTAAATAAACTTCACTTCTTTGATACCCCGTGTCTGTGTTCCTTCTCCCTCTTGTCTGAATTTGAGTACTATTTTACCAAAGAGTCAACACATAAACTGCTGTAAGAACTTCTCACAGTTCAACAGTCTTTGCACAATCTTTTGGCTTTTCCCTTTTCAGGGGTCGCCACAGCGAGTCCTCCTCCTCCACCTCACTCTGTCCTCACTCCATCTACCTTCATGTCCTCTCTAACTGCATCCATATGTCTCCTCTTTGTCTTTTTCCTGGCAG
>JARVGQ010000474.1:32186855-32197053 GCA_031762355.1 Hypsolebias martinsi | reverse complement strand
ATGATGGGTTTTTACCCCCCCCCCCCCCCCCTATAATTTCAGCTTCTTTTTTAGCTAATTTCAGATTATTGGTACTAATTTCTGCTTATTTAAACCCAATTCTGCAAATATTTCTTCTCTTTTCTTTCTTCTGCTAACACTCAGAGTCAGTGTCTCTATTTGTCATAATAAATGTGGCTTGTTCTTCCATTTCAGCTGTATTTCATCATATTTCATCATAGTTTGTTTTTTTTTAGCTACTTTCAGCTGTTTTTCAGCAAGTTCTTCTGCAGTAAGCATTCACACTGCATTTTCACAAGAAATGCATGTTTAGTTTTATTTTAGCCTTTCTCTTGTCAAACGGCTCTCACGGTTCTTTCATCTCTGAAGTGTCATGTGTAAGAACAAGTCTTCAGACGGAGCAACGTGTTTCCTCTGCAGGTTCGTCGACTACAACCCAGTTGTGCTCCCGCGCCTCGACTCTCGTCCTCTCGCTTTCCTCCCCGTTGACGGTCCACCTCCAGCGGGGAACCCGTAAGAACGCCGCTCACACAGCCGGGCGTCTCCTCGGCTCCCAGGTGACCCGTGTTTCAACTCTCCACAGGCACCCACTGGTCCGGCGTGGAACAGCTCTGGTCTCCCATAGCAACGCCGCCGCAGGAGCACCAGGCAGGTCAGTTCACAACCAGACGTTAGACAAACAGGGGGAACGCCATCGACGTTTCGCTGATAAATTCGTATTTACCTGAAGGAAGCAGCTCCCGGGCTATAAATAGGAGCAAACGTTCACATTTGGGCTCGGACCCTAAAAACACGAGTAAAGCTTAAAGAGGAGGAAGCGCTCCAGATAAACTAAACATAAAAGTAATGGATGAGCGCTGAAGTTCCTTCCAGCAGCAGCTTCCTGCGAGCTGGATCGTTAACTCACTCCAAAACAAACGGCTTCTTTTTGTGTTTTAAAAGAAAATGTTTAATTCTGGTTTTTCTGTCTTCGTGCTCCGCGACGAGTAAGAATCAGCTCAACTGTGACGTCCGGTACAACGCGATTAAAACGCGTCTTTTATTCTCAAAGAGTTATTCGTGGTATAACAGTAGTAACTGAATATTAAAATACTTCAATGTAAAGTAAGACATTAGGAGTTGTATTTAATTAATAATGGATTGAACATTCATCATCTCATGTAGCAAACAGACATTTAATTACAGTTGATCTAAAGGTCTGACGTGCACTCAGCGACAGAGAAAAGGTGCACACAAGCAGTGGTTCTGTATTGAACCGAGTCCAACCTTCGTAGGCTTCAAGTAGACCGACCTCGGGGTTCAGCGGATTGGCTCAGCGTCGTCACTGATCTGCTCCCATGTGTTTTAAACGGGGGACGATCAGGAGACCTGGCTGGTTAGTGCAGTGGTCCCAACACTGGTCCTTGCGGAACACCATCCCTCATGTTTTAGTTGATTCATGCACGGTCCATTACTGCGCCAGGTCCCCTGCACGATCCCTACCCCCAACCTAGGCCTCCAGCTATGCCCTCCGTCCACCAAGGGTTTCGAGTATGGAGAGTATTATGTGGGCGACGGGCCCAGGGTTCCTGTCAGAGACCGGGTTTAGGCTAGGTGCAGGGTCAAAGGGTGGGGTTATGGTCAGGGAATGGTTTAACGACAGTCAGTGGGCTTAGTTTAAAGAGAGGGGTCCCAGGTTAAGTTTGGGGTCAGTGGTCAGGCATAGGGTTCGGTTTGGGGTCAGAGGTCAGAAGGTTAGACTTAGGAAAAGGGTCTCAGGCTAGGCTTAGTAAAAGGGGTCTCGGGTTAGGTTAAGGGTCAGGGGTCAGGGGGTTAGTTTAAAGAAAGAGGGTCTTGGTTAGGTTATGGGTCAAGGGTCAGGGGTTAAGTTTAGGAAAAGGGGTCTCGGGTTAGGTTATGGGTCAAGGGTCAGGGGGTTAAGTTTAGGAAAAGGAGTCTTGGGTTAGGTTAAGGGTCAAGGGTCATGGGATTAGGTTTAGGCAAAGGGGTCAAGGGTTAAGTTATGGTCAAGGGTCAGGGGATCAAGTTTAGGAAAAGGGGTCTTGGGTTAGGTTAAGGGTCAGGGGTCGGGGGTTAGTTTAAAGAAAGGGAGTCTTGGTTAGGTTGTGGGTCAAGGGTCAGGGTTAAGTTTAGGAAAAGGAGTCTCGGGTTAGGTTAAGGGTCAAGGGTCATGGGGTTAGGTTTAGGCAAGGGTCAAGGGTTAGGTTATGGTCAAGGGTCAGGGGGTTAAGTTTAGGAAAAGGGGTCTCGAGTTAGGTGACACACCTGATTCAGTGATTTAATGATCATCATGTTCTGCAGAATCTGTTAATCACATTAATGATCAGCAGGTGTGTTGGAGCAGAGAAACAGCTGGAACATGCAGGATGGTGTTCAGGACTTTTTCTTCTCCTCTGAACATGTCTGTGTCATCGAGTCCAACCTTCTTTTAAAGTGTGTGAAGACAGACAGAAGCGCAGACACTTGTTCTTTGTTCAGATTTCTCCGTTGCTCTTATCAGTGAAGCAAAACTGCTCGATCTCTTGCAGACGCCCGCTGGGAGCTTCAGCTGGAGCCGACCCACAGCTCTGAGATGACCCAGAGGGCGAAGCAGCTCCAAGTCGCCGACAGAACTTCTCCATCACCAGGAAACGAGAGTGACTGGGCCAAACAAAAGCTGCACAGACTTTTCCTGCTTCTGGAGAAGAAAACCTCATTAGTCGCCACCTGGTCCACGTTCACTCAGGTCTAACTCTTGATGGCTTCATTTGAACACAACTTGTTGATTATACATGTTTTTATTCATAAAGGCAAGGTAGGTCAGTATTTGTTGCTTTGTTCCAACTAAACGTTTAGTTCCAATAGAACTCGACTGAATTGTGAAATTCTTCTAAAAGCAAATAAATCCCCCCCGGTGTCTCAGACCAAGAGAACCAACCAGTTTTGTGTTTTGAGAAAAATTCAGCTTTTATTTTGTCCGAACAGCTCCCTGATTTGTAGCCGTTCAAGGACAAGTATTGCTCCAACATCAGCTAGAGAAATTGCATTACCTGCGAAATGTATTGTGAATGTTTGCAGAGGAACTTGCTTAAAAACAGCTGAAATTAGCTAAAAATATGCTGAATGGAAACACAAGCCTAAATTAGCAGAAGAAAACAGAACAAACACATATTTACTGAATTAGGTTTAAATAAGCAGAAATGAGCACAAAAATTGCTAAAAAAAATAGCTGAAAAGGCAAAAGCTTAAACTACCAGAAGGGAGCAGAAAGTGCTGAAATAAGCTAAAAATGTGGAATCAGCTGAAAAAGCTAAAATTAACAGAAAAGAGCGGAAAGGAGCATAAGCTGAAATGATCAGAAAGAAGTTAATTAGGCTGAAAGTAGCAGAAATTACCATGAAAAACTTGAATATCTCTGAAATTAGCTAAAAATGCTAAAGCTAGCTAAAAAAGTTAGAATAAGCTTAAATTAGCAGGATAAAGCAGAAAGAACACTTTCGGATGACTGTGCGTATTCCCGTTGTACCTGGTGCAATGTCAATAAAGATATTCTGATTCAACCAATTAGGCTGAGAAGCAGAAATCAGCACAAAAAGGTGGAAATTATCTGAAAAAAGCTTAAATTTAATGAAAAACAGCTAAAAAGTAGCTAAAATGGCAGAAAGAAGCTTAAATTACCATTAGGAAGTGGAGAGAGCACATTTTCACCGAATTAGGCTGGGAAATGTTGAAATGAGTGCAATAGATGTGGAATTAGCTGAAAAAGCTAAAATTAGCATAAAAACAGCTAAATAGTAGCTGAAATAGCAGAAAAAGCTGAAACTTGCATAAATAAGCTGAAAGGAGCCTAACAAGCAGAAATTAGCAGAAAGAAGTTAGAAGAAGCAGAAAAATGTTGTAGTTAGCAAAAAGAAACTTAAAGGGTCACAAAACAGCTGAAAAAACAGCTGAAAGTAGCGAAAAAAGTTTCAGTTTGCACAAGGAAGCTGAAAGAAGCTGAACCAGAACAAAATGTGAAAGGAGCAGTAAAAGGTTGGAAACAGATCTAAAGATTTGAAGGATGGTAAATCAGCTCAATTCATTTTCTATGAGGAAAAAATGGCAGAAAAGGCTAAATATTTCAAAAAGCTAAAGTTGCACCAACACCAAAAGTAACAAGACCCTTCTCCTGAACGAGATGAACTTTTGGATATATGACTTGTTGAAATAACACAAAAACTGTGAAATGAGAAAGCTGCTGAAGAAAAATGGATCCCAGTGGTGTGAACGTTCACACAACTTGAACCTGGTCTCAGAGGAATCTATGGTGTGGATCCAGAGTCCATTTTGAGCCCGTTTCTCAGCCTGGCTCCACATTCGTCTTAACTTATTGAAGCCTTCCTAACATCTCGAGGTCAGCTGGGCAGCTTGGAAGAAAGAAACGAACATGTCAGTCATAATCTGCTGTCTGTCATCTACAGTAAACAACAGTCATTTCTGACCAAGAGAAGATAAAGAGGGGGGTTGTTGCACATTTCAGTTCTACAGGAAAAGTGTCTTCTTAGAACCTGCAGGGTTGGAAGATTGTAAAGGATTTAATTCATAGCACTTAAGCCCATCACATAAGAGTGAAGAGCTAATTGACTCTCTCCTTAATTGTCTTTCTTTCTCAGTGAGAGCAGTGGAGAAATTCTTAACAATAACTGTGTGATGGAGTACCATCAGACCACAGGCACTCTCAGCGCCCACTTCAGGAACATGGTAAGTGGCCTTTAGGGTCTAAATGAAAAAATATTTCATGTTGATGGAATCAATAAATTACATTCTGAAAGTGGTCCAAAAGTTGGTGTGAATTTATAAGGGATTAATCTGCATATGCCTTTCACATATATTTTTCTTTTTATCTGCACATCATTAACCAGAATGAATGTAATTATTGGTTCTTGTTAAGTGATTAAAGTATTTGCTGCTTTCTAGTTTTTTTCTAAAAAGAAAATGTTTATTTTAATGAGTATAAACTTATTTTTGTAAAATGACAAATTTTAGGAACACCGACCACCCATTACTTTTAAAATGTTACAGCAGTCCCTCGCTACTTCGCGGTTCGTTTATCGCGGTTTTTCAAAATGAGATTGGACATGACACACGGTTGGCTGATTGATGGATGAGCCGCATGATCGGCATGGAT
Organism: Hypsolebias martinsi; assembly: GCA_031762355.1. Classification (NCBI taxonomy): domain Eukaryota; kingdom Metazoa; phylum Chordata; class Actinopteri; order Cyprinodontiformes; family Rivulidae; genus Hypsolebias; species Hypsolebias martinsi. The sequence goes on along the minus strand of JARVGQ010000474.1, from coordinate 32,191,907 downwards.
TTTTTATTTGAATAAATTATTTTAAATGATTTAGCACCTGCTGCACCTCTGTGCAACCTACACTGCAGGATAAGCTTCCTGCTGCAGCTGATCAGCTGTTCTCCGTGCTAATGGAGAAGTGGGCGTGGCCAAGAGCGCTTGCAGGTGGCAAAGAGCAGCGGAGGCGGGGAGCTGAAATCATGACATTCTGTCTCTTTTAGAGCGTGTAGCGTTTAGAAACATTGTTTAGAATATTGCAAGAGTGTGGGAAGGGTTTAAAACACCTTAATTTATATATAAATATATATAAATACTAAAATAAACTACTACTTACTACTCCTACTACTATTCCTACTTCACGTTTTTCACTTATCGTGGGGCTTCAGGGTACAGATCCCCCACAATAAACGAGGGACTACTGTAAATGGTAAAATGGACTGTACTTGGCGTCCTTCTGTCTTATCAAGATACTCAACACGCTTTACACTACACGCTACAATCATGTCAGACTGGTTCAAAACACTAAAGTCTACGCTCAGTGGAGCCCTTGATGAAGCCCTTCAGATGGAGAATGAAACGTCTCAGCACAAAAAAAGAAACCATCCAGATGACCTGACAACACTGTTGGCTTTTACACCTGGATTATTGCGCATGGACTTTGGTGATAGTTGTAAAACCAGTTTAGCCGGAGCTCACATTCTCCACAAGGCTGTGGCTGAGTGGTTAGAACAGTCGTCCTCCAGTGGGAGAGTTGGGGGTTCAGTTCCACCAGCAGTCACATGTTGAAGTGTCTCTAGGCAAGACGCTGAACCCCTCGTCGATGTATGAATGTGATCTAAAGCACTGATTATTCAACAATCTAGTAGAGTTCTGTACGAATGTGTGTGGAGGTAAATGAGGCACAGATTGTTGTCAAGCACTTTGAGTATCTTTACTAAACAGAAAGATGCTATAGTACAGTCCATTTACCATTCTTCTTCTTCTTCTTTTGGCTTTTCCGTCTTCAGGGGTCTCCGCAGCGAGTCCTCCTCCTCCATCTCTGCCCCCTGCATCCTCCGTCCTCCCTCCACCTCCCTCCATGTCCTCTCTAACTGCATCCATGAACCTCCTCTTTGTCTTTGTCCTGGCAGCGGCACAGAGTGCTAACGGGTTAAATACTTGTGTCCACAGTCATTGGACATCTTCATAACTGTGGGTCGTTCTTGGAACAGATAGATTAATATAGAACAAAATCACTAGTTAATGCTCATCATTGTAAAGTGACACTGTAGTTTGAGCTTCTTTTATTTAAACTTGTGAACTGCTCCCACCCCCGCCTCCACATTACAGATGTTAGCAGCAGCCCCTGCAGGGCCCTTCATGGGTTATTTAGATGCCAGGCTCACTCAAAGTGTCATTGCATGTGCATGGTTTATCTCTGTAGCATGTGCTATGTTCTTACACTCCCTCTGTCCTTTTCTAGTCTTTAAAAAGGATCAAGAGGTCGGACAGACGAGGAGCAGAGTCCGTCACCGAAGAGAAGTTCACCATTCTGTTTGAGTCCCAGTTTAGTGTCGGAAGCAATGAGCTTGTCTTTCAAGTTAAGGTAAGAGCTCTTATAGATGATAATAATAATATAAAAACACAATGAAGTCACGTTAGAGTTCATACGCAGAGATAATATTCTTTTTTTTAATTATTCTCGACAAAGCTCAGACCTTGGCTACAACACTTAATGTGACTGCACTCTAGTACTGAGTTTTTGTGATGATGTATCTAAAATTAATTTATCTTTTTCAATAAATCTGTGAAAAGGTAATGAGCAATGTGTCATGTTGCATCATTTACAGTTACAGATTTTTTCACTGATCTAACGTCTTTTTCTTCTGAACAGACGTTATCGCTTCCTGTTGTGGTGATAGTTCACGGTAGTCAAGACAATAATGCCACAGCGACTGTATTGTGGGACAATGCTTTTGCAGAGGCAGTAAGTAAATGTTTGTGTGCGTCAAAGCTTTTATGTGATTTTAGATCCAAAATAATGTTGTTTTTTTTCAATATCTAAGAAAAAAAAAACTAGCACAAAACATTTTCATTCAGGCTTTTAGCTTAATCATAACCTTCTCCACACAGACGCCTCATCATACGAGCTTTTCACAGTTTCAAACACAAAATAATGAACAAGTTTATGAATTAAAACAAACACATTGTTAATAATGCAAATTATTTAAAAAAATGGTAACTGGATAATTTAATCAAATAGAAATAAGGTCTACAAGCTCCTAAAATTGTCACTGAGCATTAGTTTTTGTTGTAAAACATAATAAATGAACTGTATAACTAAATTACTTTATAAGAAATACAATTTTGGTATTTCAGTAAATAATCTGTTTTATTTTTATTTATGCGGTGAGTTATACTTTAAAATTATTAAATATATACCACAGATATATGTTTAATTGATACACACATTTAACTCTTTAAACAATTTGACGTACTGTCTCTGAAAGCAGCTGTATTTGTACAAAGAACAAAAATATAAACGCAACACTTTTTTGTTTTTGCTTCCATTTTTCATGAGCTGAACTCAAAGATCGAAAAGTTTTTCTTTGTTCACAAATGTGTGTAAATCTGTTGGTGAGGACGTCTCCTTTGCTGAGATAATCCATCCACGTCACAGGTGAAGGCAGAACAAGGTGCTGACTAGACAGCATGAATATTGAACAGGTGTGCCTTAGGCTGACCACAACAAAAGGCCACTCTAAAACGTGCAGTTTTATGACACAGCACGACGCCACAGATGTTTCAGGTTTTGAGGGAGCGTGCACTTGACATGCTGACCTGCAGGAACGTCCACCAGAGCCGCTCGTTTCTCTGCTTTAAGCCGTCTCTAAAGGCGTTTTAGAGAATTTGGCTGTACATCCAACCGGCCTCACAACCGCAGACCACGTGTAACCAGAAATCGGAACGTCACAAGTTCAACTCCCGGTACCGTCAACATCAAAATGTGGATGGAAAAGGTGAAGCACCCACACCTGCTTCCACCCTCATTTGCCCCACTCTGTGCCCATGAGCAAGGCCCTTAACCCCCACCACCTGCTCCCTAAACAGGTTTTTCTTAAAAATGAGTTCTCGTGACTCAAATGAGACTACCTGGATAAATAAAACACACACATACACACACTAGCCCAGGACCTCCACATCCAGCATCTTCACCTCCAAGATGGTCTGAGTGCAGCCACCCAGACAGCTGCTGCAGGGAAGCTCATCTGCGTGCTCGTCGCCCTCATCGGGGGCTCCACCTGACTGAAGTTCGTCGTTGTGACCGACTCGAGTGGGCACGTTCTCACATTCGACGGCGTATGGCACGGTGGAGAGGCGGATGAATCCTGGTTTTCACTGTACTGGGCAGATGGCAGACTGCGTGCATGGCCATGTGTGCGTGAGCAGTTTGCTGATGTCATTGTTGTGATTCAAGCAGCGCATGGTGGTGGTGGGTTATGGTATGGCAGGCGCACGTTATGGACGATGAACACAGAATGAACAGGGATACCGTGACGAGATCCTGAGGCCCGTTGTTGTGCCATTCATCCACGACCATCCCCTCATGTTGCTGCAGGATGAAGCGCAGCCTCATGTTGTAAGGATCCGTACACAACTCCTGGAAGCTGCAAACATCCCAGTTCTTGCGTGGCCAGCATGCTCACTGGACACGTCGCCCACTGAGGGTGTTTGAGATGCTCTGGATCGGCGTACAGTGATCCCTCTCCTATCGCAGAGATTATGTTCGAATCGAGACCCCCCCATGTAGGTGAAAATCCACAAATCAGTGGTGTGATATTAATTTTATTATTTATATGTATATACATCAAAGCTTTATAAACCCTTCCCACGCTCTTCAACCCACAACAAATGAACCTCAGTGTAGCGAGGGGTGACTATAGGACAGTTGCAGTTCCTGATAAGATCCGGCAGCTTCGTTCAGCCATTGAAGAGGAGTGGACCAACGTTCCCCAGGCCACAGTCAACGACCTGAACAACCGATGTGAAGGAGCCGTGTGGCGCTGCGCGAGGCAAAGCGTGGCTTTCTGACGCCCCGGCCCCAATACAGTAAAATTAAACTGCACATTTTAGAGTTGCGTTTAGATTTGTGTTCAGTGTCCATGTGTAAATGGCTTCATGTTACCATGTTCTGTCCAGAACAATGTCTTGCATTTTGCTCCTTTTTTTAGCCCCTTCAGCACAGCTCATCTAAACCCTCAGCTGTCTCTTCTGTGTCTGTAGGGTCGAGTGCCTTTCCTTGTGCCAGATAAAGTACTTTGGCCTCAGCTGTGTGAAGCCATCAACATGAAGTACAAGGCAGAGGTGCAGAGCAACCGAGGCCTGTCTGAGGAGAACCTGGTCTTCTTGGCTCAGAAAGCGTTCAGCAGCTCCAGCAACAATCCCGATGACTACCGGAGCATGACAATGACCTGGTCACAGTTTAACAGGGTTAGCAGCATGCAGCTTTTTATAACTGACCCTCTCTTTATCTATGTTTAACTTTATTTAATTGATTTCTATCCTGCTGCAATTAGACATTTTTTATTTCATGCATAAAAAAAATCAAAAACCACAAGCCACTATCCATAAAACATTTCAGCCGCTTGGTTTTGAGGAGAGCATTTGCTGTCACCACGATATTCATACACAGAAATGTTTCTTGGCTTTTTGCAGCATCGCTACAGTTCCATTTTGTGGTCAGCTTGGAAGAATGCTTCACTTGTAGCCAGGTCTTCATCTTAATGACCCTGTTTGTCTACACAGAAAATGCTGGAGGTCTCTTTTTCTGGCTTAAAGGCAGAAAATGCACTCACATTTACCGCACGCCATTATTCATATTGGATAACAGGAACATTATGTTTCATCCACTTCACAGATGTGCATCAGGGTATAAACACACGGGCAGTTACACCAGTCGCTCAAGCTTTACCCATACTGCTGAAAAATGAGATGAATTTGATTTGTTGTGGAGCTTTTCTTCAGTATCACTAAACCCAGTTTTGAAAATGTAAAAAAAATAAACTTAAACTAGAGCATTTCCACTTTCTGGAA
>JARVGQ010000474.1:32038727-32050565 GCA_031762355.1 Hypsolebias martinsi | reverse complement strand
TCGCCGGTGCCCATGTCCAGCAATCACAGTGCGAGGGGCGGGGGACACCCTGGACGGGTCGCAAGTCCATCACAGGGCCTGAGCTGAACACTTTAAGTTAAATCAAACGTGTCCTGATTTCAAATCCAGTTTAAATGTGATGCGGGATGTCTCGTCTTAATGACACACAGGAATGCTTTTTTTCATCTAGAAGCTGGAATAAACAGGACGCCAAAACCCTTTTAAGAAAAGAAAAAAATACATTTTGTTTGAAAGTCGCCTTTCTATCAAAATCATTCTGTTTTTGCAGAACATGCTGTGAACACAAACCTGCTTCAGATTTAGCTTTAGCATTTGAGCTTGAACCAAAGTTATGTGTTAAAACGCACACTCGTTTAAAAAAATGGCAGGGACATCTAATTATTAACCTGTGTTCTGTAAAGTAAAATGGTTACTTTTATGGTCTAATAAAAGAAAGAGAGCAATTGGATCAGCTGCACTTCTCTCTGATAAGTGTTTAACTGTGAAGCTGTGAAATATGAACTTATTGTACACTTAAAGCAATGCTGACATTTAGAGTAGCTCATACTGTGCATGTTAGGCTGCTAATTATTATTTTAAAAAGCACATTGCTTTCTTTCATGCTGTCTCTGCAAGCAACTCCTACATAGTCTAATTTAATGAGTGAGCTAACCTCCATACTTCTGAATGTCTCTGCTTTTTATGTTCATAAGAACAATATACAGTAAGTGTAGGAAGGCTGTTTTTGTAGTTGTGCCTTGGGGCAGCAGTGGTTTCATCACGACAAAGTAACTCTGAGATATGTAGCTGGACGCCGACAGCAGCGCAGACGTATTTTCTCAGTTTTCCTCCATTCATGTGTTTTAGATCTCATGTTTTCCACGGAACTTAAGAAACGGTGCTCAGGAAAAGACAAAGGCATCATCTTATGTTTATTATCAACCTGCTATTTATTTTTTACATTTATTTGATTTTTTTTAATCAGTGTCCTACATGAGGACCTTTCGGTACAGTCACAATACTTCCTCCAGTCTGACAATGCAAACAAAACTTCTTACGTCACCAAATTCTTACGGTGAAATATTAACAATTTAACACTAGAAAGTTCCTGGAGAAATTTTGACGGGGACTGCCAGGCTGCTGCCGATTTTAAATTGTGAATTGACAGTACAATGTGTTGGAGTTTACTCTCAGCTACCACTATACCAAATTTAAGCTGACTACCTCTAAAAATGTCAGAGTTATTGTAATTTTTACTTTTTAACTAAGGTAACCATTTTGGATTTTTAAATTGGATTCAGTATTGTGATAGGGAACGTTCTCTGCTGTAATCACACCAAATTTCAGCTCAATACCTCAAAGAATGACTGAGTTATAGTCATTTTTGTGTTTGCTGAGGTAGCTGTGGCAGCCATATTGAATCAAAATGGCTCCAGCCATTAATCAGTTCTAGACTTTTATCTGATGATTATTTTCTGTGAGTTTCAAACAAATCCAACAGCGACTTTGTTTCTTCAGGAACATCTACACTTTAAATCATGTGACTTGACAACAGCATTTAGTGTGAGGCGTGTTCTCGCATTCATGTCCTATGGGGAAACATGGCATCTTTGTTAGCAAAAAATGTTGCCATGGTAACTGAAAACGCCAATGAAAGTAATAGCACACATCACTGCGCCGAGCCAATTGTTTTGATACAACATTTGTGGGGATACACGTTACAGTTCGGGCTGCATTAAAATTGACGGAAGAGTGTATAAGATGTAAATAAAGTTAAGAAACCCAAGTTGGGTGGATAATAATAGGTGTCTGCATATAATTTGCAGTCCCCAATTATTAATTAAGAATCTCTTGTTATAAACACATGCAGGCAAAAAGAATCAAGAAAGATCTGTTTTACTTCCTGGTCCAAAATGAGTTGTTTTTCCTCAGAGAGATGTGATATGACATCACAGTTCCTAACAAAGTTTGAATTAATCTTCAATCATTTCTAAAGAAATTTATTGGCTCATCTGTTTCAAAACAGAACTGTGAGTGGAAATTGATTTGATTTTTCTCATTCTGATAAGTGTTTCTTCTTGTGCCAAATGTGTTAAATTATGCAAATGTATTCTGAATAAAATGGATCACCTAGTTAGGAAACATCCATCTCTCCAGTTTTGTGTTTTTTTATTCAATAATGGACAGCACATCTAAAGACTTTTGATAAAAGCTGCAAAAGAATGTCAATACTTTTGTAAAATAATAAATTACACACTTTGCATCTCAGTAATGCTTTATCTATGAAGGGTTTAAGCTTTTGTTTTAAAATCCTTGAAGGCACCATATATTGTGGCCAAGGTCACCCAGGTCAACAAAACTGGATGAGATTCGCCTCAAGATCATTTAGACTGTGGATATTTAGGGCTGTAGTGATTTACAGATCTGGTCATTGTCCCATGGAGGATTGGGACAACTGTGGAGTGGCAGACCCTTTTTTAGTGCCCCCCATTTTTTAATTTTAAAAAGAGTGTCTACAGGTCTACAGTCTACAGGAACATTTATTCCATAGTGTTGGAAGGGAGGTTCCAACTGATTGCTGAACCTTGGATTCAGGAGAACAAATCAGAATCAGAATAAGCTTTATTGGGATACAGTGAGATTATGTTCGTACAGTTGTCCAAAAGATGGGCGGAGTGCACGTTGCTGCTGAGCGTGGCCTCTTATTCTTTATCAGAATACTTTTTTAGATAGAAAAAGGTAAAAGGCCATGAGGATGGATAGTGGTGTTACAAAAAATGATCTTTTCACATCTTGTCCTATCAGGATATGATTTGAGACATTAAAAACTCTACCAGCAGCACATTTATAGACACATTACATGCATTTGACGCCAAGATGTTGAGATTTGTCCATGAAGCATTTTCAGATAGGCCATAGTCCTGAAAAGATGATGTTGTTCAACCAACAGTTCTGATAAGCCTGCACAGAAGTTCTTGGGGGGTGGGGGATTGCGATAGACAAAGCTTTTTCCTTAGTTTACCCATGTCCCAGAAGAAATTTGATAGTCGGCCCACACCTGAGGCCAAACTGGGGAGTCAGATACAGACAAGCCACAATTTTTGCTTTTCTTCAGGCAGACTGTTTTTTTCTTGTCAGCCTTGAGTCCCGCTGGAACTTTTCAGATCCAAAAGGGCCAGATTTATGGGCAAGGTTGACTCCAACATGCTGGCCAGTCCTAGAAGCCGCAGGTGGCCAGTGATTCTCACAAATCACTTCCCTCTTATGGTTTAGCTCGTAAACCAGCTGACTTTGATTACTCGTAACACAAACCAAACCTTCACACGGACTTGGAAGTTTTGCCATGGCCAAAACTGCTGTCGATGTCTTCTTCAAAAGTTGATAACACAGGGACCAAAAAGCGGAAACCCTGCTATCATAAATTCAAATATATAAATGTCTTCAACATCCTCCTGAGACAGAACTGAGAGACACATCAGCTGCCAAACTCCCAACGGATACCTGATGTATCCTGCAGCGTGAGTCTCGACAGGACGAGGGCTCTCCCGGACCCTGTTGTTTTGTTGAAAATATTTTGTCGATTACGTTGAAAGGCCAGCTCTTTTTGGTTCAGAAGATGTGTAACAGGAGCTCCGAATGTGGCTTTTGTCCAAGTTGTTGAACAGTGGACCAGCTCTTCACTCTTGTAGAGTTGCTAAGGGGAACATAGGAGTCTGACTCTCCAGGCTACGTGTTCTGTAGACTTTGGAGAACGCTTATGGCTGTGTTCCCTGAGGAATTCTGTGAAGGTACTGCAAGAAGAGGGGTGCCAGGGTCTCTTTTCAGGCATATCCGGTAGTGTCTGCATCCTCGGCTCAAAATCAAGCATGTTCCCAGTTCAGGTTAAACACAGGGCTTCTTGTTGTGTCCAGTCTTGTTTGTGGTGTTCATGGACAGGATCTCAAGGCACAGCTATACCGAGGATGGTTTTGGGAACGGGAACCTCAGGTTCTCATCTCTGCTATTTGCAGAGAATGTCGTTCTGTTGGCGTCTTACAGCATCTTGGTTGCAACGGCAAGGTGCTTCACAGCCAAACATGAAGCATCGGAGATATGAATCAGCTCCTCTAAGTGTGAGGCCATGGTTCTCAACTAAAACAAGGTGCAATGCTCCCTCCAGGTGGGGGGTGAGTCTCTGCATCAAGTCGTGAGACACAAGCAATGGAGGAATGGAATGGGAGATGGCTGTACAGGTTGAGACCTCTTTGGCAGTAATGAAGGTGTTGCTCTGGTCTCTTGAGTTGAAGAAGAACCTAAGTTAAGAAGCAAAGCCCTTGATTCACTGGTCTGCCTACATTCCAACCCTCCCCAATGAGGTTTCATGAGGTTTGAATCATGACAGAAAGAACAAGATCCCAAATACAAGTGGCTGAAATACGTATCCTCTGTAGGGTGACTCTGTACCCTGACCAGGGATAAGCAGCAGAAAATGCTTCTTATAGAAAATGTCATCTAACTGCACCCAAATCTTATATTCTTCAATTTTCTTTATCCACTTTTCTATGCAGGGTTTTGAGGGAGCTGATGCCTATTTCCAGTTGTCCATAAGTCCATCACAGAGCCACAGAGACAAAAAAGACTAACAGTCAATCAACCTTTCACTCATACCTGGCAAATCCACACAGACACACTTTCTTTGTCTATACAGTATCTGTACTTGTCTTTTCTATAGTATTTTTAAATCAGCAGCATTAAAAAATACATCAAATGTTTTTTGTTGATAAAGTTAAACAATAATGGTTTTCACCGTTTCTTCATTCATATTTTATATCTTCAATGTTTGCTTTCTTGGAGTTATTCTGCACCACGCCTCAAATTTAGTGCAGACATGAAAAAGACTGAGACAGTTTTGAACAGAAGATGAAAAATGTGTCAGAGTGTAACCCTACATGTCTTTTACAACCTAACAGTTTCACAAATTCTTTGCAATGACACCATGACTTATTCACGTTTTCCCACATTATCTCGCTCACAAATCTATGGAACATCTCTTAGACACTTCAGAGCAGCAGAGATGTTCTTGACCATCTGATGCAACAGTTTGAGCAGTCCCTATTCAGTTTATGACTTTTCCCAAATCTGCCTAGCTTGAAACGGAAACCTTTATGCTAACCTTTTGAAAACACGCTGTGAGGGGGAGCTGAGACAGTCGATCCTCGTGTGAATGCCAGGAGATTGATTACAATGAATTATGCAGCGGAGTAGGAGCCCATCAGCTGAGGTGATAGTCAACCTTTTTAAGAACAGAAAAATTACTTAAATTGTGCATTCTATTACTTGCTGCTTCAAATTATTAATCAGAACTGATGTTCATATGTTTTAGCCTTAGTTTTCAAAACTTTGTATCATTTGATTGGCGTTTGGTTTAAAAGTCCCAGCTTTTAAAACCTCACAAGTTCTGCAGTAATATAATATTCTAGGTTTCTAACCTTCTAGTATAATATAAAATGTTTACAAGACTGAGTTTGTTGCAGCTCCTGAGATTGAAGAAGTATTTTGGATAAAAGACGAAACACTGCAACAAAGAAGAATCCATCCAGAGGACTTGACTCAACCTTGTTAAAGTAAAATATTCAGTTTAAAGAGTGAAAAAAATGAAACAACAACGCAGGAATTATATGTCAAATTGAAGTACAGATGTTGCAGCGTGAAAATATTAGGTTTAGCTCAGTTTTACATGACTCAGAATATAATGCGACATATTCTGAGTTTGTCACACTTTAGTTGTAATTTATGTTTTTTGTTTTGGGGAGAAAAGGAGGCAATAGGAACAGGGCAAAAGTGGATAATTTGTGACTTTAGGTGACCAGAAAACAGACAAAACAAACTGCAAAAAGCTCATAAGAAAAAGCCTTTTAAAAACCACACACACTAATGTGTGCCAATGAGTTAATAGTATTTGTCTTTGAAGCTACAGTTTCAGAGGGACAGACACTCAGCTGGAGATGTGTGGATGATGTCTACCTAAAAGTGTGTGCAAGAAGCTAAATAAAGATCTTTCTGCATTTATGTCGCCATGGCAACCTGGGCAGGAAAGAATAAAACATATGGCAAAGCTGCAGTTCACATCTGTGTGGTTTTGCAACACAGACTCACAAAATAAAGACAACTGTACTTTTTGCAACACACTCCCAGAGAGTCTTCATCACCTGCTTGAAAACAGATGATGAAGATGGTGTTTGGGGTTAAATCATTTTATCTCAACATAAGATGATTTTTTTGTAAACCTTTGGCATGAATGCAGCGGGTGATACACATTTCATTAAAAAATATATTAATTTAATCTATAATGTGCAGATTTGACTTTCTAAGATGACCTGTTGAGCAGATAAATCTATAAAAGTAAATTTTACTTCATTCTGCGAGCAGGTGCTCAGTGTTGGCCTTCACCATCATTAAAATGTTTGTTATAAAGTCAAACAAAGAACTTATTCAATATTTAATATGCTCACGAGTGGATGACACAGGACACCATAGCTTATTTGCTGTGATATTGTAGAGATATAATCATTTAAAGATCTGAGTAAACTCTTCGGCGCAGGCAGTGTATAAATCAGGGATGACGTTACACAACCTGATGGAAAATAATCCTTTGTGCAGCTTTTACCCAGAGGCAACCTGTAAATGAATCTGCTGTGTTCACAACTGATGCTTTTGTGCATCATGTACATCATCGTGACTGACTTATTGAGTTTTTTTCTTGGGTTTGTTGGTCCAGGTGGCAGCCTGCCCCATCACAGAATGTCAATAAGGTTTCTGACTACACCGCTAACGAACGAACGCTGCAAAATGTATTCAGCGTTTGAGCAGGTGTTGATTTGATTATTAAATTTCTTCTTCTTCAACATGCTCGTATGTTGCACCCAAATAATTGCAATGTCACAAATGTTTACAAATCTGTATCTTTAATTTGGAACATTTCATATTTATAATCCAAACATTAAAAAAAAACATTAAAAAAAACTTTTTTACTTTTATTTGTATGCCTCTTTTATGATTGTCTATTGTCGTTGTTGTTGTCCACTGTTGCATCACTTTTTGTTGAAATAGGTCTCTTGTAAATGAGTCCTCGAGGCTCATTGGGATTAACCTGTCTAATTAGAGGTTGAATGAATTTGCTTTATTTTTTTATGATGCATTGTGGAATCAAACTTTTGTGTAGCAATTTACTGAAATATGATAAAGTCACTATAACCCCCTAAATAAATAAACAAATAAATAAATAAATAAATAAGTAAATAAATAAATAAATAAATAAATACATAAAACGTTCTTATTTAGTCACAATCATAACCTGCTTGCAAAGCCTTTTCATCTAATGATTTTTAATTAATTATTTTTCTCTGATTGGGGAATAGACTGTGTATGCAATGTCCTCTTAAACTGCATTTTTCAATTGAGAAAATTTTTGATTAAAAAGTTTATTAAAAACATCTAAGAAAGTTAAGTCAGGTCCTCTGGACGGATTCTTCTTGTTGAAATGTTTAGTCTTCAGGATGAAAGAGAAAATATTTGAACAAGAATGACCCATCCAGAGGACTTGACTTAACGTTGTTAGATTTTTCTGGATTATTGAGCATGAATCAGGATATTGATTAAAACAGTTATGAAGAACACCAGACATCAAGAACATTAGGAATATTGAATCCAGTTGTCGTTGCATTGATTTTAGAGCTTCATGAACAGTAAAATGTCCACATGTGGAGAATTATATTCAGGTCTTCAGATTTTTGGCCTCATGCTGATAACTGCAGTTCAGCATAGTTTAATGTTTTATTCAGAAAGTAAATCCATTTTTCTAATCTGATGGATGCTTGCTGAAATTGGTTAAAAAAAAGGGCAACCTCTGTTGCCATTTACAATATTTCCTGTTGCTCTGTCAATCCTTTCTGTATTATCAAGCTTACATCTCTTATCTTCTTATATTTGCGTCACAGACAGCAACTTTCTCCTGGGAAATGCTCAGGGGCACTGCGGTAACCCAATCGTCTACTGCTCTGATGGGTTCTGTGAACTGACCGGCTTCGTTCGGACTGAGGTGATGCAGAAAACCTGCACCTGCAGCTTCCTTCATGGAGCTGAGACCAAAGACTGTGTGATCCAGCAGGTCCACAAAGCTCTGGAGGGCCAGCAGGAGTACCAGGGAGAAGTCTGCTTTTATCGAAAGAATGGTGAGATTAATTATCACCTTGTCCCACCTTGTTACCTTGTTTTTAAGATTTTCTTATGTACTGACATAGGTGTACACCTTTTTTTTTTTTTTCTGACTTAGATCATAATTACAGGAAACCAGAGAAATAGCAGTTTCTGTGGAAAAAAAAGTGTAAATATTAAGAACTGAATAATTTAGCTGAAATGTGCTAAGGAAGCAAAACCTGAGATATTAAAATTCAAACAAGCACAGGCTAAAACGAGCAGTGCAAATGCAAGCTAAGAGCTAAAGGCAGCAGATTAGTAGTTAACAGCAGCAGAACAAATACCGGTACTAAAATTAATTAAACTGGGGCTAAAGTTTGCAAAACTGTAGCGTAGGCTACAGCAAAACACGAGCAAAAAGCAACAGAACAGATGCTAAAGTGAAATCTCAACAAAACATAATAAACGTACAAAATAGTGACTATAACGCAAAGTAGCAAAATAGTACCTGAAATTAACAAACCAAATGCTAAAGATAAAATCAGCTAAAACGTTAAAATGAGCTAAAGTGTTGCTCAAAGCTACAGAACAATAGCTAAACGTTGCATTAAAAAAGAGCAAGGACGCTGAAGCAGATTTTAAAAAATAATGTTTTTCGAGAATCTGAAGAGATCGATGCATTTGTATGTGAACTGTATATTAATTAAAGTTAAATGTTCTGAACAAAAGTTACAAAAAACAAAAGTCATAACACACCAGGGGCGATTCTAGAACAGGCCCTTTGGGGTGCTGAGCCCCCGGTGCTGACACTGGCTCTTGGCTTGACCAACACGGTGGCCATTAGCGTCAGAAGCATTTATAATGTGGGGGGACACACTGGTGGGGGGGGTCTGGGGGTGCCCCCTCAGATGAGTTTAAATAAAGTAGATGTCATTTCCTGCGTCCTGGTGTATTTTAATGGGTTGTTAAACATCTGTTTACCTACTGTACATAAGCAAACACTTGATTCAACAACTATTTTCGAGAACAACAAGAAGTAGGGCAGCATGGTGGCGCAACTGGTAGAGCTGCTGCCTATCAGCAAGCAGGTCCCCGGTTCAAATCCCGGTCCGGGACCTTTCTAGGTGGAGTTTGCATGTTCTCTCCGTGCATGTGTGGGTTTTCTCCAGGTACTCCAGTTTCCTCCCACAGACCAGAAACATGCATGTTAGACTGATCAGTAACTCTAAATTGTCTCTAGGTGTGAGTGAGCGAGTGAACGGTTGTTTGTCTCCATGTGTCCCTGTGATGGACTGGAGACCTGTCCAGGGTGTCCCCCGCCCCTCGCACAGTGATTGCTGGACATGGGCACCGGCAACCCCATGACCCAAAATGGAAGAAGCAGGTAAAAGATAATGGATGGATGTGTCAGAACCATGTTATGTTGTTGGTGTTATTTCATTTGTTAACACTAGAGGGAGTAATATGCTACCTGTCATCGTCCCCACACCCATAAAAGTCAGGTGCAAAGGTGCACATGGGTGATGAGACAGGACAGAGGCAAACAGTTTTTTAACCATGTGGCTGTGTTAGAAAGTTAATGGAAGTGCAACAAGTGTAACTGGAACCTTTTTGCATCGTCTATGAAATATGGAAACTAGAAATGGAGGCAAGTAATGAATGGACTTTGTTAAAATACAGAAAATAAATGACACTTCATTTTACAAGAGGAACTGTCTTATTGGGCACGTGTCAAAACAGCTGTCAACTCATCACCTTTGATGATCGAGCCACAAAGGAAAAGTTTGGTCCCAACAAAGGGTTTTACCAGAAGGTCACTCCTATCTTGTATTAGTCTCTAAATGTGAATTTTATAATGAAATTCTTGAAGTGTCGTCAATTTTGCTTTAATTTTGCCATTAAAATGATCAGTTGCCCCCATTCACCCCCCTTCAAGGCACCCCTGTTCTTAATGTTTCTAATCTCCTCTGATCTCAGTCGTCTTTATCTTTTTCCATCTTTCTCTTCTTTAGTGCTGCCTCCGTTCTATCTCTTTTCCATCTCCTTGCCTTTTTGCTTTATCTTCTCATACTTTACTTTGTTTGTGCTCCTTCCCACCACCCTGCTCTTCTTTTTTGCTCTCTCTCTTTTCTTCCCCCCTCCTCACTATTTGTCATTTTTCATTTTCTCTACTCTCGCTCATCTTTCACATCTTTCCATCCTATCTCTCCTCTCCTCCCCTTTTCCTCCTTCTCCTCTCTGTCTGTTTCCTAAATTCTGTTAGAGCTAATTGCTTCCAACAGGCTTTTCTCTCAGTCTGTCACGTTGCTCTCCATCATGTGATGGTGCTCGGTGAGCTTGTTACTTAGGGGCCTTCAGGCTGCAGCTCTGGTAGAAAAAAAAACGGTCTAACACACAGCACATGAGCACATGAACCATCCCAACAACCTCAAACACTTCGGAGCCTTTCTGACCACGCCTTTACTACAACTATGACAGTCTTTCCACTGTAGAGAGCATCTCTTCAACTTTTTACTTTTGGGATCAGGCAAGAGATCTCCTAAATGGCTGAGGATATTTTAGTTGCATCGCCCAGAAAAATCACATCGGTAAGTCAAGACTGACTGCTTCGGATCAAATGCAGAGCCAAGGCCAATGGTTTTATTAACAGTGCTTCAAACATGATGTCTCAGCTGTTTAAAAATGTAACATTACCTTAAAGACCTGTACGTATTTGGGACAAAAATATCCTTTTGTAATGTTTTTGGGACTTGCTTATAGGTATAATGTACTTTGTATCTGCAATAAAATGGTATTAGTAGGCTATTATACACAAAAGCCTTATATCTGTAATAATAATATTAATACTTTATTTATAAATCCTTTTAAAACAACCACAACTGCAACAAAGTGCTGTACATATAAAATCAATAAAATTTAAACAACCACATGAAAAATAAAACGTTTTTTAAAACATTAAATAAATAAAATATCTGTGAGTATACATAATATAACACATAATCTGTGAACCTATTATTTAAAGTGGGTAGAAAAAAGTACAGAGAAGAAGATTAAGAACACATTCCATGTTTCATAAACTAAAAAAAAACCTCTTTTGGTTCCAATTAATTTTTACATTATAAAGTTAGACGTTATTTAGTTTGGGATTCTTAAAAGTAATTTAATTTCAGAGCAGTGCACTAATACTGCTACTACTAATTTGTTAGTGTAATGTACAAATGTATTTGCATATTCACAATTCTCTTGTTTGTAATAATTTCTTTATCACCCATCACTACAGCAAGGCAGACAATGTGACTGTGTGTAGGTTAGGTTGTGTGTCTGTTAGCAAAACATCTCATGAACCAACAAACAGATTCTAAAACTTGATATTAGTTAGTAAAACTTGTTGAACATAACCACTGAATGTTCATCTACAACTCAATGTTTAGAATCAACCTGATTTGAGATGACAGCCACAACTAAACAAATACAGGTCATCCTCGGTTTACGGCCGAGTTCCGTTACAACGGCCCGGCCGGATACAGGTTTAGACTTAAACTGAAAATGAAAGCACATGGCGGCCGTAAACGCGGATTTTTAAACTTAAACCAAAACTGAAAGCACGGCCGTAACGTCTTTTTAAACACGTTTTTTTCAATGTAAAACAACAACAGCGTACTT
>JARVGQ010000474.1:32005730-32024327 GCA_031762355.1 Hypsolebias martinsi | reverse complement strand
TAATTATTCTACTTATATTTCAAATACTTCTACTACTAATACTACTTCTAATTCTACTATTACAAATAATACTACTAAAACTAATAGTTCAACTACTACTACAACTACTACTACTACTTCTTCTTCTACTATAACAACTACTACTACTTCTTCTTCTACTAATACTACAACTACTACAACTACTACTACTACTACATTACAACTACTACTTCAACTACTATAACTACTACTACTACTATTTCTTCTACTACAATTACTACTACTACTTCTACTACTTCAACTACTACAACTACTACTTCAACTACTACTATACTTCTACTACTAATAATAATACTTCTACTTCTACTTCTACTACTACTACTACTACTACTACTACTACTACTACTACTACTACTACTTCAACTTCTACCACTACTACTACTACTACTTCTACTTCTACTACTACTTCTACTACTACTACTACTACTTCTATTTCTACTACTTCTACTACTACTACTACTACTACTATTTCTACTACTACTTCAACTACTACTTCTACTACAAAAATCTTTTCAGACTGAAGGTCTTTTGGATAAAAGACAAAATGTTTCAACAGAGAAGAATCCATCCAGATGACCTGACTTTACCTTGTTAGATGTTTCCTGGATCACTGAGTCAGGACATTGCAATTGTTTTATGACAGCAGTGACTCACTTTGGTCTTGGCTTCGCTTAGACAAGCGATTTACTCAGTAATTCAGTAACAATGAATCATTTTTCTCCAAATTGTCCCTACAACTATGTGCAACAGGTAAAATATTTACTTGTTCTTAATCTTCTCACTGAGCTCCACTTGAAAAGATCTGAACTGTCCCTTTAATGATAAAAAAAAAAGAAAAAACAATGAATTCTTCTAAGGTGTTTCTAGATTCCCAGTCACGATCCTTTTAATGTGGGACATTATAAATTCTCTTGAGTCTTTTTTCCATTTCTTTAAGTAGATGCCACTTTGTTGCAGATATAATTTCGATGCCAGGATCTGTCTTGGAGACATTCCCATTAATTACAAGGGTTGGAGCTGCAGTGGAGTGAATATTCATTATGCCTCTCACCGTCACCTCTTTACTTAATTATTTCAGTGTGAAAGGAAACGGACACAGCTGCTTGTTTCTGTGAACATGCTGGTTTTTTTTTTTAACCACAGTCTGTTTTTGTTGAGCTGTGTCATGTGAGTGCATCAACCTTTCAAAGCAGGAACCTGCTGTGTTGCATTTAGCTACAAAAGATATCCACTCTTTTCTGATTTACATTAACAGTACGGTACTTTCAATCATGTAATTTTGTAGATTATGTTACAGGAAGGCCATTTCTCAGTAGTGGGTGCGCTTTGAAGTCAAGAGGAAAATAAGCTTTGACCGTATACAAAAGAAAATTAAATATTGTACATTTATCATATTAAAACGAAACAGCACGAGTGGTCTATAATGGAGCCACTTATCGCCCACCGCCAAAGGGGAAAGGGCGATCATTTTTATTTTTGCCTCTGTCTGTGTGTGTTTATGTTCTTTTGTCTGAACATTAGCAAAATATTTCATGGCTCAACATTGGATGGACACGTCATCTACAACCGATGAACTTTCTGACTCAGTTCAATTCAAGATGGCCGCCACAGCCAACCGATCTTAGAAAACACAAACTCAGACAGTTTTACATATAATATGCAAATTAGTGTAGTGGTAGCTGAGCAGTGTCCCCAGGATATACTGCAAGATCTTTTCCCCTAAAACCTTATCAGTAACTCCAACTATGGTCAGTCGGGTCATCTGGACAGTTTCTTTTTTGTGGAAAGATGTTTTGCCCTCTGTCCGGAGGGAAACCATCTTCTCACCAGCAAACTGGTTGGTCCACTAAAGGAGTGTACTGCTTATTGGGGAAAACAGTTTTTGGGACTCCTCAGACTGATGAAGCCCTCGGGATAGAGGGCAAAACATCTTTCCACAAAAGAGAAACTGTCCAGATGACCTGACTGACCATTATCGGATTTTGTACCTTTAGGAGTTAACCCAAGATTTGAATGAACTTTATGGATATTGAGCTGAAATTTGGTGTAGCTGACAATCATCCCTAACACATCAACGTTCTTAATTGTCATTCGCATCACATGTGGCACATGGGGTGGAACGAAGTTGTGTACCCAGGTCCCAGATACACCCCAAAGTGGCAAAATATAAAGTATAAAAAGAAGGATCTTTTTCCATATACAAAGGATATAATGATATACGCTAAACACTGTGTAATATAAAACTGTGTATTAAACAGCAGCCTGAACATGAGTCTGAAGTGAGCAGTTGGGTATGAATACAGCAGCTTAAAGGCAAGAGATCAGCAGCATGGACAATCAGCAGCACAAATAAGTCACATATACTAAAGTGGCATTACAATGCCATACACACACTCCAATCACTATACTGTGCAATCGTGCATGAGATTATGCATAATGATATTAATGGTTGATCAAAATGGCTTTAGCTCCATAAATTTTCAACATATGGTGATCTTGGTATGAAACTTTGGCATGAAAGGCAGTGAGAGGTATGCATCTGAGTTATCTTCGAGGAATTATGGACGTTTTATTTCTACACACATTACACTGAGTTCCTTTTCGGCTCTTGTTTGGCCACTTCCTAACAAGCTTTGTAGTTTGATAAATGCAAAAAAGATAATTCTTCTAAAATATCCAAACAAAGTGCTAAAGGTATTTCTCAAAGTGTGTAACTTGAACAGAATGAAACACTTCAGCACGATCAGGTATTTCTCCTCCTGTTCCTGCAGCTGCTGCATGACTTCCCAGACGAGCTGCGGGCAGATGTTGCCATGCATCTGAACAAAGACATCCTGCAGCTGCCCGTGTTCGAAAGAGCCAGCAGAGGGTGTCTGCGTTCCCTTTCTCTGCACATCAAAACCTCCTTCTGCGCACCTGGAGAATACCTCATCCGCCACGGAGACGCCCTGCACGCTAATTATTTTGTCTGCTCCGGCTCCCTTGAGGTTCTGAAAGATGGAATGGTCCAAGCCATACTGGGTGAGTGTGCACAAAGGGCGAACCATCTCCATGTGTATACTCAGCCCTGTAGCTCCTCTGTCTGATAATCTGCACAGGTAAAGGTGACCTCATAGGGGCCGACCTGCCGGAGAATGAGCAGGTGATCAAGACGAATGCAGACGTGAAGGCTCTGACCTACTGTGACTTACAGTACATCAACGTTAAGGCTCTGAGGGACGTGCTGAGGCTGTACCCAGAGTACGGCAGCCGCTTCATGTCAGACATCCACCACAATCTGACCTACAACCTGAGGGAGGGCAGCGAGGCCGATGTAAGATGTCTGAGGCACAAACATTACTTCAACTGTACGGAAAAAACAATGTCGTTTTAACAATTTAATCATTTTGTCTGTTGTTGAAGGGAGTAAAAAGGTTTCCATGGACGCCCAGGCCGTCGCTGGTATGCTTGAGTCAGCAATCACACTTTTGTTTTCCTGTATATAATTTACAATTTAACCACTTATACATAATAAGTGCCAATCTATATCAAAATGTTCAGCCCATTTAGGAGATAGGTGTTGTAACTTTTTTATATATCTTTTTTATAAGTTCCTAAAAGATTTAAAATTGTCTACTAATATTTTTCCCATAGAAATACAAGTTTAGTTCTTCAAAAACATATTTGTCTTTAAAATTTGATTCAGAATACTTGTTTTGTTATTGTCTCGTTAAGTTGCTTTTTGATTTTAGCTTGCTTTTTTTCCTACTATTAGCTAACAATCTTGTTGCTTTAGCTAGACTTTTACTACTTTTAACTACCATATTTTTAGGACTATAAGGTGCACTTAAAATCCTTAAATTTTCTCATAAATCAGCAGTAAGCCTCATAATCCGGTGCACCTTATGACTTCATTCTGGTTGTGCTTACTGACCTCGAAATGATTTTATGTGGTACACGGCTCAAAAATCTGTCCAAATTAACTTTTGCTTAATGCGCCTTGTGGTCCAAAAACTATGGTATATTTGCTGCATTGCTAATTTTAGTTTTTAGTTGTCTGACTTGTTTTAACCTTTAGTTACTACTGGGGTAATTAGTGTTCTGCTTCTTTCAGCTTTAACCACTCAGTTCCAGTTTTATTTTTATTTTCATTTACTATATTTTAGCATTTGTTCAGTACACAGCATTCACACTTTATTTTTTGATTTCTCTAGTGATGTACTGGTCTGCTTTTAGAAGAGTTGTCTCATAGTTTCCAACATAACGTGATAAAGTATTGTGCACAAAGGAAGAAATGAGTTTCAGAGTTTTCCATCTGTCTTTTTCCAGGGTCATCTGTCTGGGGACCATAAACCCCCCCATGGCACTGAGGCTTGTGGTGCAGCGAACACGATGAGCTACTCCTGGCAGAGGAGACTACCTGGTTTAGGAAGCCCGATCCATCAGTCTCGCCTCAGAACTTTAGGGGAGGAGCTGCATCACACTGAAACGCTCCCCCTCTGTGGATCACCTGCTCTGAGAAGCCGAGGTCGCAGCTCCTCTCCTCAGCCTTTGAAGAACGATGAACTCTCTTCGTCTCCTCTGCTCGGTCTCAAAGATAACTCGAGCCTAAACCATCGACCTTCCAAATTACTCCTCCCATCCTATTCTTGTGCTAGTCCACTAAACCTGAGTCCCAGGTAATCCCATCACACAAACGCTTCTTTGTGATATTTACTTTAAAAATAATCATCAACGTCCGTTTGTCTGATTGTCAGGGTCGTCGATGGCATTGAGGACAACGGTCACACATTTCAGTACAATGTAGAGCAGGCGGACACAAAGATACAAGGTAAACTGATGAAGAACGGATCAAATGTAAATAGAAAATACTTTTTTTAAATGTTTGGAACAGTTTTTGTGAAATTAATGTTTATCTAGCAAGCACAATAAATGATTAAATTTGTTTTGTTTCAAACCTTTACGCATAATTAAATGTCATATACAGCTAGGCCTGTTGCGATAAACAATAAATCAATTAATTGCACGATAAATTAAAATTATCCACCTCATTTTCATTTATCAGTTTTAGCATTTCTTCATGTCTCTCTCTTTCTACTGAAGACACTGGATGACAAAAGGCTCAACTCCGGTGTCTTCACTGACCCCGTTATGGGTCGTTAAAGCAGCTAAGCTGAGAAGCAAAGCTACGAGCTAACAGGCCGACCTCGGGAAAAAACTCAGTCTTGTCGAAGCTCCAAAATTCACGGTTGAAACTCGTGCCTTTGTGTAAAAAGTTGTTTTTCTCTGAAACTAGAAGCTGAGAACTTGTTTACTGATTTTTTTATTAAAAGCTTTGTGTGAAAAATGCTAAAGAACTCAAACTACACCGAGCATCTGCCATTTTGAGAACGAAAACAAGGAGAGACAGCCCATGTCGCGTCAAGGGGCCTCCCTCCCATTTTTCTTAAAGAGACACGCTGCTCGCTCCCTCACTATCCATCCTTCCGTTCAAACAGTCTTATACTGCCATCCAGTGATGGAAAAAAGGTACTACACACAAACAAATTACCAACATTTCCTCTTACACTTGACAATAATTACGAATTATTGTAAAATTTCAAACAATATTATTGTTTATCGCAATAATTTCTGAAACAATTAATTGCCCAGTAAAATTTGTTATCGTGACAGGCCCATATACAGTATAGTGAATTGTAAGAAGCAAATATTCAGATTAACCTTTTTTATGCTTCTGTAGACCAGTTACAGGTGAGTGCTAATCTGCTCCTTGAGACAGAAGAAGTGAGACAGAACATCAGCAAGCTCAACAAAGAGGTATGATTTAGTAAAAACTGTAACATTATTAAAAAAAAAAAAAACATTTTTATTGATATTTTCAATGTGTCATTATTTTTGCTGTAGCATCCAGAGCATATGCAACCTGAACAGAATTCAATAGAACATATATTACACTTTTTAAACCAAGAGCTTCACAAGTTGTCTGCTAGGACTGTCAGCTACAAATACTCCAGTAAACATGAAAATTGTATTTATGAACATTCATTTACTAGTATTTATTTTTCTTTTGGTGCATTAATTATTGTTAAAGAGTGGAGGTGTCGAAGAATTATTGCAGACTACCGTTGGTATATATAGTTCCTCACTTTATTACAACACCCATTTACTCTCACTTTAGGATTTTTTTGGTCTGTTTTATTGAATTGATGTACCGTATTTCCCGCCGTACACGTCACACCGCCATATAAGTCACATCAGTCCAAATTTGTCTAATAAAGTGGACAAATCCGAAAATACGTTGCTTTTCCATATACAGTACATCGTATCTGTTATGCATCACCGCTGCATGTGTCACATTTTTTACACGTCACTGCTGACAATCTGGAAATGTGGGCCGGTGTTGTGCCTAAGATCGATTGGCTTGCCAAATGGCGGCCATGAGAGTGTGCACGAGACTATTTTAATAAGAATTTAACGAGATTAGCACTAAAAAACAATTATTTGTTTGCTTGAAATTATAGTAAAGGTGTGTCTCAGTTGAACTGTTCCTTAATAAATGCACTTGGACGGTTAAATCAGCTGCATTTCATCAGCCGATACGTGGAAGTAGGCGCATGCACGGGAGGACTTGCTGTGCATTTCATCGAAATTCAACAAGATAAGCACCTAAAACAGTAATTTGTTTGCTCAACCTTACAGCAAATTTGTGTCACAGTTAAACTTAACAAATGCACTTCAATGGTCAAATCAGCTGCATTTCGCCTGTGCGGCGCAGTGAAATGAAGCTGATTTGACAGTTACTCCAAGCGAGCTGGACAAAGATGGCAGACTATGGCAAGCCGATTGTGTCAAATCAATAATAGCCACTTTTACCTATTACATAACACAACGGCATGCCATACTACTCAGGTGCCATCTAGTGGCTGAAAATGGTAGTGTTCAGTATTTTCAGTCAGACTGAATAAAAACGGTCATATCTTAGCTAAAAATTGTTTTATAAATATGGGGAAAAAATCATAAATATGTTGTTTCAGCGTATAAGTCGCAGAGCATGAAATTATGCAAGAAAAAACACGACTTACACAGCGAAAAATATGGTACATTAAAGTAGATTTTTAAATCCCCAGTAAAGAGCTCGTCTATGTGTTTGGATTAATCTCTCTTTAAGAACACAGACACAGCTTCATCTGTGTGGGGTTAGGGTTAGACACAAAGTTAAGTCTGCATTAATTAAAACCTGAATAAGTTTCATTGTGCCTCCTAAATGTGTCTTGTTTGTAAAGAGAGCTTATTTTAGACCTAACAGCTAGCTCCTGTAGGTGTTGCAGTATTTGTTATTTAAAGTGTTCGTGTGTCAGCTTCATCCCTGAGATACAGCAGCAGAACTCTCGGCTCTTCAGACTTCTTGATTAACAAATAACTCCTTCAGGGCTGACAGTGGCTCCATCCTTGTAGTTACAGAACCAGTGAATGCAAATCTGGGGCCGTAAACTCGTGTCGTAACAGAGAAACAGGCTAATAGTGATATGTGGAACGATGAGGCAGAATTAACTTGAATAATCCGATACGCTAAACGTTTTGGAAATAAAACCTCAAAGTGGGTCTGATTCATCACCTATTCTAATAAACAGAGATTTTTCATGATGGTGATCAACATTTGATGTTTCTGTCAGTAAAAAGGACTTTAAGCTTTTCTTTATTCCTCTCAGGTGAACAGCTTAAACGAGGAAGT
Organism: Hypsolebias martinsi; assembly: GCA_031762355.1. Lineage (NCBI taxonomy): Eukaryota > Metazoa > Chordata > Actinopteri > Cyprinodontiformes > Rivulidae > Hypsolebias > Hypsolebias martinsi. The sequence continues at coordinate 32,016,577 of JARVGQ010000474.1, read as the reverse complement.
GTCCAACATGGCCAGGGAGGTCCACAGCATGATACATTGCCTGCAGAGTGATATGACCATGCTGCACCGTATCTCTTCCAGTGTGACAGCTTGCAGACACTGTCAACCTCATGCTGTATCAGACACGTCGGATGAACTGCACCTGCATCGTGAGACAATTAGCCACCCTGCATGCAGCTGCAGCGGGATGTCCTCACACAGCAGAGGTCCTGTCTTTTTGCATTCATCAAGCTCTGCGTGTTTGCATCTCTGCTGCTCAGAGAGAGAAGGGAATTCTACCAACAGGCTACAGAACCAGAACAGTCCCTGTCATACACAGAGAGCAACTCCAAGCTCCCCTTACATGACTCAGAGCCAGGGAGGTCCATCCCTCCTGGGCATTAGCTCAGCCTTCAGAAGCTTTCCAGTAAACCATGGTCTGGCGCATCCGTCAATCAGAATTCAAACCCACACTGATGTTGCACAAAGTCTTACCAGTCCCCAGACACCAATTCATTCCCCCAACACTCCTGCAAGCCAGCCACAGTATCACACAGCCTTCAGCTCGCTGACACCCACAGGAAACTCAACATCGATGTCCACGGTCCATGACAAGAGACAACAGAGCTCTGTGCGACAAAATGACCCAGTAGGATCCAGTCCTGTCCGTCATTCACTGGAGCATGCGTGCACGCTGCCAGGACAGCAGTCAGACAGAGACCGTTCACTCCATCACGAGACAAAAGACCACGCTGACTCTGACGGTGCAGACAAGAGTCCTTGAATTACAGAAATGAAAACATTATTTTGTAGATGTATGTTTATGACAAGTTATTTACTGTGGAAGAACAGCAGTGTCTCAATAATATTTATTTTGAAAATAAAAAAATGATGTTCAACTTTTATTTTTTTAATCATAGTTTATCCAGTTTTAGAGAAAGAGGAGTGGTGGTGCAGAGGTTAGAGAAGGTGGGCCTATGATTGGAAGATCGCTGGTTCAACTCCCCATACCAACAACATCAAAATGTGGGTGGGATAGGTGGAGCACCCACACATGCCTCCACCCTCATTTGCCCCACTCTGTGCCCTTGAGCAAGGCCCTAGATGGCAGCTCTCTGCTCCACACAGGGGGCTGTGGTAGCTCGGTGTTGGGTCAAGAAGGGCATCCGGCCTAAAAATAACAGTCAAATCTTCATGCGACTTAGTTCACTGTGGCGACCCCTGAAGAAGGGTGCAGCCAAAATAAAAATAAAAATCGAGTTTTAGAGAATATTTGCAAATCAATCACAACTTGTGAAATCCAGCTATAAACTAATCTTGCTAAAAAAAATCAATACAAAAGTATTTAAATGTCAATAATTATGTTGTTTTGTTGTAAGTTACTTAAAAAACCCACCAGAATAAGGACGAATGTTGCCATTTCACTGCTTTTTCCAAATGACTGTTTTTCTTGACAAGTTGTGAGTCAAGGTATACAGCGTCCCCGTGTGGTCACAAAAACACATTACAGCAAAAATGCATTTTATCACACTGAACATGAGAACAATGCAATTTTGCAGGTCTAATAAAACTCATTTGAAATAACCTAATTGAAAAACTGAATAATACACAGAAAATATGCATTTATCATCACTGGTATGTTTTAATCTAGGTGTAACTTTCCATAAAAAAAAAAGAGTAACTTTTTGAAGTTACAGATTACTCATGTAATCTGTACACGAGAGAAGATACAAAAAATAAAAGTTGGTCGGTCCATGGTGGGATAAATATGCAGTCAGTCAGTAAAACCATTCAAGAGAACAGCAGTTTTAACAAGACAAAAAGTGGTTTGAGGTTTAAATTTATAAAACCAAATGGTTTTGTGATGAATCAGTAAGAACATGTTTCGTATTTGGAAACTAGACAGATCTCCATTATTTGGGAAATCCAAATCCAATACTCTTTTGTTCTTTGTTGCATAAGGTGACAATAATTATGATGCACTGTGAATACAAACACATAAAAAACAAAGACAGAAAAGTGGGGTGGAGGGAGAGAAAAAATACATATAATGTAGTACATTTTTTAAAAATTATAATGTATTTCTATCTATGTAATATATTTTTAAGTTGTGCCTGTGTGCAGTTGCAAAGACATCAGCCTGTAGAATGTGGAATGGCAATTGTCAAAATGAAAGTACTGAAACCTGCATTACTGACAATAATAATAATAATAATAATAATAAGAGTGAAAACAAGTGGCGCTTACGTAGCCACCATACAAAACCGCAACACAACCTGGCAACTATCCAAGGTAAGAAAAAAACACCTGCACCTTATGAACTGCAGAAGTGCATAAAGAACTAAAGCCAAAAAAAAAAAAAAAAAAAAAACCCGCAAGGTTCAATAGTCACTTTTGATTTTTTAAGCATTAATATTGTAAAATAGTTGTTTACTAAAACACAACAAAATACTAAAGTGTCACAGCACATTAACATTTTGAGCAAATATACACTATAAAGTGTAAGTGCTAATTAGGACACAATCCCAACAAAATACCCAAATTACTACAAACTTTATTTAAATTATGTTATGAAGAGATAATTTTACTAAACCTAAAAATTATTTCTATACACATATATGTGGAGTTAAAACAATTTTGACAGACTTGAATAGTCAGAGCAGAGTTGTTTTTCTATGGAGCAAGTTTACAGCTGATTGGTGAACACATTGATAATATCTTATCAGCACTTTTGTTGGCCTTGTTGCTGTTTTAGGTGCTCTATAAATAAAATGGTATGGTTTAGTATATCACAGTATAAAAGTATATTCATGGACTCAATGCTTAGTGACATACAAAGTACCTATGAGAAAAATAACTGACGGATGCTTTATCTCTGTTCTTGTACGGTCTCGAGCATTTTTGAGCTTCTTCTTAGTGACTCGGTTTCTCTGGTAAACCTTCAGAGAGATAAGCTAAATGTCATTCATTAAATGACATTACAATACAGCTAATTTCAGTTAGCAAGCAAGTTATCTGGCTATACACCCAATTATTATTTATGTTTTATAAAAATGCAAAACCACGTTTTTATTTTTTTAATTCAGCATATAAATCCTCAAATGTATTTTAATATAGTAATAATGTTAATTTATCTCCAAATTACTGTACTAAAAGTTTTGTTTCTCCCGTTTAATCCTACGACAGTTGTGACCTATTCCCACTCCAATATGGCGGCGTCACAGACGTATCTAAAAAAAAAAAAAAACGTCGTTTTGCGGCACGTGCTTACGTCAGACGTACGAGGTCAGATGGCCGCTGACAAAATAAGTGGGAGGTTCCCGGAAAAATCGCTAACCGGAAGGGAAGGCCAGACCCAAGAAGCAGAAGGCAGCCGCTGCCGATGAGGCTAGAAAAAGAAGATAAAGTAATGTAAGTCGAATTACTCGAAATGATAGAATATGTGTAAAAAGATGAAGCATTAGAGTGCCCAGAATCTGTTTACAGTTGTTTGGTCAAATTTGATAAAGTCCGGGTTTAGCCGAAATGCCCAGGCTACGAGCTTTTAGCCCTGAGAGACCACATAATTAGCAAACACCCGTAAAGCTGCGCCACAAATGCTGTGAGAAGCATATGACACATATGACACAGTTTCATAGCAGGAGCACAGACGACGACAGCGGCCTGAAAGTTTCTCAGGCTGTAGGTACGAAACGGCTGACGACGTGTAGCCAAGAAAAGACAAGTTGTCAATGACGTTTTTGACACAGCTGCTAACAGCTAATGCTATCAGAAGTCAAGTTTCCTGTTTGGTAGCGCAGCTTTAAGTTTTTGTTGCTGTCACGCGCGCAGGCTAACGCTAACACAAACTATAAACGTTAGCTGTCTGAGTAAAACTAATTTGCTCAACTGTTTTGTGTTGGGTACAAGTCGGCGTCATGTTATCTGCCTTAACGATGGCACTTATCAATACTGGTATGTTCCGTTATAGATGTTTGAATATCTGTCCTTGTGCCTCTAGCACACAACTCAGAATTATGAGTTAGCTCTTTTGCTAACGTTAAAGAGGCACATATTTATTTTGTACTCATAAATATAAGCTGACACTTAGCCGGTTCAGGCTTTGGCAAATGTTTTTGTTGTAACATCACGGGGTTTGGATACACGTCTGCATAAGTAACAGGGTTTATAAATCTCTAAGCACTTTCTCTTCAAAGGAAAATAATATGAAGGAAAGCATGCGGCATCCTTATGTGTCCGTTTTGTAATGTTTTCATACCATACCACTTTATTTATTTATTTATTTGTACTTTAAAAAAAAAACCAACAAAGTGCTGTACATACAGCAAAAACAAAATAACCAAGGACACAGGATAAAATGCATGGATCCAGATTAAGTTCAATTAAATTTATCTTGTAAATGAGTCCAAGACTCAATAAATAAAGGCTGAATGAATGAAAAGTAAGACTAACATTAGAATACAGACAAGTTATAACTAGGCTTGATTACTGCAGTTCACTCCTGTTTGATATCAGTCAGACCATTGCACGACTACAACTGGTCCAGAACGCAGCAGTCCGATTTTTAACCAGTACAGGCAAAAGAGAACACATTACACCAGTCTTGGCCTCCCTGCACTGGCTACTGGTTCATCTTCGAATCCAGTTCAAAATTCTCTTGTATATCTACAAATTGCTGAACAGTCTTGCCCACCCCCCATCTCTGATTTGCTACACCCGTATGTTCCACCACGTGCTCTGAGGTCAGTGGACCAGTTACTTCTCACAGTTCCAGGAACTCGTCTTAAGAGCAGAGGTGACAGGACCTTCTCTGTAGCAGGACCAAGACTCTGGAACCAGTTCCCTCTGCTCGTCAGACAGGCCCCTCCCTCTCGGTTTTCAAATCCCATTTAAAGACCCACTACTATTCTGTTGCTTTCAACACCTGATGATCTGTGTTTGGTTGTTATACTGTACTTATTATCTGCAATAATTTTATATCTATATTCTGGGATATTTTTTTTTTACTTCATTGTGTATGTTGCCTGTTTGTTTGTTTGTTTGTACAGCACTTTGGTTGGCCGTGTCACTGTTTTAAGTGCTCTATAAATAAAATGGTATGGTATAATCAACTCACTGTGTTTTATTATCCTTATAATAAATTCTGCTCTAAAGCTCGAGCCAGGCCATGACTAAATTTTATTTTTAGACTCATAAATTTCCAATTTTTTAGTATGTCATAAGTGTCGTTACTGCTGACATCAGTCCCGTTACAGCCCTACACATTAAATTGTTAAAGGTACCGGTATGTGACTACACGTGTGTTTGCTTGCATTTAACAGCATATATAATCACACACACCTTCATAAATCTTGTTTGTGACATAAAACAGGGAGCAGAGCGTGGACCTTTGAGACAGAGGAGTTTATGGTTACTTGTTTGAGTTTTTCTAGTTTTTATGATGCATAGACCTTGTCCTCATAAAGTCATGACCCATCTTACCAGTTCTGACAAAAACCATTGAGAATACAGTATATATATATATATAAATATTTTTGATTTAAGGCCTTACTGTTTTAATACATTAACACACACGTGTTGTTTAAATAAAATAAAAAATATTGTGACTCATTTTATTGGTTGTCAAATACTGGTTGAAAAAGAAGAGATAATACAATATCATTGAGGTGCCCCTGGCTAAATACAAACACCAGAAGAGAAATAAAAAGGTTTAATTATTTAAAAAGGTGATAAAAATAATTGGACATGGTTTTTTTTTTTTTTTTTTTTTTTACCAAATTTGTGGTAATTTTTATTGGTTTGTAGAACTTACCGGTAGTTAACTGAAGGTAACAGATGCTCAGTTTGGTCACTGAGCTTTTGACACAGAAGTCACAATAATTTCCGATTTATCTCGAAAAGAGCTTCTGATTAGAATCAAGTTAGCGTTTCCTGTCATGTCATTGCTTACACGTTGGGCATTTCTTATCACAACTTTCAAAGTTTAGAAGCACTGTTTATCAAGATGATCTTGGCAATTAGGATCCTAATTTTTATATTGAGGTAAAATGTTACTTTTGTCTGTTTACATGCCAAAGCTGAGCAGATGGCAATAAAGATGATATAGTGACAACTGGGCAAAGTAGACAAAAGCAGTAGGGGACTACAGCCCTTTGTATCAGATACCACCAGCTGTTCTTGAACCCCGCCCTTGTGAACTGCAAGTCTCTGCTTGCTTTCATAAGACCAGGCTGTTGGACCACTTTTAGGACCATAGGTGGCCTTTACATATGCATGTGGATGCACTCAAGTTACAGTAACTATTGAACAACTGGGCTCGGTTTTATACTTTTCATTCAAATTTTAGCTCTAATTTCTTACATTTGGTTGAAAACTTAAATTCATCTAAATATTAGAGCAAGTTGACAATAATCCAAAACGCATCTGAAAATAAAATGTTATTTCCTTAAACTCCTCGTCTGTAAACATGAAGTATCAGGTTTTGTTTTCATTTATTAGATCAATTTCATTTTAAATGGAATTACCTTTTAACCTTTTATACTTCCGAAATACTGAGAGTATTTAATTTTGGTAAATGTTACTTTAAGAGCTTAGGTGACCTGCAATTCCTGCTAGCATCATGAGCTTCATGTTTGCAGCAGAGCAAACAGGAGGTCATAATGAATATTTAACACCCTCTCTTGACTACTGTACTTCTTCTTGTCTTTTCTCCTCTTACCAATGTCCCACAAGGCTCTTTTACAAAACACTTCTGCAAAACAGCCTCAAAGGCCAGTCCGTCTTCACGCTGCCTCTGGCCACCACCGATTGAACCGTCCACGTCCTGCACAGACTTGAGCTTTCAGAAATAAAACTAGAATGAAAATGTCAAAAGTCCCGTCTTGAAGTGTTTCATGAAAAGTGCCCACATTTCCTCTGACCCACTTCCTTGCGGAGGTTTTGGGTGCCATTAGAGATGCCATCAAAGCTTCAGTCACAGGTCGATTTTAGATGTGTGAAGGTCTTTTCTCAGTGTAAGAAAATGTTTTGGCTTGTGGTCAATCTGTTGCTTCGACCTTTCTATGTTCTGTTTGTTACGGCAGCATCTCTCCGTTATTATTTAGAAAGGTATTTTCTTGTGTAGTATTTAATACGGTACCGGCAATTGTTTAATTTCCCTTATTTTTGTTTTGGATGTAACTGAAGGCTTACTGGTTCTAATTAAGTTTACCAGGTCACAGGTGAAGTAACCTCAGCTGATTTAAATGAAATAAGTACAGACTGACTGTTCCAATGAACAGTGCCTTCGTTCCTTCCTCATTTTTGATGCTGCGAGCACAAGAGAACCAGCCTGTGTGCTAGATCGAGTCCAGGGTGATTTTTAGCATGCTTTTGATCATCTCTGCTCTAAATGCAGATCCGTTTCCTTCCTTACACTCTTCTTCAAGATGATGTAAAGAGTTAAATGGATTTTCAACCCATTGAAGTCCTGATTTTAATGCATTTATAGAGCATGGCTGCTATGCTGTCAAATAAAACATGCGAGTTCTGAATAATTTATGGCCAAAGCTGTGATCTCTGGTCACATGTTAAAGATTAGGTCCAGCTATGCAACAAGCTAAATCCAAGCTCTCACAAATGATCTGCAGCAGAGCAGCATGGTTTCCTCCTTAATCTAAACATTTCCCGTCCTGCAACAAATGTCCTCTCCTGCGTATGTGTTGTAGTCCTGCGTCTAGTTGTCTGTGTGACGGCGCTGGATTTATTGTGCTCAGCAGTTAAATGTGTTCTGCAATCTTCACTTCCTGCTTTTAGCTGAGTTGTTTCCTGTCTTTTGACCGAGCAGAAGCTGGCTGACCTCATGTGTATCACCCAGCTGAAGAAAAGATTAGACCATTTTCAGATACACATTTCTACAACATGGCATGCTGTTGACGCACAAAAACTAGTTTATTTAAAAAGTTGAAGTTTTTGTTGATTTATGTGGGAAGATTCAAGTTCAAGGTTCTTTGTAGAGATGCACAATACAGTATTGGATTTTTGTCCGACATGCTGATATGTTAAAACATTTGGCCTATAACTGATGCCAGTACCGATGTTTTTTCCCTAGACCTACTTACAGAGACCACAGAGCTTTCTCTGCTGTGGAATTCAAATACTACATTATCCTGCATGATCAGTTTGGCCTGCTACCAAATGCAAATGTCAAAAAGGTGGCTGAAAATGATGCACTACTATATAAATATATAATACATGTATATATATATATTAAAAAAAAACAGTGCCTTTCATATCGGTGTTATTTTGGTGTAATGGCCAATGTCCGATATTTAACTTTATCGCCAATATCGGCTGATACCGGTACCATGCCAATAATATCGTGCATCACTAGTTCTTTGTCATTGACATCACGTGGTACATGAGTCGGAACAAAATTGTGTACTCAAGAGTTCCAGACAGTTAATCCAACAAATGCAAAAATACAAAGTATAAAAAGAAACTGTACATAAGGATCTAAGATGTACGTTAAACAATACAGATTTAAGATGTACACTAAACACAATAATGTAAAATAATACATTATATTAAAGCAGTAGCCTGAACATCGAGATATGGTAAACATTTTGTTCACATCATTTCATCTTTACAAACCAGATTTGTCCGCCGCAGGTTGCTCACGGTTTATTGCAGCCTGTGGTTTGAGGTTTTTGTCTGAATAAAGTAATTCTATTTGTAAATAACCGCAACGCTACACTTGTTGGCAGACATCAGTTTAAATATAAGTTACAGGATCATAAACAGTCATGCGTGCACTTTGGAACATGTTTGGGCAACGTGCATTTTCTAATCTTTTGTTAAAATTGCTTTCAATGATTCAATAGATTTTTTAATGTATATTAAAGGTCCTATTTGTCTGCCATGTTTTTTTTTTTTTTTTTTTTTTTTTTTTTTTTTTTTTTTAATTGGTTCAAAATAATTTTGCACAAGTGACTGGTTGTTGTGTTTTTAATGGAGAATGGCGTCAGTTTTGGTGTCAACGAGGGCAGATTGTTGTTTTGCACTCAAGCTTGTCCTTCTGTAAGGTTTCATCTCAAAGGATTTCTGGAGAACTTTCTAAAGTCAACGTTCAGTTCTTGGTTCCTGTCTGTCTTAACTGGTCTGCTTTGGCAGCCCGATTCAGACAACAACAGTTTATTTATTTTAAAGTTCACTGAGACACATGTTTGTACTACGTTAACACTGCATCTTTTTAAAAACTTAGCTTTATATCTGAATTTTGATCCAGTTGTATTCCAAGTTATGGACTCTTGATCTTACTGACAACCAAACAGAACAGATTATAGGTGGGACCCCAGACCAAATAAGAGTTGATTTCAAAAATCACTTATGAAGTTTAGAAGAAAAGGTCTAAATTATTTTTGCTAATCCATGTATATTTTTTTAGAAATGAATAGAATTTTTTTTTATTTTTTAATAGTTTTGCTCATCAGTATTGTGTTTTATCTGAGTTGGTTGTGTTTTTAACTTTTGGTAAAGCAAAAATAAATGCAATCTGAATGCACTGTTAACTTTATGGGCACATCCTGTGGGAGGTAAATAAACGACTGTTTCAAAGAGTTTTCTCATTCAGCATTTATTTACACTAAACAAAGTCGAGTCATTGACTCCACAACAACGTTAGTTTTGGTGTCAACAAGAGTCATTTTGTTGTTTAGTGATAACATTTTGGAGCAAAGAAAAAAAAAACTTTTAGTGCGTTCACAACTTCTTCTGGGTTTGGCTCACTATTTGCAGATATTTACTTGTTTGACAAAAATAGTTTTCTGTTCCAGTAAAGCTTAATGCTTTGTGTTGTGTTTTCCAGTTCCCACAAGTGAGGCGTTGTCTTCCCCCATGACCTGAACTTACCTGCATCTAGCCCGTCGTCACCATCCTTCTGCTCCGAACCCAAAACCTTTAGTCAAACTTCCTCCCCCCAGCACCTTCAATTTTCTCAGTTTTCCACGCTGCAACATGGCGGGGCGAGGCGGACCGGCACGGACCAACGGCACTTCTGCAAGCAACAAGATCTGTCAGTTTAAGCTCGTGTTGTTGGGAGAATCGGCTGTGGGAAAGTCCAGCCTGGTGCTGCGCTTCGTCAAAGGCCAGTTCCACGAGTACCAAGAGAGCACCATCGGAGGTGAGGAGCTTGTCTTCCAGATATGCACTTTTCTTTGGAAACATTACCAAGCCTCGTTTGTGTGGGTTACGGTTATTTTAAAGTCAAAACATCCTGTTTTGGATGGCAAAAAAAAAAAACTGTTATCACAAATCCATTTGTTTTTGTTTAACCTATTTATTCATAAACAGAAAAATTTGGGGTTCGTGGTAAAAACATTTGTGCACAAGTAGCAGATGAAAACATGTCAGAGGAACCGATACGCACAGGTCTTAATCATTTCTGTTGCCAGTTTAGGCAGGAGGAGTGGTGGTAAAACCAGTTCTTTAGAGAGGAAAAGCGGACTCATCTTAAGGGCCCCACGCACTCCATCGGAAACTGAACATAGACCTGTCACGATAACAAATTTTGCTGGGTCATTAATTGTCTCAAATTATTGCAATAAACGATTATGTTGTTTGAAATTTGGCAATATTTAGTCATTATTGTAAAATTTAAGAAGAAAAGTTTCATTTGTTTTGCATGTAATACCAGTTTTCGACCACCGGATGGCAGTATAAGACTGAACTGAAGGATGGATAGTGAGGTAGCAAGCAGCGTGTCTTTAAGAAAAATGGGATGGAGGCCCCTTGACGTGGCATGGGCTGTCTCTCTTCGGCTCTCAAAATGGTGGATGCTTGGTGTGGTTTGAGCTCTTTAGCATTGTTCACACAGTTTTTAATAAAAAAAA